>OZ024828.1:32839589-33037435 GCA_964016985.1 Anodontia alba
CGTAAAGTTCGTGGACACGCTTAGAATATTAGGAAAAAAGACGCAGAACATCAAAATAAGTTATATAATCTAAATTACCATTCTTTATTAATCGATCTGTGAAAAATGGTTCCACTGCTATGAAAAGTAAATTTTCTATAGGTCTTTTCTCGCGCATACCCATGCATACCCGGGGCAGGTATCAACGTCTTAACGTGACGACGTTACGTTTTCGTGACTCAGACGGCGCTTAACGTCATATCAGGTATTGCGATAACTGCACATGTTCAGTTGATTTGAAGTTTCTCGAAGTATTCTCCCTTCGCATTGACACGCTTTTGATGTCTCTGGATCCATTTGTCGGATACGGTACCATACAACTCGGTTTCATCGAGACTCTTCATATGGAAATATTGTACAGTCGACTCTCATTATCTCGAATTCCATGAGACTCACTGAAACACTTCGAGATATCCATACCTCGACATATCAGAGTTGAGAGAGTGAGGAAAACAATAAATTGAACAACCACACTTAACAAATGAATATGTAATTTGACTCCAGAAGTTAGAAATATATATATATATATATATATATATATATATATATATATATATATATATATATATATATATATATATATATATATATATATATATATATATATATATATAATGTGGAAAAGAGGAACTCCCATTTTCTCCTCTTTTCCACATTATTTTGTTACCTGTTGTCATAGTTTCATGCTAAAACAGGTACCAGATTTTCATTTCGAGATAAGCGGTAATTCAAAATAAGCGAGTTCGAGATAACGATGTTCGACTGTATTTTGCATGCATGCCTGCATAAGCCTCTAGCGCCGGCTTAAGCGGAATACGAGTTTCAACAAAATCAGAATGGGCTCAATGATCTCAAAGAAACAAAAATAAAAACTGCAATGACGTCCCAAAGAAAACTGCACTCTTTACAGAAGGAAGATAATAGCAAGTTGTATTCTGAGAACATAAGAATCCGTCATGAGTGTCCATGAAGGATAGGGAAATCTCACCCGCGGGTAGGAATTTCAACTACGGACAAGGCTTGTCGAGTCCTAGGTCGGAATTCCCACCCCGAGGGTGAGATTTCCCTATTCTGCATGGACTGGCTCATGATGGATTCTTAGGCTCCAACCTTTTAGGATTGTTCCTAGAACCAGCGTGTTCATATCAGAAAGAAGTTTCTCACATGGGCAAAAAGCCTATCTTATGTAAGCAAAGAGGGAAAAAGTTTTCCCCAGCAGACACATGACGTCTATGCAACGTCGCCTCAACGTCGATGCAACGTCATGACGTTGCATCGACGTTGAGACGACATTGTATAAACGTCATTTGCTCGCTGGGTCTCTGCTTGTTAGTTCCCTTAACTCTTGTGATCAGCCTTGGGTTTACCAGTACCTGCACGATAGAGGATGTACAGAAAGCATACCCACTGTTAGATATGGTGGACCATGATAACAGAAATGCTGTTGCGCACGGAATTCATCCTGATGACGAGTCTTTTTCTCCGATTGAAGGTTAGTATTTCTCGTCTTCTTAAACCTATTGGTTAGTATAAAATAAACGCAAGTACTTAGCATTACGGTTATGTTAATGTAATGTGTACCCTCTCCCCTCCCCCCACCCCATCCTCCCTCCCCATTCCTACACACACCCCGCCCCCTTATAAAATATATATTGAAACAAGGGAAAGATGGGGTCCAAATACAGGCAAAGTATCACAAGTGTACCGAATTTCGATTTAATTGTTACCGTAATAACCCAAAGATATTGGGATAGACAGGCCTGCGCAAACAGTGTAGACCCAGATCAGACGCCGCAGAACGCGGCGTCTGATCAGGGTGGACACTGTTTGCCACTCATCCAGCACTATTTACATGTAAGACACTTCAACAGTTGTTAAAATAGACTTTCAAATTTTAGGACAAGTATGGTAAGGAGTTAAGGTGTCCCAATACTTAGGGTATTTCTATCAAATGTTCGCACTGGATACATGTACCCATGTCATAATGTATCATATTACCAAAGTTACCTTATTTTCCCTGTACGTGCATATGATAAAAATGCTGTGACTTACGAATCTGTTGATAAGAGTATCAAATTTGTACATGTACCAAGATGGAACCTTTCTTAAATCGCCAGAATACTTGTTTTGGGTGCCCATTAGAAGCGCATCGCAAAGGCGCTTCGTAATGGATATGAAAAAAAAAAACATGTTTTCGAGGAGAAATAAGAAACCCGATCTGATTTTTATGGGTTTTAAATGTGTCTTAACATGAGCTTTAGCTAAGAGGTACATGTATTACATTTCAGATAGGAATGTAAACGTAAATGGATCTAAGTAATATTGGCCACAAAGTCAGAAAACGCCTACGGACATGTGCACGCCGTGAAGATTCAGATCAGTCTGCGCATGCGCGGTATGATCAGAATCTTCCCTGGGTGCATTTTGATGGCCAAGGATGAAAAGTTTCTTCACGCGGACAACAGTGATCAGATTGCGTGTATGCGCAGGCTGATTTGAGTTTGCGCTGGGCGCAAGATTTTTTCTTACGTTCCGATTGATATATTTTTTAAAACGTTTCAAAGCCTTTTGAAATAAAATATTCAAATATGCTTGCATCCTTTTCAGAAAATTATTCACAAAACTGTTGAATGAAATCGTTGATATGTGCTAAGTACAGGGCGCTTTTCGCACCTGGTATTAAGAATTGAATAATACAATTTTTGAAGGAGCTCAGGGGAATCGATGGACCCAAGGGAGCTAACTCTGTCAAAACTGTTTTGCCTACCTTCTGAAAAAGTGTTTACTAGAAAAGGAGCATTTTTTCTTTAGAAGACCCCATTTTAGAAAGGATTCGATAAACAAGGAGGCAAACCAGGTCACAAAATTTGTCTCTCTTGAAAACTGGAGGAAAATTTACCAAGTGTACTAAGCCCCCTTTAGGAGAATTTATACGCAGTAAAACCTCAATGACTCGAACACCGATGACTCCTTTACCATGGCCAATTCGAACTCCTTTTGAGTCCGTAGGAAATTCTTCCGACAGGTCAAGAAAACAAAAATTTAGGGATATTTAAGGATTTTTTCCTATTTATCATGAACATGTATGTTGTGTGTATTCATTAGAATCGCCTCATCGAGGCGATTCTAATAAATACACTCAACATACCATTATTTTATAGAAGATCGAAAAAGACATCCATGTATTATTCCTGTTTGTTTTCTAACCTGGTGCTATAATTAACCTTCAGTGGCTAGAATACCCATATCTAGAAAAAGCTTTTATGATCCAAAGATATTCGAGCCAATGAGGTTCGAGCCCGGCAGGCACATGACGTAAATATAACGTCGCCCGAACGTCGATGCAACGTCATGACGTTGCATCGACGTTCAGGCGACGTCATATTTACGTCATGTGCCCGCTGGGAGTGTACTGTCAAGATGGTAACTGTGCTTTTTCTTCCTCCTGAAAAGGGGGTCCACTTTAAAAGGAAAGAATTTGCTCCCTTGAGAAGCACATTCTTTCCTTTTAGAACTGATACTTTTTTCAAAAGGGACTTCCTATGCAGGAAAGCAAAAAAAAAAATCACAAAATGTCTCTCTTGTAAAACCTGAGTGAAAGGCTACCAGGTGTTTTGGGTATTCTTAACCCTTAAACTGCCAGTCACAACAATTGTCGTCTGCTTTGTCTTCTGCTAATGATTTTAAAAGTTATTTCTGCAAACGGTGTGGACCAAGATCAGACTGCTCCTAAAGGGTCCACACTGTTTGCCTGTATGCAAAATTAGGTTTGAAAAGTTTGCAAGAATATTCAGCAGACGACATAAACAGACAACATTTTCAGATGCAGATTTTCTTGGCGTTTTAAAGGTTAATGGTGTATTTGTTCACAATTGTCTAAGGGTTTTACATATCTTATTTCATTTTCAGCCGTCCTGCTGATCGGTGAGCCCACCAGATGGGAATCAAACCTACAACTTTTGGTCGACCTCTTGCTGACAGGGGGCGTTCCAAAATCTGGGCACGTACCGGCAGGTGTGCAAAATGTCCACCAGCTTCCAGTGATCGCCTGCAACATGGACCTTGTGTTCATGCACCAGGCCTGTATGCCCAGACTTGGGCATGGTGCATTTCTTGTATGCTTGGAAGCTTTATACAAAGTAAGTTTAGTGAACTGGATTCTGTGTGTGCGTGCGTGCGAGTGTGTCTCTGTGTGAGAATAGCTCCCAAGCACAAACTTACACACGGCCGTCCTTCATAAGAACTTTTACATTCCATTCCTTTTTTTCAATTTTTATTCAGCAGACATTACGCTTAGCATGCTGGATAAAATTTTCAGCAAGCGACATTTTGAAATATTTCGCATTTTACCCGGAAAAAAAGACATTGCAATTTTGCAATTGTCTTCGGATTGCATGTGCATCGATTTGAATA
Source organism: Anodontia alba (assembly GCA_964016985.1). NCBI lineage: Eukaryota > Metazoa > Mollusca > Bivalvia > Lucinida > Lucinidae > Anodontia > Anodontia alba. The sequence continues at coordinate 32,844,042 of OZ024828.1, forward strand.
TCACTGCTACAAATGTACATTGATCTGAAATGTCACCGGTACAATTTTACAATGGTCTTTATGTTATTGGCACCACTGTACATTGATCTAAATGTCTTTTGTACAAATGTACAGTGATCTACAATGCCATCGGTACATGTACAAATGTACATTAATCAAAGATGTCATCTGTACAAATGTACATTGGTCTGAAATGTCATCGGTACAAATGTACATTGATCAAAAATGTCATAGGTACACGTGTATATATATCTACTATGTCATCGATACAAATGTACATTGACTTTAAATATTACCGCTACAAATGTAACCTAAAATGTCACCAGTACTAATTTACATTGATCTAAAATGTCATCAGTACTTACATGTATGCACATTGATCTAAAATGTCACTGGTACGACTGTAGATTGATCTAAAATTCCATTGGTACAAATGCACATTAATTTAAATGTTCTCACGTTTACAGAAAATCACTGGTGTTGATCTGGAATATCGAGCCTTGATAGGAAAGCCTTGCGAGATCACATACCGATATGCTGAACATGTAATTGGCGAAGTTGCTAAACGTTTGGGGATCACCAAACCCATTGAAAAACTCTACTTTGTAGGGTAAGTTTAAGCTATACACACAGCTTCGTATCCTTCACTTATCACTGGAAAATTGCCAGATAAAAGCAGAAAAGCTGAATTACTGCATTACGAAAACATGCCTATTCAAATATACTGAAAATTTTCCCACCAATAAATGAAAATTTTCAGATAAAAATTTCTGACATTTTTCAAATTTCTGCTCTAAACATAGTTTCTGAGCAGAAATAAGAAAAATAATGTATACCCCTGTAAACCCCAGTTTTACTATATAAAAGTGGGGTTTAAGGGGGTCAAAACTATATAGGCGTGTTTTCATGATGGGAAATTTGCCGAACAACTGCAGGAAAACTTGTTTGTTTTCCTGTAGTTGTTGAGCAATTTTCCAACATTTCAATTCGTTTTGCTGCAATTGTTCGGCAAAATTTTTCCTGCACTTGTTCGGAAATTTTCCAGTATTTAGCTAAGGTTACATGTAATCAGTTTTCTTGCAATTATTCAGCAATCTCCAAGTAATAACATTACGAAAACACGCCTATTCAAATATATAGAAAATTTCACCTCCAAAAACTGAAAATTTTCAGATAAAAAACCCTGATATTTTTCATATTTCTGCTCAAAACATAGATTGTGGGTACTCGTTAGAACCGCCTCGCCGAGGCGGTTCTAACGAGTACCCACAATCTATGTTTTTGAGCAGAAATAAGGAAAATAATGTATACCCCTGTAAACCCCAGTTTTACTATATAAAAGTGGGGTATAAGGGGGTCAAAATTATATAGGCATGTTTTCGTGATGAGCTAGGAGAATTCCAGTAATAAGCTACTGGAAAATTGTCGAACAACTGCAGGAAACCTAAATTATTGTGAAAGTGCCAAATAGTGCAGCCCCTAACCAAACCATCCTTTCGAATAGCTTGGTATAGCTCTACACTGTTGCACTGTACTGTCTGTTATAAGCAATAATCGTTATGCAATACAATTATCCTTCACACATACAAAGAGAGAGAGAGAGAGGGGGAGAGAGAGAGAGAAAGAGAGAAATAGAGAGAGAGGGATTTCATGTAGCTCGTTAGTTTATGCTGTGCGTGTACTAACACTTATACCTTGATGCCAAGTTTTATTACTCCTTATTATAAGCTAGAGTTTGAATTCATTTAAGTCACCCAGTGGCCAGTATTTGATTTTTGGCTTCTGACATTTGAGCTTCGAACGAAAAAATAGACTTGAGCGACCAGCGAAGACTCAGATCAGCCTGCGCCTCCACGCAATCTGACCAGTGTATTCGCTAATCGCAAGTTCCTTATACAGCCTCTGGGTTATCAAAAGATAAATGAGAACCCGTGCCGTACTGGATGGATGTACATGCTGATCTGAGTCTTTGCTGGTCACATAGGTATTATTGTAGGTTTTGTCGACCGCTTGCTCAATTTTGATATCTCTGAGATAAGCTGCTGCTATCAAAGAGGCGAATGCAAGCAGAAGGCAGTAGATGATTAATCGTTAAAGACATAAAACTAAGATGTGTCTCGATCTTTAGTCTTATCTCTTATGAGAGACTGGTCACAAAGAACATAGAATATCGTCAAAACCTGATAGACAAGTAGAGGTTCAATAGGGGAATTCAGAAGTGGCTTATTGATATGTTCCATAGGTAATATCACATGAGTCGGGCACAGCAATAATCCTATAAAATTTATTACCCTTCAGAAGGCCTCTTTACAACCCCTGCTTAAACACTAACCTCTCATAAACACCTTTTTCTGACTTGCCTTTGATCTGTTTTGCATACCGCTAAGGTACGGGTAATAAAATCATTTGTGAATGGTACCACTTTTCGGCCCATGTTTTAAAGGAGAACGCAATATAAGTTGTAAGCATATCTTGGAGTAAAGTGCTTAACAAGCCATTTATTTTGATGCAAGACTTTTCAAAATCGGCCTAGTAATAAGGAAGTTATGGTGGTTTGAATATATTTAAAACAGCTGTCATGGATGCCGCCATATTGTAGGATTTGTGAGGTCACACAGCCCAAATTAAATATGCTAAACCAAATTATAAAGGGTTTTTAAGAATAATTTTGCAACAGATTTTTTATAATCTTTTAATTCAAGTGAAAAGCAATCTTTCCCCCAAAATAAACCAACGTTATGAAAAGAACTACCTTTATGAAACGAATTTTAATTTTTATGAAACCTCATTAAATATTCAAAATGGCGGCGCCCATACCATGGTGCACCAATGTTAAAATATTCAGTTGTCTGTAACTTACTTAATTTTCTACCGATTTTGATCAAATTTGTGTCAAAATTCATTGTTTGTAAAGTCCTTTACTTGGAAGCACAGTATCTTCCCCTTTAAATATATTAATAATTCGTCGATGAAACTATTGATATTCGACTGGTACATGTAGCTAGTCTATGCGTTGGGAACCATTTTAAATATCTTTCTTTTCAAAAATAAAAGAAAATATTGATAAAGCCACATATAGCTTCTTTTAACCCTTTTTACCAATATCAGCAGACGGCATTCTATTATTATAGCTTTTGGAAAATAAGGGTTTGAATTCCATGTGAATCATCTGCCGGACAGAAGTTCAAATAAGGACAGTCAAACTTTATTTTATCTGAAAACATATAGTATAGTCATTTCTAAAGACGCTCGTAGGATAAACCAGTGGAAAGTTCTGTATCTGTTGTAGGGAGGCCCATTATCAATTGCAGAGGTGTTTAGATAGCTTAAAAACCAAATTATGATTTTGTTTTAGAAATGTCTGTGCCGAATGCAAATAGTGTAGACCCAGATAAGACGGCGTCTGATCTGGGACTACACTGTTTTTGCCAATGGCCCTTTTATGGAATGCTGGTCAGAAATGTTTTTGTTCTTTTTTTTTTTTTTTTTTTTTTTTATTGACTCCTTTTAAAATTGGAATCCGTGCTAGGGCGTATGCAGTCTCGCAAGCTATATTCGTGCACATGAAGAGACTTAATAAAACCGAATCTCCGATTTTCGTCCTTTTGTGTGTTCTTTGGGAACATTCTAGATTTTTATTTTTTGAAAAAAAAAATGAAAAAGGTATTTTGGTACGTGTTTTACAATTGCTATATGTACAATCATGTGCTATTTGTTTTCAGAGATAATCCCAATACTGACATAATCGGCGCAAATCTATATGATCGCTACCTGAAAAAGATGTGGAACAACAAAGACACTGGTTCCGACGAAGAGACAGAACTCCCTCAGTCTCGGGTAATCCCAAAGGACACCCATCTCCGTCGGCAGTCGGTACGATCAGTAGAAAGTGTCCTTGTCGGCACCGGCGTTTATAGCCCAGAAAGCGAAGAAAATAAAGACGACGAAGTCTATCACGGTCACAGAGACATCGTTTTTGAACCTGAACTCGCAAAACCTTCAATATTTGTACCTGACGTGTATCACGGAATTCAGCATATCTTAGAGCATGAAGGTTTTAAGGTGAATGGTTACAATTCGTAGATTTTCCGCCATTTTGAAAGGGAGACAACTTTTATGACTTCCTGCTTGCATTCATGCACACCAGAACACTCCTGAAAAGGGGTATACTCTAAAAGGAAAGAATTTGCTCCCGAGAGAGCAAATTCTTTCGTTTTAAAGGAGACCCATTTTGGGAAGGGAGGTAAAGCATTTTATACATGCAGTAAAACCTCGATGTCTCGAACACCGATTGCTCGTTTACCATGGCTAATTCGAACTCGTTTTTATTATTTTGATAGCCCAAGCAGCAAAGATTTATGGATATTATAGGGAAATTTTCCTATTTTTTAATCATAAAATTTATGTTGTGTATACTCATTAGAATCGCCTCAGTGAGGCGATTCTAACGAGTACACTCAACATACCATTATTATACAAAAGATCGAAATGACTTCCCTAAAGTATATCCATTTGCTTCCTGACCTGGCGTGATGAATAGCCCTCAGTGGCTCGAACTACCCTTATCTAGAACAAATTTACATGGTCCCAAAGATGTTCGAGTTATTGAGGTTCGACTGTTGTTGCCTCCCTGGAAAGTGTTTCAATCCTCCTTAAGCCAGGAGACGTGTTGTCATCGCAAAGTACTTTCTAAATAGTGCCATAGGTATTTTGCTGGAAAGAAACGGTCACGGTGCGCGTTATCCATGTTATCTAGTTGACTTTGGTGCGTTCGTACACATTGTTTCGGTCAGTAAAGAAAGCGTTCACGGAACTTTCCGAACGTTTGCAAATGTTCCGTTTAATTATGATAGTTTTCGGCGGACGGTCGCGATTGTCCGCGAATTATATAACTTCAGCTGAATTTTGGCGCCTCCAAATGGCGTTCTATGCGAATATGATTTTGATTATGACTTGTTTATATGTTTGCTGCGTTGAAATTATTTATTCGAACATACTCGTAAAATTTTTAATTATTGATATAATTTATTCAATCTAACAGCAGGCCTCGTCAGTGAGAATAACGGCAAGAATGTACTCTCTTAGCCGAGCTCACCTGAGCCAGGATCGCAATAAACCGTTCAAAAGATGCTAAATAGTTTGCGTAAAACGTTCGCTATTGTTCTGCTTTACTCAACGCAGCCATGATTTGGTGTATCAAAAATAAGTCGACAAGAAATATGCGATTGGTGTTAATAAATGCTACTTTTTCGGGATCTTGCATTGTCATTTAAGTTACAGGTTTACCTTACAATCGAGCAACAGTGAATCTGTCATTCGTTTAGTACAAAGCATATACATTGCAATAGTTCTTGATAAAAACTAGATCCGATGTTACATGTATATGAGCTGCATATCCAGGCCTTAAAAAACTGCAGATCTTTCATAATATATTGTGAAAACAAGACCAGCAGAAGTACATTGTATACAGTATTAGACACATTCTTCGTGTTTTGCAGTACTACTTGTAAAAAGTATTTCAATTCGTTTGTTACATTGTATTTCTATCAGCAATATGTCGTGCAAAACTTTGTCTAAAAGGGACTGGATAAACTTGGAATTTTTTCCGCGATTTTACAAGGACGACAGCATTTGTGACTGTCTGCTTGCTTTTCCTACACACGAAGACTTTTCAGAAAAAAAATATCTGCTCTAAAAGACAAAAAGTTACTCCCAATGGAGCAAATTCTTGTCTTTAAGAGTAGATCCTGTTTCAAAAGGGAGGCAAAATAATTTTGACAGAGCTGCCTCTACTTAGTGTATCCATTTTCCTTAATATGCATCGTAGTCAAACCTCTAATTTTCAGCGTATTATATAGTGATTATGTAAACTCATTGCATTACGAAAACACGCCTATTCAAATATATAGAAAATTTCACCTCCAAAAACTGAATTTTTTTCAGATAAAAAACTCTGATATTTTTTGTATTTCTGCTCAAAAACATAGCGTGTGGGTACTCGTTAGAACCGCCTCGATGAGGCGGTTCTAACGAGTACCCACAATCTATGATTTTGGTAGAAATAAAAAAATAATGTATACCCCTGTAAATCCCAGTTTTATTGTATAAAAGTGGGGTTTAAAGGGGTCGAAACCATATAGGCGTGTTTTCGTGATGGGCTTGAAATGATCTTCATAATATGATTATAGCATTGATATTGCTGAATATTGTCCCAAGTCGGACGCCAGTCTGCGAGCAGCTTGTGATTTCCCAACAAGGGGCAATATTCACCAATATCAGTGCAATAACACTTTTATTATTTACATGAAGCTATAAATATTTTGTGTCTTTTTCATTTGTTTTATCCTCAAATAATCATTTTAATATCCAAAATGTACAGCCTGCGCACAATTTAAAGATTAGCAGTACATGATCACATAGCGGATTTAAAAACATTAGCAGTACATGATCACATAGCGCACTTTAAAACATTATCAGTACATGATCACATAGCGCACTTTAAAACATTAGCAGTACATGATTATACAGCGACTTAAGCAGTACATGATCATAAAGCGCACTTTAAATCATTCGCAGAACATTACGAAAACAAACCTATTCAAATATACTGAAAATTTTACTACCAAAAAAAAAATGAAAATTTTCAGATAAAAATGTGATATTTTTCTTATTTCTGCTCAAAAACACAGATTGTGGGTACTCGTTAGAGCCGCCTCAGCGAGGCGGTTCTAACGAGTACCCACACTCTATGTTTTGAGCAGAAATAAGAAAATTAATGTATACCCCTGTAAACCCCACTTTTACTATATAAAAGTGGGGTTTAAGGGGGTCAACATTATATAGGTATGTTTTCGTGATGACATAATCATACAACGAACTTTAAATTATTAGCAGTACATGATCATTAAGAGCACTTTAAAACATAAGTAGTACATGATTGTGCAGCGCACTTTAAAACATTAGCAGTATATGATCACACAACGCTTTTTAAAGCATAAGTAGGAAATGATCATATCGCACACTTTAAAACATTATCATTACATGATTAAACAACGCTCTTTGAAACATTATCAAACATAGCGCTTCTTAAAACATAAGAGTACTAGAGTACATGATCACATCGGATTTTTCAGAACATAAGCAGTATACATGTATGTCACATAGCGCTTTTTAAATGGTAAAATTACATGATCACTCAGTGCTTTCTTAAAACATTAGCATGAGCGCACTTCAAAACATGAACATATTTCCTTTGTTGGAGCGAAACTTATGTACATGCATATATCATTTCAACTTCGGAACCTCTCTAATCTCTAAGGTGTTAGCGCAATGTTAGTCTCCACCTCTTTACAGAGGTTTGCAAAATAAATAAACAAAAAAAAAAAGATTTTCATAAATAATTTATTCATAACATAATCATATACATACACGTAAATGCTTCGAGTATTTGGATATCAGACAAACACATAAATTCAACAGTTTATACTTAGCAAAAAAGAAAAAAAAAAAAGTTTCCAATTTTCCAACACAATTCAAGATCATGCGCGTCAGTACTTCTTCAAACTGTCCATGAATACGGTTTGCGAGACATCAGACAACAATATGCTACATGTAAAACATGGTCATAAATATTTCAACTTGGCAAGAGCTATCTTCGCAACACTGATTTTTAGTAAATTTGTTACTAAGGTAGATCTACGCATACGCAGGAAAACATTTTGTTTTGCAGTTGATTCTTTACAATCTAGGCACCAATAAAATCATGGGAATGACTTTAATTAAATCAACTGGTTCTCGCTAATGAGATTTGAAAGCGTTTCACTTTAAATTATCTCCTCGCTAATGAGTTTTGAAAACGTTTCACTTTAAAATTATCTCCCTTGGAATTAAACATATAGAGACTTTTTCTTTACGCATTCATTAAATTAAATGCTTTTCTTTTTTTTTTTTTTTTTCTTTTTTTTTTTTGTTTGTTTTTTTTTGTTTGTTTGTTTTTTTTTTGTTTTTTTTTTCTTTTTTTTTTTTTTCTTTGTTTTTTGTTTGTTTGGTTTTTTTTTTTTTTTTTTTTTTGTTTTTCTTTTTTTTTTTTTTTTTTTTTTTTTTTTTTTTTTGTTGTTGTTTTTTTTGTGTGTTTTTTGTTGTTGTTTTTTTTTTTTTTTTTTTTTTTTTTTTTTTAAATTGTGTTCCTTACATTACAGTTTTTATTGTAGGAATGCAACTTATGAAGAATAATACATTCTTTCGGCAGTTATAGCAAATTGAATTTCTTATGGAAACGCTATTATAACCAGAATTTGAACAGAAAAAGTCAGAATTAAGCATATTCTTTCATCACGAGAACACACCTATATAGTTTTGACCCCCTTAAATCCCACTTTTATATAGTAAAACTGGGGATTACAGGGGTATACATTATTTTCCTTATTTCTGCTCAAAATATAGATTGTGGGTACTCGTTAGAACCGCCTCGGCGAGGCGGTTCTAACGAGTACCCACAATCCATGTTTTGAGCAAACATGTGAAAAAAATATCAGAATTTTATCTGAAACCTTTCAATTTTTGGTGGTGAAATTTTCTATATATTTGGATATGCGTGTTTTCGTAATGGCAGCCTTGATACACAGGATAGAAGCTATTGCTGCAATGCAGATTTATAAATAATGGTTTATCAGTGTATGATTTGAGATATTGTTCACTCAAATTGCGGTTTCGTGGCATAAAGTCATTTTCTGCTTGGATTAAAATCTGCGACTTTCAAAGTTCTCATCTGTAAGAACAGAAAACTACCCTTTTGCGTTTGAAGTAGTGTACCATTCATTACTCACTCAGCATTCCAAAGTGGTCTGACCTGTTACATAGTCAGATGGTTCTTATTTCAAAACATGCACATTACGAAAACACGCCTATTCAAATATACTGAACATTTTAACCAGCAAAAAATGAAAAATTTCAGATAAAAATTCGGATATTTCTCATACTTCTGGTCAAAACATAGATTGTGGGTACTCGTTAGAACTGCCTCGGCGAGGCGGTTATAACGAGTACCCACAATCTATGTTTTTGGACAGAAATAAGAAAAATAATGTATACCCCTGTAAACCCAAGTTTTACTATATAAAAGTGGGGTTTAAGGGGGGTCAATATTATATAGGCATGTTTTCTTGATGTTACACAGGGAGGATTTTCCGTGTCCACTCGAGCATGAAAAATGTTATCTGGATACTTTCTTTTTTTGCTCAGTATATATAGTAAAAAGCCGGACAATGGGAGAGGTGAGAAACGGTGGAAGTTTACGTGGTGGCGTAAAACAGTAATGTTAAAATTTATGGATTTTTAAAACTGTATAATTTCATTTGCAAATAAAAAAAAATATTTAATATCGTTGTTGTCTTCACTTTTGATACAATTTAAGCAATTCAGGGGACTGACACAGTTTATATTGAAATACCGTATCTACCCTATATATTCGGATGCCTTACCCCATTAGTGCCTAGTGGACTCCTAAACCCCTTATTTTGGGACGGTTACCCCAAGACATACTTGCAGGTAATATTGTGTTCCCCTTTAACTTTCGAACTTGAACTACACTTGGCTTGAACTACCCATGTCTTGAATAAATTTTTATGGTCCCAAAGATGTTCGGGCCATTGAAATTTGACTGTATATGTCTAAAATCCATTACATCAAGCGTGACTACAGTAGTCAAAGACTGGTGTCAGAACTGCATCCCTACTGTGCTTTCGACATCCTCCAGAAAGACCATTATGAAAACAAGCCTATTCAAATATACTCAAAATTTTACCACCAAAAAATGAAACTTTTCATAAAAACAAAATCTTATATTTTCAATATTTCTGCTCAAAACATATATTGTTAGAGCCGCCTCGGCAAGGCCGTTCTGACGAGTACTCACAATCTATGTTTTTTTAGCAGAAATAAAAAAAAAATAATGTATACCCTTGAAAGTCCCAGTTTTACTATATAAAAGTGGGGTTTAAGGGGGTCAACAAAATGGGGTTACATGTAATTAAAGATAACTTTTCGGTTTTTCGTTTTAACCCTTTCAGCCTGGCAGGCCATGACAGCTACCTGTACAAACAGTGTAGATCCAGCTGAGACGATATTATCGTAAGTAGACGTCTAATCAAGGATGGCTCATTAAGAGCCGTCTTATCAGAATATACATTGCCATTCCGCTGTTGGTATTTTACTCGAAACCCCTATTTGCAAAAATGGATGTGTCCAAATTCAGGGAAGAGTGCCTTTTAGTAACTCAGGGGTGAAGACTTGAGGAACAGAATTTGCGCCCTCTAGTAGCTGATTCATTCTTTCAGAGTCGTCCCTGGTTGAATAGGTTTTAATATTCAAACGGAGATAAACTCTTTTCTGTAAATACTGCTTCCATTTGCTTAAGTGCTAGGAAATCTATCAAGTGTACTTTTTGTACTTAATATAAACTCAGACTGACATGTGCCACCACATGATTACAGCTAAACATGTTCGAAACGTATCCATTACGAAAACACGTCTATTCAAATATATTGAAAATTTTACAACCAAAAAAGGAAAATTTTCAGATGAAAAATTCTGATATTTTTCATATTTCTGCTCAAAACATAGATTGTGGGTTCTGACGAGTACCCACAATCTATGTTTTTGATCAGAAATAAGAAAAATAATGCACACCCCTGTAAACTCCAGTTTTACAATATAAAAGTTGGGTTAAAGGGAGTCAAAATTATATAGGTACGAGTATGTTTTCGTGATGCAAAATAATGTTGCATAGTCAGATTATACCGCATTAGGTTGAGTTTGGTCATATATTTTGCGGCTGTTTATGCTTCAATAGTATAGGCATTTCAAGGTTCCAAATTGTGTAAATTCCGACTCTAACTGAAACTTCAGAATAGATAGGGAAACCTCACCCGAGGGTAAGAACTTCAACCAGGGAAGCCAGGAAAATCTCAAATCCTACCCCGAGGTTGAGATTTCCCTATCCTATGGACTGGCTCATAACGGATTATTTTTCTCCGACCTTTACGTTAATTGTTCCTAGGACCACCATGGTCATGTAAGATAGAAGTTTCTCACATGGGCAATAAGCCTATCTCATATAGGCAAAGGCATCACGAAAACACGCCTATATAATTTTGACTCCCTTAAACCCCACTTTTATATAGTAAAACTGGGGTTTACAGGGGTATACATTATTTTTCTTATATTGCTAGAAAATATAGATTGTGGTACTCGTTAGAACCGCCTCGTCGAGGCGGTTCTAACGAGTACCCACAATCTATATTTTGAGAAGAAATATGAAAAATATAAGAATTTTTTCTATCTGAAAATTTTCCTTTTTTGGTTGTAAAATTTTCAATATATTTGAATAGGCGTGTTTTCGTAATGGTTGGAGACAATGTACCTTCTTACATATCCGCCAAAAAAGGCTCAAATCATTCTGCAGTCTAATCAAAGAGTTCGCTTTTCACACGAAGAACTTTTGCATTCTTGGTTAACGGTCCGAAGGTACGTTTTCTGACGTTCGGCTAAAAGGTTATCTACCATTTGGTTAATGTTATCATGATCAGCATTAATACGTCATCTAAATGGCGAAATGTTAAACTGAACATTTCAATAATATCGGCTTAACCTATTTATGTCGAGTGGACTCTTCTACCTCAGGGCCTTGGACGAGTTCATTTTTGTGTAGGCGTTGTCTGGTTAGTTTTATTGTTATAATTTGTAGAGATTTCTGAACTTAATGTAAACAGCGTAGATCCTGATCAGACACCGCTTTCTGCGGACTCTGATCAGTGTCGACACTGTTTGCCAGTGTCCCTTTTTTATGGAACGCTAGGCATAAATGTGTTTACTGTCAAATGAAAGATACACAGAGCTACAATAAACTCTTTGGGTCGCAAATGATTTTACCTAAAAGTATACCCTTATTTGTTTGTATAGTTAAGTACCATCACAAAAACATGCCTATATAATTTTGACCCCCTTAAACCCCACTTTTATATGGTAAAAATGGGGTTTACAGGGGTATACATTATTTTTCTTATTTCTGCTCAAAAACATAGATTGTGGGTATTCGTTAGAACCGCCTCGCCAAGGCGGTTCTAACGAGTACCCACAATCTATGTTTTGAGCAGAAATATGAAAAATATTAGATTTTTTATCTAAAAAATTCCAGTTTTTTATGGTGAAATTTTCCGTATATATTTGAATAGGCGTGTTTTCGTAATGCCAATCCCATATAGGTATTATTAAGAAGAAGGAAAGGAGTCTCATAGACTTTGTGACCAGACGATAAGGTATATTGTTTATGATGCTCTAAACAAAAACAGCATGCTTCTTAAGAAAGGTAAAACCAGCCGTATTTTGTGTATGAAAATTACTTCAGTTAACCCTTAAAGCGCCAAGAAAAACTGCATCTGAAAATGTCGTCTGTTTATGTCGTCTGCTGAATATTCTTGCAGACTTTTCAAACCTATTTTTGCATACAGGCAAACAGTGTGGACCCTGATCAGACTGCTCCTAAATGAGCAATCTGATCTGGGTCCACACTGTTTGCAAAAATGACTTTTAAAATCACAAGCAGATGACAAAGCAGACGACAATAGTTGTGAAGAAAACTCATACGACTGTATACAAACTCGATACAGGGGAGCATATAGGTGTCAGTTTATTTAAAACCTGTTTACAATTTGTAACTGACTATAATGTTTAACCAGATCTCCCATATACTGTATTCCAGTATCTAACTACATACATTAATACATATAGCAGTAAAAAAAAGTTAACAATTCTCAAACTTCAGTCAAAGTACCGTCGAACCTCAATAGCTCGAACACCGATGGCTCGTTCACCATGGCTGATTCGAAGTCGTTTTTGAGTCCCTACAAAATTCCTCCGATAGCTCAAGAAGACAAATATTTAGGGAGAATTTCCTGTTTTATCATGAAATTGTATGTTGTATATACTCATTAGAATCGCCTCATCGAGGCGATTCTAATGAGTACATACAACATATAATTATTATGTAGAAAATTGAAAAGAGTTTACTAAATCATCGCCATTTGCTTCCTGACCAGGCGCCATGGTTAACCCTCAGTGGTTCGAACTACCTATGTCTCGAACAAATTTCAGTGGTCCCAAAGATGTTCGAGCCATTGAAGTTCGACTGTATATGTACTGTAAAGTTTGCGATAAAATGTGCACTACGTTGCCTTTTACAGAAACCAATAATTATGCCGGTTTATTTTAAACAAAAATGTGCAAACTTGACATATTGAATACTATGTCCGTCAATAATAGCTTCTTATCTTTGGAACTCTACGTCCTTTTTTATCTTCAAGTATTGCCAAGGTTCTTTTGAAAGCATTGGCATAGTGCAACCGTTACAAAATGACAAAATTATTTCCTTAGAAAAAAGATAGATATCCAGGAGGAACCCAAATTAAAGAATATAGCCTAACACTTACACCAAAAGGAAAAACGAACAAACCTAGACAGAGAGCACCCAAACCACACACCAAAGAAAAACATATTAGCAACCAGCTGTTTCTTCCCCAACATGATGATAATAATACAATACAGGATTAGCTCAACACGACAATAACATTATGAAAACATGCCTATTTAATTATATTGAAAATTTCATCACCAAAAAACTGAATGTTTTCAGATAAAAATTCTGATGTTTTTCACATTTCTGCTCAAAACATAAATTATGGGTACTCATTAGAACCGCCTCGCCGAGGCGGTTCTAATGAGTACCCACAATCTATGTTTTGGACCAGAAATAAGAAAAAATAATGTATACCTCTGTAAACCTTACTTTTACTATATAAAAGTGGGGTTTAAGAGGGTTAAAATTAGGTATGTTTTCGTGATGGAAAACGAACAGGAAAAAACACGAAAAACGTCCAGCAGCGAGTTGCTACAAGACCCTACAAAGAATCAGGAATACTAGAACCACCACTTTAGCATGGTCACCAGTAAAAACGGGGATAAATCGAGTTTAGTGGTTTGAAAACCTTACTTCAGATGTCAAAAAGAATATTTAAGTTTACGCGTTAAAAAATTTATTTGATCATTAGGTTAAAAAGAAATACGTAAATCTATTATTTTGCAAAATGCAAATGTACTTGTAGATTTCCAGCCATTTAAGGTGTTAGACATGGCATACTCACGTTGGCACGAGCATTTGCAGAATTCCCTTAAAACTTCCGCAATTTGGTTGCGATATTTGTTGACGTCAGTTTAGTAAGAGAATCACCATTTAATCCTTCAAAGATGACTGAGCAAATTTTAAAGTCAGATATTATGAGAAGACAGCGCAAATTCTATTGTCGGATATGATGTTGAAATTACCACTTGTACGTGACCAGCCGCGGGATAACAAAATTTAAAATATTTACTAGATTATTGAAATTTATGGTTGTGTTAGGAATAGCTTGTTTTGTATTATAGCCAATAATGGATGGGCACTAAGGGCGGCAAACCCTGGATCAAATTTGCGATTACCTAAAACTAAATTGTCCATTGAAAATCATATAGGCTGCGCAATGCAAAAACGTATCTTCGGCACATGTGGACAGAGAGAAGGTCCAGATCAGACTGCGCGGATGCGCATCCGCGCAGTCTGATCAGGGCCTTGCCTGTCCGCTGACAGAATCATTGGACATGAAAGAATGGAGAGTAAACGCCCGAATGAGACTTTGCACATGCAGGCGATGAATCTGAATCAGCGCATTTGCGCATACTCGAGATCACTTTTTTGCTTGATGTGGCCCATATGCAAATGTTTGTTTGTTTGTGTTGTGGTTTTACGGCCCAGTCAACCCAATGGGGTCATGTCGAGCGCGGTCAGTTTACCTGACCACACGTTTACTGGGCAGGCTTAGTCCTCTAAGCGGTTAACCAGTATTGTGCACATTCTTTCGCCAGAAACTGACAACTGCCCCTTTTTGAATCAGCGGAAGGGAGAGAATGACCGTAGGAAATATTTCATGATCAATTTCCACGAAAGAATGTTGTCGACCTCGGCGGGGGGTTGAACCCGCGACCTCCTGGTCTCCAGTCGGACGGCGCATCCAACTGAGCCTCCGAGGCCGGCCCTTATGCAAATGATGTGGCACAATGCTTTCTATTCGCAATCTTCACGGAATGCTTTCAGCGTTCTGCCTGGTATGAATAGGCAAGTTATCAAACCCATTTGATTCATTTATTTCTCCCTTTGTATCTGTCAAACATAATGCGTTTCTTTGGATTCTTGAAGCTTTCTTTGCAATTCGTTCTAGGTTAGAAACAGGCTTTTTACCACACTTGCCAGTTAGAACTTGTCGATAAGCACTGGCAAACTTTTTTTGAGTAGTGAAGTAGATAAGCCAGTTGACTGACGGATGCAGATGAGCAAACGTGGTAATGTAAACATGCGCCTCGTGCGAGAAAGCGTCCTTGCTATCGACTACCAGGATCAGGGCGTAAGGAGTCCAGCATAAAACAAAGACCGCGTAGATAACAAAAATACTTTTAGCAACGTGAAGCTGCAGATTTGGCTTTGCGGACTGTTCCGTTGGTGTGCTTGTTCCTGCTTTGATATAGTCTCTCATTCTCTTTTTGTGGTTGTGCACAAAACGATACAGGCGTAAGTAGCACAGTCCAATCATTAGAAAGGGAATCCATACTAACGTGACACTGAATATCACTGTATAGTAATATGTAGCCATTCTGTCCCAGATACATTGTATACTTTTCCTGTCAAAACTATGGTCTCCTATTCCAGCCAGATTCAGCAGAACAAGGCCAATGCCAACACTGTATAAACTTGTACAGATTATGATGCAGTTTCGTTTCGAAAATATTTTTTCATAGTAACTTCGACGACAGACAAAGACGTACCTATTCAAGCTCAACATAGCAATGGTCATTAGTGACGTCGTGCAAGATATGGTACAAAGCTCTCCGACGGATTTACATAGTCTTGGAATACTATCAAAGAACTCTTCTCCTTCAAGTTTGGCTGAAAGAATAAATGTATTAATTAATACAAATATTTTATATTGTTAACATTGCTTATATCTGTTAATTTTACTTTTGCTTCTAATGGTCGGGTGCCAGTCCGTACAAACGAATCAGTCCAGGGGCTTGAATGCTGGAGTTATCAATATTGCTATGGAATCAATAAGTTGCCTTGGCTTTTCTGTGTCAGCGCAAGACTTTAATATAGGGATCAAACATGGTTCTTCATGCATTAACATTCGCCAGGTCCCGTGGGAGGTGTTGAAAACCGAGGCCGAAGGCGCGTGAATTGCCTTGTTAATACACGGCTTTTCGCCAGTTAATGCACGGCTGTTAATATCGTGCGACACTGCTTTTTATGCAATAATGAGTATCTTTCCGCTAAGCTAAGGAGAATGAATACATCAAATAGATCGTTTGCAATTCCTACCAAAGGCGACAACTACTTGTACCTTGCCGAAAGAGTGATTTGGTTATTACTTTGATATGCCACTACTGTACCGCTATAGTATTTTCACTACAAAAACATCCGATCAGGAACGGAAATGAGCTTTCGTTTTCCGAAGCTAAATCCAAGACTACTCAAATGCTGGCAAAATTTAGATGAGGGCGCCGTTAATACGGAAATATAAATTGATTAAGTGCCATGACCCATCTCCATTGTTAAAGCTGCAAATCGTTTGCAAAAAGCGGTGATAATGTGCATTTCCATCGTTTATTATGGAGGAACGAAACTGTTTTAAGGCCTGAATAAATAAATGTTCTGTTTCCGATTTCATCACCAATATGCTATAGGGTCTCTCTCTCTCTCTCTCTCTCTCTCTCTCTCTCTCTCTCTCTCTCTCTCTCTCTCCCCCCCCCCCCCCCAGTCAACATTCTACGTAAATCTATATCGGGCCATCATCGGCCCGTCAGGGTAGCTGACGGGCCGATGACGGTCCGATGTAGATTTACGTAGAATGCTAGCTGGGTCTCTCTCTCTTTCTCCTTTTTTTCAAAGTCAAACTACGGTCGATGGATCGTATTTTTAATGGAATCTTAAAATATTTTGACTTCTCTTACCGAACATTTGACCGTTTTTGAATACCGGTGATAAGAAGGGCGCTGTGTTAAACAGTTTTTATTAGCTCATCTGAGCACGAAGTGTTCATGGTGAGCTACTGTGGTCAGTCAATGTCCGTTGTCCGTCGTGTGTCGTCCGGGTCAACAATTGCTTTAAAAGCCTACTCCTCCTACACCCCTGGGCCACTTGACTCGGCACTTGGTAGAAAGCATTAGGGTGACTTGTAGATTTAAGGAAAGCTAAAATCGTACTGATCCGAAATCAAACATGGCCGCCATGCCGGCCATCTTAAAAATCTATTTTTTACTTCTTCTCCTGAACCGCAAAAGCCAAATGACTCGAAACTTAGCTGGAAGCATGGGGTGATTTTTAGATCAAAACAGCTAAAATCGTTCCGATCGGAAATCCCAAATAGCTGCAATGGCGGCCATCCTAAAACTCTTTTTTTTTTTCTTTTTTTTTTTTTTTTCTTTTTTTTTTTTTTTTTTTTTTTTTTTTCGCTTCTTTTTCCTTAACCAAAGGCCCAATTGACTCGAAAATTGGTAGGAAGCATCGGGATGACTTGTAGATCAAAAATAGCTAAAATCGTTCCGATCGGAAATCCAAGATAGCGGCCATCTTGAAAATCTATTTATCGCTTCTTCTCCTTAACCAAAAGGCCAGCTGACTCGAAACTTGGTAGGAAGCATTGGGATGACTTGTAGATTAAAAATAGCTCAAATTGTATTGACAGGAACTCTAAATGGCGGCTATGGTGGCCATCTTGAAAATCTATTTTGAATTTTTTTCTCCTGAACCAAAAGGGCAACTGACTCAAAGTTCATTGGAAGTATAGAGGTGACTTGTAAATCAACAGTAGCTGTAGCTAAAATCGTTCTGATTGGAAATCTAAGACGGCAGCCATCTTGTATATGCTTTTTTATCTTTCCCTGCCACTGAGCTTTTTACATGTATAAAATCATTCTTCAGAAACCACTTAGCCAATTTCCACCAAATTTCACATTGATCCTACTGTTGATTGAAATGTGATTGACAGTTTGTTAAAATGATCAAGCCCCATTGACTGTCATGGCAATATATTCTTCTTCAAAAACAAGAACTGCTTAAATGATGATTATTCCATTAGTTGCAATGATAGAATTGAAAAAATGTTGCATAACATCTTCATATCTGCAGTGGCTATGTCACTCAGGTGAGCGAGCCGTGGCCCATGCGCCTCTTGTTTAATTTTAGGCCGAGATGTGGCTGCACGCTTCGAAATATACTGCACTAATGTGCTCGGTTTGGCTTGAAAGAATGCAGGCATACTGGAAATGAATGAACGATAAAGACCGACAATATCCGCAAATTGGTACTGACAAATTATGTAATGAACGAATATGAAATTCGGGATCGTCCAAGGTTGGTTGAGAAGTATTTGTTTTTCTTCGTGTGCAATGCGAAAAAGAAAGTCGGCGCATTTTGTTGACGATCGGGAAATCGGAACATAACATTGTTTAGGCCTAAGCAACAGCTAATCCGAGCGGGAAGACGGAAAAGGAAATAGCAAGTGTTATTGTTTTCAATCAACAGCTAGCTGGTCATGTGATCGAAATCCACGTGACTTAATGACGATTTGAGTTCCGGAGAATTTGGCACCTCTATGAAATTGATTTTATCCCTGGTACTGGGGCTTTATGTTTTAGCAGTAAACTTTTCGCTTGCATGTTCGGAGAGTACCCATTTCCATAAACAGCGAAATCAGTAATTATTAAAGTTACTATTAGATGGAATCACTTCTATGGTCTCTGATTAACATTATTAGATAGACGTAAACGTGCAAAGCAGATATTCATGTCACTTACAATAAGTTTAAAGATCATTATGACTTTTCGAAACAAAGGTACTTTCATTCTCTTTAAAGTTGTAATGATATTTTCATTAATTTTCATCTTATTTGTATAGGACATGCGTGACAATGTCAGAACCATATTTCCTAGTCACATCAATTCAAGGTAAGAAATTGCAACTGGTCAGTCAGACTTTTGTGTCTGTTGTCCTTTTCGCATTACTCGGAAAGACGTTTTTTGTGTTAATTTGATTTTTATTGTTTCTCTTTCATGCATTGACTGAGTTGGGAGCCTTTATGCGAATCTACTTTTTATGTATTTCTGTCGGGCCCCAGGGTGAATTGTCCAGCTGTAGAAGTGCTTTAAATCCCTCGTTGTTTATTCTTTTGACCGTTCAGTGGCGGTGGTCCCTGTGTTAGTCTTACCCTTTGTTGCTTTGTGGTTTATTCTAAGAGGTGATTTGTTTTAAGTTTTACCTTAACTTATTTTGTTTTTGTGTTTTTCCTTTGAGCATTTCGATTACCTCGCTTCGGGAAGAAAAAGCTAATCTTAGTGCTTTTCGTACGTTTGTTTGATTTGTGCTTATTTGTTCTTAACTCTTTCCTCTTCCTCTTGGTGTCTGGGAAGGGCTGCGGCTTATAATTGTGGCACTCCCTGGACTTTTCTCTTAGCTTTTTGAATGAAAGTATTTTGGTTAGATTGTCTATGTCTTGTCAAAAGCCAATTGTCTTTCCATTTTTCTGTGTTTTGTTCGCGAATATTTACCCTAAAATTTAAATTACGGCCAAGAATTTATCTGACCTATGCAATTTCTATAACAAAATAATGTTTTGATTTTTGTCTGAAAAACATACATTTCTTTGCTGAATTTTAATTATTGATGATTCAAAAAATTTGAACAAAGCAACTTGTTCAAAACCTGCCTCAAATTTACATATCTTTCCGATTTCTGCATAACTTGCAGTCATTTTACTATGGAGAAAAAATAAAATTATTTGATTTTTCTCTTAAACCAATGTACAATGAACAAAATAAAATTGTGCATTGATACAATGTGGTTACGACAGAACGGTTTGCATTAAATCAATATACGGTGTATAAAAACAAAAATCCTTATCTGTATAAAGTGCCTGGTAAAAATCGACGTTTGAAATATAGCGAAAGGAAAGTAAACTCTACTTTTTATATTTTTTGCTTGATTTTCGGCGATAACTTTTTTATTTGTGATTTTGGAAAACATGTCCAGCGAGAAAGTTGTTCAGGAGAACCGGCGCAAACTTCTCCAAAAGGTTCCAGCTCTAACCATTTATACATTCTTTTTCCAATTAGACGATCATTTTTTGACATTTCTGGTTTAGACGCAAAAGACTATCTTTACAGGCCCCGCCTTTACCAGTTTCACATCAAAGTTTAAGGGCAACCATTGTTGTTCAGTCAAGCAGTATTGTGGGTCGATAAATATGAATTCGAATCTTCTCCTGTGCATACTTTACAGAACTGCGTAACTAGATACAAAATACCTTTAGGGGCTACATGCGTCGTATTTAGTGCGAATGTGAACATGCTTAAACGAGTACAAATGATAAAATATCTTGTAAGTAGTTGCGGTCATGGTACCAAAGCCGTAATTCAAAATCATAAATCCATAAACGAATGACGAATCAGAATGTTCAGACCAACAGACATGGACCCCAGAACAAAGGGTGTAATCAGGCGTCCGCGGATAGTAAGCATTACTTGGTAAGCAAGCTTTGCCCACCATGCCCATGGGCCTGAACGAAGGAAATATCGGTAGAAGCGTATGTCCGGGATTTGGGAAGTTTACTTATGGCGCGTCACTGGCAAAAACATCAGAAACAATTCTGGAAACTGCCACATTGTAGGGATTGACTAGATCATGATGTCTCCCATAGAACTTCTTAAGTGTTGCTACCAATTTGGTTTTTTGATACCCCTGGCTCAACAACTTTTGAGTGAGCACTTTCCCACGCTCCATGAAGTCCTGATAATTTGAACAAGTTCTGGCATAACGGATTAACTGTGAAACGTAAACGCCGTATGCTGGTGCAGAAGGGATATTACTGCTCAGGAAAGGAAAGTTAACGATGGGAAAATTGAAGTCATCCCGTTTGTCGTAAAGCCTAGTAGTAAGCTTTCCATTGTCGATGTAGAGATAACAATCCAAGTATGAGGAGGAGGCTGAAGTCTCCGTTGTTTCCTTTATTAAATAATAATACTAATAATAATAATAATAATAATAAACATTGCATACATATTTGAGGACACTTCATTCGCGCCATTCAAACACCGTGTCTTGAAGGTTTGTGTTTCATTTTGTGTCATCTCCCAGAGAAATGGATAAAAAGGACTGAAAATACACGAGAGAATTAGAAAAGGATGAGATAAAACGCGAAAGGCAAAAATCATAACAAGCCACGTTATATTTCCCCTACCTAGATCCGTACCACCACATGACCACCAAGTCATTTGTGGAGGTAAAACAATTAATATAAGCATGCATGAATGAATCCTCCTCATAGCATTATGATACCATTAGGATAAGGATATGTCATTAGAGTTAAAACAGACGAGACATGATAGAATTCGTTTTACGTGTTTGAATGTTATGAGTCACGTCAAGAGAAAACGTGTCCAGTCGAAATACGCATATTCAGGCCACCCTGTGCCACTAGTCTTACCCGGATCTATGTTACCTGCATGTTTATACAATCAATGGTATCAAATAATTATTCCCACGCTTTTGCAATAGGGATATTGTGAACGTCTTCGTCCGTCCGTTCCTCATGCTATTTCCTAAACCACTGGGCAAAATTTAACCAATCTTGCTATATGACTTCCCCTTTTCCGTCCGTCCATCTGGGCCGCTATTAGCAAAATTAGCACAGAGCGTAGAGATTTAGCGATGGCATGCGCAATCTAGATTTTAATTGCACTAAGTTTCGTCTCGGATATCCGCATATGCTCGACAGCTTTTACACGTATTTTCGCGTGATTGGGACGCCAAATATTTATGACTATTCTGACTTTTTTTTTTGGTGGGGATGGGGCTAAAACATGCTGAGGAAATGGAAATAAACAGATAGATAATCAAAATGTCAATCAATCAATCAATCAATCAATCAATCAATCAATCAAGGTTCTGAACAATCATCTTCGAATTTGATTTGGATGGGATATATGCTGGACTTTTGTTATCCGTTTGGTGTTTTGAATGCCTATTGCAATAATTTTCGCGACCTGCTTCTAATGCGCATAAGCTTCACTGAAACAGGTTCTTACATAAGAACATTTTAGTCAATAAACTTACATCGTAATGCGAATATACATATAAAATAAATAGTGTTTAATTAGCATCCATCCAATTTTGCAAGTTTTCTAGAACTGATACATGGCCAAGTCTCTTACTAAGAATATAACACATTTTTATCTAATTTCGCTATAAATGTTACACAGGCAATATATTCTAAAAGGAAAAGTCCTTGAGGACAATGAACACATTCACAAAACTGAAAACTGAAAACGGGTGAAAACGGGTGAAGAGTCAATTAATCTAATAGTTAGGTTTCTCAATTTCGGTGTCTTGCAAAAAAAAGTAACCATAGCATCGGAAAGTTATACGGCTGAGTTTTTGTATATATAAAGCTTGGATATAGGGATCAAACATGTTTTTTCATGCATTAACATTCGCAAGGTCTCGTGGGAGGTGTTGAAAACCGAGGCTGAAGGCCGCGGTTTTCAAAATCTCCCAAGGGACCTGACGAATGTTAATACATTGAAAAATCATGTTCGATCGCTATTATTGCATAAAAACTGAAAACATTTGCTACATTTCGCGTTATTTCTTGCACTATTTTGTTTCGCCTTTTCCCCGATGTCGCGCGAACGTTATTTGCACGGACTATGTCCGTTCTAGAGCAGGGCAGTACACATCTCGTGACGGCAGCAATTCTTTTGGCCCGGTACGAGCATATTGAAAGTTGCGTAGCCGTGCATTAACAGCGCGTGATTTGCCTTGTTAATACACAGTTTTCGCTGGTTAATGCACGGCTGTTAATAACGTGCGACACTGTTTTTTATGCAATAATATTGGTTCATACCAAACCGCCGTATAGCAATGCGAAACGAATTGCATTTCGGAGAAACGCGTGTATTTTGCAGCAACTGTAAGTTCTATTAAGCGGATAGTATATATATATATATATATATATATATATATATATATATATATATATATATATATATATATATATAATACACCCAATATACACCCAACACGCAATAAATTAATCTGTAAGGTAAATGTCTGAATATAAATTAGTACCGATTGTTAAAAATTCTTGTCGCGTTTTGTAAAATGGCGTGTATTTAAAGGAATTGTGATTTCATTTTAGTTTGTGGAAATTACGTCAGTTTTACGTTTGGTCTCCATACATTCTTACCCAGCATATTTCGTCAACAAAGGTTTTGAAAAACAAGGAACATGCATGTTTAAGACTTACGTAAGTACAATACAGTGTTCTATACTTATATTCTTTTTTGAAAAAAAAAGAAAGAAACATAAGTATGAACGCCCGAAAGATGTCTGGTAAAATTTAAAATGTGTCATTTGAAATGGTGTCATAAAATTTGCATTCAAACGTTTCCTTACAGGTTTATTGTAGCGGCCACATTGGAAGAAATATCGAACACTTTTTGGTGTTAATCTATTTCTGTATACCTTCTAATTAAGGCTATAGAAAACGGTAGAAGGTTTATTTAGTTTAAACATATTTTATTTCCAATTTAGTGCATGTACAAAACATACAATGTCATAACACAACCAGGATTAGAACGGAAGCTTAAAGCTTATTTTGTTCTTTTCCCAAAACTGTATATATACTGGCAGAAAAAAACAACTAATACAATACTAATATTTACAAGCGGTTACATCTTATGCATTACATGCATGTTAATACAGTTTAAATTCGCATTATATATACTAAGAAAATAAACTAACATGTAAGGAGTATTTAGTAGCTAATAATAATAATAATAATAATAATAATATTATTATTATTATTATTATTATTATTATCATTATTACCATTAGTATTATCATTAATCATTATTATTATGTTTTTTTTGTACCTAGTATTGTACCAACATAATAATAATGATTAATGATAATACTAATGGTAATAATGATAATAATAAAAAAGGTTTATTTCAATCGTATTAAGAAATTGGTCAGACAGGAAAACGGGGTACTCTCCTTTAAATGCATAAAACAACCGGGGTGTCATTAATGACGTCATGTTTGTATATGCAAATGAGAAATAAAGAAATAAACAATTTGCTTTCTGTTTTGAGTATTGTTTCTTTTCTTACCTGAATACACAAGGTTTTGCATACATAGAATTTGTTTAGTATCAATTGGGCCGCCATAGAATTTTTTTTTGCGAAATGCAATGTATGCATATCTACTATACAGTTGTTCTATATACAGGCATGTCCAGGCTTTCTTCCCACATCGAAATATAATATAAATTTAAATCTATAAATTTGTATAGTAAAACTGGGGTTTATAGGGGTATACATTATTTTCTTACTTCTGCTCAAAAACGTAGATTGTGGTACCCACCATCTATGTTATGAGCAGAAATATGAAAACTACATGTATCAGAATTTTTATCTGAAAACTTTCAGGTTTCGATTGTGAAATTTTCAATATATTTAAATAGGCGTGTTTCGTAATGAGTTCAATAGCTTCCGTTCAGATCCTCACTAACAAGCGCTATGGTGTTATTTCTTAGAGCGAAGAAACATTGTTTTATCAGAATTTTACTTCGGTTTCTCCATATTATATATCAAAAACACCATGCCTAACATAGTTCTAGATATCCAGATTTTTTTTATTTCTTCTGGAAAACGTATTTTGTGGTACATTTAATCATTAGAAGCGCATCCGCCAGCCGCTTCTAATGAGTACCAAGACATGCGCTTTCCTGGAGAAACAAGAAAAATATCATTACACTGCGGTTCAAAATATATTTTCTCCAGAGTGTTGACTTAGAGGCATATATTTCAAAATGGTGTGTTTGCATTTATACTAAATAAACTCTCCCAACACTATAAATTGTAAATGTCCAATTTCTATTTAAGCTTTGTCAGGCTATATATATATAATTTAGATATTACTAGAGAATAAAGGGCTATTTTATTTGAAAACAGTAGAGGCATCGACAAGACGGATCATTCTGCGGCGTTTGATATGGGTCTGCATTGTTTGCTAGTTACCCTTTTGGGGCTCTCCAAACTAAACTGAGTACGCGCAATGTTAACTTATGCAATCACGTGTTATTGCATAAAAAGCAGTGTCGCACGTTAATAACAGCCGTGCATTAACCGGCTAAAAGCCGTGTATTAACAATATGCTCGTACCGGGGCCACATAATTGCTGCCGTCACGAAATGTGTACTGCCCTGTCCTAGAACGAGCATAGTCCGTGGAAATTACGTTCGCGCGACATGGTGAAAAGGCGAAACAAAATAGTGCAAGAAATAACGCGAAATGTACGCTCGTAGCAAATGTTTTCAGTTTTTATGCAATAATAGCGATCGAACATGGTTTTTAATGCATTAACATTCGCCAGGTCCCTTGGGAGGTGTTGAAAACCGCGGCCTTCAGCCTCGGTTTTCAACACATCCCACGGGACCTGGCGAATGTTAATGCATGAAAAACCATGTTTGATCCCTATATTGAAGCTCGGACAAAAAAAACATAAAGGAACACATTTAATAAGTAGAACATGCGTAGAACAAATAATTATACTAATAACTTAATTACTCACCAAGTATGCTCATAGGGTTAGCGACCGCCGTAACGCACAAATCTGAGAGTGCAAGGTTGACAATAAATATGGATTCCACATTTCTGACCTCTTTGCAGAGTGCGACTGTTATTAATGTCAACACGTTGCCAAAAGTTCCACCTAATGAGGCCAAGGATAGAACAATGATGATTGGGATACTTGTCCAAGGATTTTGTCTGAGGAACTCGTGCCTTCTAAATACATCATTAGCTTCTGGTTGAGTTTGGAAATCCATCGGCGTAGAGGTGCCATTGATCATGTCAACATCAGCAAGCGTTCCGTTCATGATTAATTACATTTATTTTATTTTAACGACGACAGTAAACGCGTGAAGAAGTATAGTTTAACAAATGCACTAAACGTATTAAAAAGTATAGGTTTACAAATGCAGTAAACGCGTTAAATAATATAGGTTAACAAATGCAGTAAACGTGTAAACTCCTACGGTTTAACAAATGCAGTAAACATGTTAATTAGAATAGGTTAACAAATGCAGATACTGCGTTAAATAGTATAAGTTTAGCGATTTCTTTTCTGTTTATTATAATTATCATTATTATTATTTTTATTTTTATTTCCGTCAAGTATGTAGGCTGGCCAATTATAGTATGCGTATCTATTGCTACCAGTTTAAACACGATTCCGTAAAATATTCTCTGTCACTGTTATAACTTTCTTCTGCAATCATTGTGTGATGTATGGATCTCGCAGGTTGGCTTGTTCCTTTGACCATTGCATTTAATATTTATAAGAATAGTCCACTGTACAATTCGAGTCTGGCAGACAGAACATACTGCAGTCCACGAGATATCTTCACAGGAAATACCTGTTTTCTCAGTGCAAGTACACTTATAAAAATATATTCAAATGGTCAAAACGACAAGTAAGTATGGTCGGCCTATACGAAGAATTTAATTGACTTATTACGTAAATGCAAAAGATCAAAACTATTGGTCAATTTGTTCGGCCTATAAAATGGATTCAACTTGCCCACGTGTATACAAACAAAACAAAACTCATCAAAAGTAATCATAACGCTAACCATGCCGGGTAAAATATTCGGCAGAAGGCATTTTGAGTTTGCTATTGTTGTTTTCCCAGAAAACAGACTTTGACATTCTATGCAGATTGGCTCGTAAGGAGACCACTTGCATGAAATGCCAAAGTTTATTTTCCGGGGAAGAAGAGAAACGATCATGAATTTGTCGTCTGTCCAGAGAGTGGTAAAGGTTGATAACGGTATAGCAAATTATTAGATCTAAAATATCAAAATAGCATATTAATATGATAGTATATATAGAGAGATAGAGAGAGAGAAAACACAATACACCTATTTGTTGTCTTTAAAACTTATAAACAGTTGTCACGATCTAATACATTAATAATTAACGCTCTATAGGGGTACTTTGTCTATGGAATTGATTGTATTTGCTTGATGTGATGAAAAGAAAATATATATATCCGTTGCCAATGATACAATATTAAAGCTTACCACTCTACGGACAGATTCATCAGACGACAGGTTGATGATTTTTTTTTTTTTTTTTTTTTTTTTTTTTTTTTTTTTTTTCCAGTAAAAAAAATGTCATTTCATGTAAATATTCTATTTAGGAGATAATTTGCTTGAAATGTCGGTCTGTTTACTGGGAAAAATAATTTCAAAATGTCGTCTGCTCAAATAGTTTACCCAGAATGCTAAGCATTAATAAGCACATGAACCGGAACAAAAGAAGGCGAGCTTATCGCACATGCCGAAAACGCAATCTGATAAGGCCCTTTTTCGTCCGACAACATATTATGCAGTATCCAGTGACGCTGTTAAACGAATAGCCGCCGGCCTCGGTGGCTCAGTTGGATGTGCGCCCGACTGGTGATCAGAAGGTTGCGGGTTCGACTCCGTCGGGTTGGCAACATTCTTTCGTTCTCTCCTTTCCGCTGATTCCAGAAGGGCGGC
The DNA here is from genome assembly GCA_964016985.1 of Anodontia alba. Classification (NCBI taxonomy): domain Eukaryota; kingdom Metazoa; phylum Mollusca; class Bivalvia; order Lucinida; family Lucinidae; genus Anodontia; species Anodontia alba. Next base: position 32,871,785 of record OZ024828.1, read on the forward strand.
GAAAGAATGTGCACAATGCCGGTTAACCGCTTAGAGGACTAAGCCTGTCCAGTAAAAGTGTGGTTAGGTAAACTGACCACGCTCGACATTACCCCACTGGGTTGACTGGGCCGTAAAACCTCAACACAAACAAACGCACAGCGAAGACCCTGATCATATTGTGTGACTGTTGAGGTTAATCTGGACTCAGGTTTACAATCGTTCCTCAGAGTTGTACCTTTACTTTAAATCAGAAATTTTAAGATATAAAATAACATTTTTAATTCACTTTAAGTGAATAGCTTAATGTAAGTTTGGTAGGGGATATCGAACTGTACTTATTAATTTTGTCGTTAAAAATCAGCTTTTATGTGAAAATATAAAATGTGCTTTGCAAACAGTGATCCTCAAAGTAAAGGTCGACCTGGGCCTTGGTGCTACATACCCCCGCATATGTAGTAAATGTGTGTGTGTGTGTGTGTGTGTGTGTGTGTGTGTGTGTGTGTGTGTGTGTGTGTGTGTGTGTGTGTGTGTGTGTGTGTTTCGTGCTAAATTGCACATATTTATGATTAAATGTATACTGTCCCAAAAAACGCGACACTTCTGAACTGCAAGAAAAGAAACATTAATGCAAAATGTTTTCTGTTGCAATGAAACATTACATGTATCTAAATGTATTGGTCCACAATTTGTTTGCCTGTATACTTTGTATTGAAGAATAAGCCATTTAAAATCCTCAGTTACACGCACGATTTCACATTAAAACCCGTTTGTGAACAATAACATATGAGCCCGTGCAGGAAAACAAAACTTACAATAAGAACTGTGTCACAAGAAAAGGCTCAGAGCAGCATATGCATCCACTAGCATGATAAGGGATCTCATTTATTATGTGGATAATCTGAAGGCAAGAGAAGGCCATTACGATAACACGCCTATTCAAATATATTGAAAATTTCACCACCAAAAACTGAAAATTTTCAGATAAAAAAAACTGATATTTTTCATATTTCTGCTCAAAACATAGATTGTAGGTACTCGTTAGAACCGCCTCGGCGAGGCGGTTCTAACGAGTACCAACAATCTATGTTTTTGGGCAGAAATAAGAAAAATAATGTACACCCCTGTAAACCCTAGTTTTACTATATAAAAGTGGGGTTTAAGGGGGTCAAAATTATATAGGCGTGTTTTCATGAATCATGCGATCAGCGAAGTCTCGCACAAGTCTTATTGTAGGTTTTGTTGTGCGCTGGCTCAATTATAAGCCTGTATTTCTCTTGCCATTTAGTTGTATTGCGTTTCTTTCTTGGGATGAGTTCATAAAAAATTGGTGACACACGCGTATTTTTTTTTTTTTTTTTTTTTTTTTTTTTTTTTCCATAGGCTACAATGCTAAATGTTAAAAAGGCTCTCATCTTCTACAGTTCCATGGTCCCAAACAAATTCCGGTTTTGGTGTGATGTGATGGTCATTTAAGTCAGCAACAGATCCTGTGGTTTTCATGCCCTTTTCGCCACTTCGAAAACACATGACATTGCCCGCAAACCTATTATCAACAAAAACAAAAACAACAGCAAAGATAATGAATACCAACAACAAGGGTACTAGAGCTACAGGCCGTTTCTACTTATACGCTCGTATTAGTCGTAAAAATAAAACATTTTTACACAGCAGCGTTCAGTAAAGACCCAGACTAATATGCGGACGAACCGGCCAGAGTGAACAGTGCAGACCCTGATTAAAGGTCATTCCTAAAGGAGCCGTTTGATCTAGTCCTCCCTTTATGCCATTTCCACCATATAGCATCACGAAAAACATGGCCTATATAATGTTGACCCCCTTGAACCGAACTTTTGTATATTAAAACTGGGGTTTACAGGGTATACATTATTTTTCTAATTTCTGCTCAAAAACATAGATTGTGGGTACTAGTTAGAATCGCCTCGTCGAGGCGGTTCTAACGAGTACCCTCAATCTATGTTTTGAGCTGACGTATGAAAAATATCATATTTTTTTATCTGAAAATTTTCATATTTTTGGTGGTAAAATTTTCAGTATGTTTGATATGCTTGTTTTTGTAATGGTCATGTAGCCCAATAGGCTTAACGTACTTACCCCAAGTATTCGAACAATTTGTGCTACCATTCTTGTCCAGAAATTCGAACAAGTCCATTTCATTACGTGCTTATATGTCTAAATGTTGCTGTATGTAAGTGGTAAGTATAGATACTGATCAGCCACTGTACTATGTGGCGTCTGATCTTAATCTACACCGTTAGGTGAGACACGACAGTCCAAAAACTTAAATAAAGGTATTTTAATTTTAGAATAAGTACGAAAATATAGGTTAAATGTCCAAATATTTAAGGTAAATACGACACTTTTGACGAAAAGTCAAAATAACAAGGTTTTTTATCTACTTCACTTATATGTTATGTACTAGATAATCTTTAGAATCGCCTGATCGAAATATATGAGCAATTTCGAATAGTTTTATGAGACAATTAAAAAGACCTTTATTTTTATTTCGAACAACTTTTGATAAAAAATATACTTTTTTGCTATCAGTCTATCAATATAAGGGAAGTGACTTCTTCTAACTACATAAATTGCTTTGGCTTAACTCGGGCCCTTTTCTGGCGAAAGAATGTGCACAATACTGGTTAACCGCTTAGAGGACTAAGCCTGCCCAGAAAACTAGTGGTTAGGTAAACTGACCGCGCTCGACATGACCCCACTGGGTTGACTGGGCCGTAAAAATTCAACACAAAAAAAAAACAAATTAACTCGGGCCCATGCATGCTAGGGTCAAAAGCTAATTTCCCAATGCATGTTGTCAGAAAATCGTAATATTTACCCTGTACTTTAGACCTGCCTTGTAGTAAAAACATCTACCAAATGTGAAAGAATTCGGTCGTCTAGGTCTCCAACAAGAAGCTATTTTCTGCCATGTATGAGGCTAATATAAAGCTGACACAATCTATTAATTTTTCATATGCTCCGATGTTAAGAGTTAAGGGGAATTTAAACACTTTCAAGGGCGGTAACTCTGCCCAAATTGTTTTTCCTCTTTTCTGAAAACGGGAGCAAATTTTTCCTTATGTTTAGAAGAGGCTTTATATGCAGGATAGCAAACTGAAAGTAACAAAATGTTTCTCCCTCCTGAAAAATGGTAGAATTTTTTATCAGGTGTATTCAGTCCGCTTAAGTAAATGATGGAATCTGCCAGCTTAGAAGGGTGTTCCAAAACGATCTCGGCAGTAAAAATGGACTCTTCCAACTTAGAAGGGTGTTCTAAAAAGATCTGGACAATAATGACTTCAATTATTAAGAATTACTATATTATTTTCAACAAAAAGCTCCCTTGTACAAAAGTAAAAGGGTTAGTTATTATTGTCACACTGACGTCGACGTAGGTACTGACGTGAGCTTGTGAAGGTTAAGTTTTTGTTACCTCTTAAGTAGGTATATATCTCCTGAACAACGTATGATTTGCTCTTGGACTCACAATACATACTATTGACGTCATTGTTTAGGAACCCCTGAAAAATAGTCCTATCTATAATAGGGTGTACGCTGGAGATGACGAGACAGTGTAAGGAAAAAAAATACTGCATTGTTCTTTTGTTTCAGGCAACAGGAGGTCCCTAGAGATTAATTCCAGACACTACAGGATTCTTTAGCAGAGAACCATTTGGCTGTGTGGAGTGCTACAAAGAGTCGGTCGGTCATTCCAATTTGTGACATAGAATAGGAGGAGTTTTTCAAAAAGTTGAAATGTCACATGGCGTGCAATGCCACGTATTTCTGAAGTGTTTAAGAGAACATGAAAATCCGATTACCTGTTGCTCACTCAAGTGGTCATCACACCAAATCTTGCATCTGATTTGAGACCATGGCCATTTTGCAGATGAGAGGCAATTCAACTCTTAGCATTGTGGCCAACGGAGATATATGGATGTGTAACCTTTATACCAGTCGTAACGTATCGAATTGTTTCTGTAAATTGGTAAATCAAAGGCTTACAACGCAGACCCTATATGTATCAAACATCTCTCTGTGTCTGAATCTATCCCAGAAAACAAAATGATTTTGTGTTGAGGTTTTACGGCCCAGTAACCCAATGGGGTCATGTCGAGCGCGGTCAGTTTACCTAACCACACGTTTACTGGGCAGGCTTAGTCCTCTAAGCAGTTCACCAGTATCGTGCACATTCTTTCGCCAGAAACTGACAACTGCCCTTCTTGAATCAGCGGAAGGGAGAGAATGACCGTAGAAAATATTTCATGATCAATCTCCACGAAAGAATGTTGCCGACCTCGGCGGAGGTTGAACCCGCGACCCCCTGATCTCCAGTCGGACGGCGCATCCAACTGAGCCACCGAGGCCGGCAAATAGAATTGAAAATGTCCACGAAGTGCATGCCTTGATAATACAACATAGCCAACCAGACACCAGGAGGAATAACAAACATACCAAGACAGAGAGTACACCTAGAACCTAGAAAAAGCAATGCAACCGACTCCCGCTTCCCCAGCAATGTTTATCACAATGGTAGACAGCATGCACATATATAGCACAGCGTTATGACAATGAACACGGCAAAACACAAAACATTAGAGAGAGCTGGGGGCCCGGAAGGCGTTTGATAGGAGTTAAATAGATGCCCACCCAGGTCAAACAACGACTTTATTTAATCATGGTCTATATTGTTTTTCCAGGATTTTTTTTTTTTTTTTTTTTTTTTTTTTTTTTTTTTGTATGATAACTTAGGATGATTCCGCTATAAGCACAAAATAAGAATAATTTCATTTCAAATTAAGAAAAAGAGCCACAACATCAGAAAACTTTCGATGGACATGTTGTATCCTGTGAAGATCCACATCAGTCTGAATATAGGGATCAAACATGGTTTTTCATGCATTAACATTCGCCAGGTCCCGTGGGAGGTGTTGTAAACCGAGGCCTTCGGCCTCGGTTTTCAACACCTCCCAAGAGACCTGGCGAATGTTAATGCATTGAAAAGCCATGTTCGATCGCTATTATTGCATAAAAACTGAAAACATTTGCTACATTTCGCGTTATTTCTTGCACTATTTTGTTTCGCTTTTCACCGATGTCTCGCGAACGTAATTTCCACGGACTATGCTCGTTCTAGGGCCGGGCAGTACACATCTCGTAACGCAGCAAATCTGTGGCCCCGGTACGATCATATTGAAAGTTGTGTAGCCGTGCATTAACAGCGCGTGAATTGCCTTGTTAATACACGGCTTTTCGCCGGTTAATGCACGGCTGTTAATAAAATGCGGCACTGCTTTTTTATGCAATCATACATAATTCTTTGTGACGCCAATTCAGTGAGTCCTCCTTACAACGAAAGCATCTGTTCCCAAAGATATTGCTATTAAAATGAATTTGTTGTTGTAACGATTCCTTATTGAGCGAAACGATATGTAAGAAAGACCTTATTTTATCATATTTTGTTTCTTTTTAGAACATGTTTTGGATATTTGTTAGAATCGCCTCACTGAGGCGATTTTAACAAATATCCAAAACATATATTTCCTGAAGTATTAAATACAATATTATTAAGTAATTTCTTATAAATTGCCAACCTTAGAGCGAAGGTTTCGTGCTAGTCAAAATATCTTTGTTATTAATTTTGTCGTTGTATCGAGTCTCGGTATAAAGAGGGTTGTCTGTATTTCGTATTAAGAGCAAGCACCTGGCTTGAAATAAGCCGCTACATTAGAAAACGTACTTTCGGATATGTATGCCCAGTGAAGATTCAGAAAAGCCTGCGCATTCGCGCCATCTGACCAAAATTTTCTCTAGGAGCATTTTTGGTAGCCAAGGATGCAAAGTTTCTTCATGCGGACAACGAAGACTCTAATCAGCCTGTGCAGTTGCGCAGGCTGATTAGAGTCATCGTTTGGCGCACGTGTCAGAAGGTACGTTTTCTCTCTTTGCAGCGCATCTGATAGGGTCACTGAGATTGTGTTATGTGTGTATCATACTGTTGCCCATGACTTTTATAACTGGTAATTTTATATGGGTGTCAGAGCTTCCGAATTTTCTCATGTATCGCGAAATAGTAACATGTCTAGTGCTCTCTCTTTGAATAAAGCAGTTAATTCTTAATGCGTTTCATTTCTAGATGAAACAAATTTAAACGTTCTCGTCAAGGCGGGCATCAGGCGGAGACGAAGAATATTGCTTGTGAACGCCTTTAGTGTTTTTGTTTGCTGAAGTTATACTGATGTCGCACGCATATTGTCTTGACGCAGCATTCTGTCTTCTAGTTGTTCATACAATTTACGCTGATGTTAAGCAAATTTTAATCCGGGCTGTGAGAGAATAGTACCGAAAATTGTATGAATAAAATTAGTATGCAAATATGGGAACTGAAATTCAGACTTTTAGCTTGCACTGAATGATGAAAACTATTAGACGATTTTAGTATCTCTGAAAAGGCCTTCGGTCTTCACTGACAATTATAAAAGGTTTTTTTTTTGTTTTTGTTTTTTTGTTTGTTTTTTGTTTTTTCATCAGCTATAGCAAGCTAAAAGTATTAATTTTCATTCTTAAATAAGAGCTCTGTCAAGTCATAAAGATATGAACACTTCATTTTAACAAAGCAACAAAAAAAAAAAAAAGATCGGCTCATGACTATATGACTATTATAAATGGTATTTTTATAAGGGTGTCAAAACTTCCCCAACTTCTCATGTATCGCAGAGTGGTGTTGACTAGAAATAAGACCCATGTCAGACAGCCCGGAGTAGCTTCGTTTACAAGCTTATGTTGTAAGTCTCTTATTTCACTTGGTTTTACCAATTCAGGTCATACCAAAATTAGTTTTGAGCCCAATAACCCTTCATCAGAGTGTTATATATTATTATTATTATTATTATTATTATTATTGTTATTATTATTATGACTACTACAGTGGTGACAGCGTTTTTCATGTCCACGGAAACGCATACAAAACGCTTTTTAACGGTTTGGAAACGCAGCGTTTCGACCACGTTTAAACGATCGTTTACAGTTTTAGCCAATCAGATCATCGTTTCTGAAACGTTTCAAGCGTTTCAAATATTAACCAATCACATTAGCGTTCGGAAAACGCTGTCATGGAAACCATGTCTGGTTTCAAACGTTTTAGCGTTTGCAGAGTTAGCCAATCAAAATCCCGCGGACTCAATTTATTTTACATCTTTTTTTTTTTTTTTTTTTTTTTTTTTTTTTTTTTTTTTCCAATTTCACTTAATTATAATTGTTATAAAATTAATAAAAATAATAGTCAAATAATTTTATGGAGACGAGTATCTGATGCAATAAACAGGAAATGTGTTTTGACGGAGAGTGATAGTGGCCGGACTCTGTAGCTCAGTCGGATGCGCTTCTGACTGGTGATCAGGAGTCGCGGGTTCGATGCTTGCCGGTGCAGTCAGGTAATAGTTGTTTGTTGCACACTATTTTCTCACCTGAGACAAACACTGGGTACATAAATATTTCGATTATGAATTACATCAAGTGGTATTAAAGCTACTTGATTATATTGTATGCAATGATTAGACTCACATCAATGAATGTAATATTTGTAATAATAATAATAATAACGATTACTAAACATATATTTTCAAGTCACGGTTTTGCAGATTAACATTTCACTGTATCCGCGTATACGGGGAGTTCCCTGTCCAAGATTGCGGCTAAGTAGCGGTTTGAAAAAATCTAGAGTAAATACATGTATTTCGTTATATTTTCCTTCCGCGATGATTTAGGATGTTAGATGGTGGCAATTAGCTATTAAAGACACAATTTAGATTGCATAACACGCTAATGACCATAAACAGATAAAAATAAGAAGTTCTTGTTGACTTTGGCCAACCTTATAGGTACGGGCCTAATAAGGGGAAATTATTGACATTAGTAAAGTTTATGATTAAAACATAGAAACAGATAAGGTCGGTAATTTGGCGAAAGATTGGTGTGCATTTTTTTCCTTTTTATTCATTAAAATATAGTTGGTTGTTTTTAATAAAATCGCCTCGCAAAGGCAGTTCTAATGAATACCCACAACATATTTTATGGATAAATTATGGATAAATTAACACTTATGTCTTGATATGCTAGTTTATCATCAAATTCCCTCTTCTGCATAAATTTCCATTAGCACAATTTCAAAGCTTCGTCAAACTAAAAGATAGTCACTAAAAAGGGTATAATAAATAAATCCATTGCTCAGGAAAAGCATAATTTTGGAGCACTTTTTTTTCGCAAAGACATTTAAGAATTATTTACCACGCTATGGTGCAGTTTCAGCAGACAAGAAATTAATAAGATTTTGTTTTTATTTTTTTCTGAAAAATAGGATTTGAAATGTCAAATGCCATTTTACGGGAAATATAAGAACAAAATCTTTATTTTTCTTTCATTGCCAGCAATGAATAATGATAGGAATGCCTTTCAACTTCCAGTTAAGAATGATTGATTATTGACTTTTGAAAGTACTGGAAAACACGTTGTGTCTTAAAATGCAATAAACAACGGAAAAGGAATTTAACAGTTTTTGGCAGAATCACTTTAATTCCTGCAAAAAAGAATGGACTTTCAGTGAATATGTGGATCAGTCTGCACATCCCGCAATCTTATCAGTCTGTGTTTTCTGGACGAAGAAGCAGTAGATCTTCTAGAGCGTGTGGTGAAGACTGATCAGACTGTGCAGACGTACAGGCTGATCTGAATATTCACTAAACATACAGAGTTTGTAGAAATAACTGTGTTTATGAAAATTCAGTTTGCGCAATTGCAGAAAGTAAATATTCACATTTTAGGATACAATCATTTTTTTTTTTTTTTTTTTTAATTTCCTATCAGACTTATTATACAGTTCTCCATCAGTAGAATTAGGATCCAGTTTTTGAAGTGTTCTTATTTAGTTTAAAAATAAGTAAATAAATAAATAAATAAATAAATAAATGAGGTTCATTTGAGAAACTTTATGATCGATTTATGATTATGATCATATCTTGTATTTTTATGTTTCTCCTCCAGAAAAAATATATGGTTGGTACTCATTAAAATTACCTCTGTGAGGTGATTCTAATAAATATACACAACAAAATTATTTTAGTGGAAAAATGAAGACACACATCAATTATTATCAAATACTCTATGCTACATGAATCTGGAGTACTGTGCAATTAATGCGTATAATATCATGATATTTTCCAATTTTTATTTATTTACATATTTATTTTTATTTATACTATCTCCTTTTTGTTCTTTCAAATGTTACATAATATTAGCCTGTGTATTTCTTAAGGAGGGTGAGGTATAGGAAATACTCATTCCATGTATTGTTTATTGGAAGTTTTATGATATGCAGGTGCACTTCCAAATCTGTTTGGATGAGAAAAAAAAAAAAAAAAAAAAAAAAGAAACATCATGCATAAACAGATAATGCCTTAAAAGGATATATTGCTCGTATATTTGAAATTAAGACACACCAGACGTAATGTAAAAAATATATATCGAAGAAGACTTACTTAAAAAAACTGCTAAGTCAGTTTTGAACAAATAAAAAAAAAAAAAAAAAAAAAAAAAAAAAAAAAAAAAAAAAAACATTTCAATTTCATCTATTCATCTTTGATATAAAGTCATTTTCATTTTAAACTACCGAATACATGTAGATGCAAAGTAATTTTACCAATATTAAAAAAGAGGAATACATGAAAATATGTGATAAATATAGGGCATCCGCGCACTCTGATTTGCTTCGTAGCTGCTCATCTGTACATTGTCTTATTCGATACGATTTGCCAATAGTCTTGCACATTATCTTCTAATATTTAACCTATTGTTACTGAATGAACTCACCCACCCTATATACTGGAAGATTCTAATTTCGATTTTAGGTATGCCAGACTATGTTATGTAGAGAAACAAATGGTTGAACTAATTGCAAATAGTGGATACCCTGATCAGACGTCACGTTCTGCGGCATCTGATCTGGGTCTCCACTGTTTGCCAATTACCCTTTTAGGAGTATCCAGACTACAATGTGCTATAAATGCAACATTGATTTGTATGTTCATCCGTGCATTTTGATCTGATTCGTTACAGTTCGTCTGTACATTTTTATTATCATTATTATTCGAAAGGATCTGCTGTTTCTCCAGTGCATCGTCTTCTAATATTTAAGTATAGGTTGCAATATGCAAAATACTAGATTAGAATGTGCATCCGCGCACTCTGCTCTGGGTCATTGCTGCTCGTCCATACATTTGATCTTCGTCTTCTAATATTAAAATATAGCGTTCTTAAGGTTAACAGCTTTGCATATACATGCCAAAAATGTTTTCATAGTGAGAATATACTTTCATGAAAGCCCTCCAGCAAGATATTTGCCGACTGTCCACATAATTGCCATGATGTGCACAGTGCATCGTATTCGAAAAATAATGGCCCAAACAAGTAAAAATGGACCTATTTATATTTTACAAATCTGATCAGTCTGTGTATTAGATGGATACTGAGCGATTCATGTATTACAGTATTTTATACTAATGACCTGATCAGTGAACTGAGTGGACACCATTATGCACTAGACTGATCCACTCACTTTAATCTGAGTAACACCTATGCTCAGAGGGACGTTTTCACTGGATAAGGATCTAATGAAAGGATTAGTATTGGTGGCACATAATTCTAACAATAAATTTCAGTAAAGCAGATCGTCTGTTCCAGCACCATTTGTCTAAACGACAGTGTACATTTCATTTTAAAAAAAGGTGAGGGCGTGAGGGGAGGGACGTGAGGGGGAGGGGGGTGGGGGGGAGAAATATTACTCAAAACAATAATGGCAATTTACAGGTTCGACGTAGTTCAGACTGGTGTTGAAAATCTTTGATCTTGATCCTGCTGCGCAAGCTGATCTGGTTTGATCGGCACTGGTTGAATATATATTAGCCCCTTTGAATAGAAATAAGAAACGACCTTTAAGTATTTGAGAACAGCTTAGACCAAGGTGAACCGGCATTTCCGCGCAGTCTGATCGTGGTCTACACATATCACCAACAGAATGGATTATGTCAACGATTCATTGTCCAGTTGAACCTTTATCACTCTCTGGGCTAACTCAGCAGATGGCAAATTCATGACCTCTTTTCTTATTTTCTCCCGTAAAACAGGTTTAACATTTCACGCAAATCTCCACTGAAGACAATTTGCAGGGAAAGTGAAGTCCTGTGGAGATAATATGTATGAAAAGCCGACACCTGTTTTCAGGATAACATAAGAAAAATACTTCAAAATGTCATCAACTGAACATTCTGTACATTTCATGCAAATTGTCTTGAATAGAGACAACTGGCATGAAATGTCAAATCCTGTTTTCTGGAAAAACGAAGAAAATGTCATCACTTTGTTGTCTGCTGAATAAACCGAGTGGTAAAGGTTAACATTTAACCTGCTTTGTTTAGATATAAGCAGATGATATTATTATTATTGTTTTTTTTTTTTTGTTTTTTTTTTTTGATGTGAAAAGAGTTTAACTCACTTTAATTTGGAGACCAAAAACAGGCTATTGGAAAACAGTGCAGATCCAGATCAGACACTGCAAAATGCGGCATTTGATCAGGGTAGCCATTGTTTGCACAGTTCAGTCATTTTTCGCTAGGATTATCTAAATCACATAACCTGACATGCCTAACATTGAATTAGACTCTTCCAATATAGAGTGTGGGGGAGTCTATTTGGACATATATACTCTTGTTGCATCTTTTCACCTTTTCCCATGATGCTGTCAAATTGTGCTACATGGAAGACAAATAAAGAACTAAACTTGTATAAGTTTTATCTCTGGCATTTTTACTTATGGGATTATTTCCTATGACATTTTACCAGGTAGCCTCTGGCATAATAATAATAAATAAATAAAAATAAAATAAAAATAAAATAAAAAAAAATAAATAAAAATAAAATAAAATATAAAAGTAAGGTAAATAAAATAAATAAATATTTTCTTGGTTAAGGCATTCTGATATTGTCAAACCATTTGCAGGCAATTTGTATGAAATGCCAAAATCTGTTTTCAGGAAATATATATAAACTTCAAAATGTCATCTGCTAAATATTTTATACCGAGTACTATGTGCTAAAACATTTAATTGACAAAAGACGTTGATTGTCATGATTGCAGTGTAAAAATAATAGGCTTCACAAAGTATAATAATTAATCATGTTAATTCTTTCGAAAATACCAAAATATATATTATAAAGAAAATATAAATAAATAAAATAAAATAAAATAAATATAATTTTAATACGTAGATACAGAGTACTTTAGTTGTAATAAACACGGTTTAATACGGTCCAACAGGTATTTATGATTCGATTGGTCTAACATACAAACGGTGCGAAACGGTCAAATGATTGGCCGAAACGGAAAAAGCGTTTCGATAAGGCAAGCTGATTGGCCGAAACGGTGAAAAGCGTTTCGAGAAAACGTTTGTATCTCCTCAGTGCGCATATGCAAATTAAGCGTTTGAGTGAAACGCTTTGCTCTGTAATTTGATTGGCCGAAACGATATGAAACGCTAGAAACGTTGTCGAAACGCAAACGTTATGCCACGATTTTAAAACGCACCCCAAACGCATAAACGGACAAGAAAAACGTAATCGCTACTGTATATTAATATTACTATTATTATTATTATTATTATTATTATTAATATTATTATTATATGTGTTCCACTGAGATGTTCTACAGATGAGGCAGACGACCTTAATTCGGACCGAACTTGTATTTGTAATTTATAGCATCAGAATTAAGGGTGAGGTTTCAAGCGAGTACAGCTGGTTTAAACTCCAAGTATTTTTCAAACTGATCGTTCCAAGGCGGTTCCTTTGTTGCAGGTCTTTTTTTGTGTGTGTGCGTGTTCCGGTGGTTTCATATGTTGCGTATGTTTAGTTAGTACATTACAACCTCTTTATAATACGGTTTGTTATAACACGATTTCGAATATAACACGGTTAAAAGATGGATCCCAAAAATGTATAGATTATATTGAAAAATGACCATAAATGGTCATTTTTTAATATTATCTATACATTTTTGTTTGGATATAACACGACTGTTTAACTAACACGGTTTATCCGACGGACCCCAACAATAGTGTTATAAAGAGGTCGTGGTGTATTTGTTTCTCAGCTCTCCTTCTTTAGTTGCCTCGGGAAGGCTGTGCTTCGTGATTGTAGCATTTCCTGGGTATCTTCATTTATATTTTGAAGGTAACATTACGAAAACACGCCTATTGCATGTATAGAAAATTTCACCTCCAAAAACTGATTTTTTTTAGATAAAAAACTCTGATATTTTTCATATTTGTGCTCTAAACGTAGATTGTGGGTACCCACAATCTATGTTTTTGAGTAGAAATAAGAAAATAATGTATACCCCTGTAAACCCCAGTTTTACTATATAAAAGTGGGGTTTAAGGGGGTGAAAATTATATAATTATAAATTATCGTGATAAAATGCGAGCTGCAAATGTTCAGATCAGCATATGAAGATGTGTAGTCAGATTGTACGGTTTGCTTGCAAACCCAGCTGGCATTCTTCTTAAATCTATTCTGGACCTGTCCGAGGAAGATTTAAATAGAATGCTACGGTCAAATAAAAATATGTGTGCTTAGGGTAATCTTACCCTCTTTAAGTTTCCTGGTCAAACCTAATATAACATTTTTTTTTTATGTTTTCTCAAAAAGCAATAAATTTATAAAAAAAAAAAAAAAAAAAAAAAAAAAAAAAAAACAATACAAGTACATTGTAGGAGCTACTGGGATAAACTATTTATGCTGAATATTCGGACAAGTAGGTTTGAGCAAATAGTGTAGACACAGATGTAACTGTTTGATCAGGGTCTACACTGTTTGTCAGTCTACCCAGTGCTTTTACACACATCAAAGGGTAGTCAAAAGGTCTTGGTTAAATTTTATGTGAATTATGGTGCAAAGTGCAAATATATCTGGTAATCATGGTATAATTCTACATAAAAAATATACAAAAAATAAGAAGAAAAAGAATTCTTACCTACCCTACCTATTTTTTTACATGTTGTCCTGAACACACATATTTGTTTTTTTTTTTTTTTTTTTTTTTTTTTTTGTTTTGATTTTTTTTTATTCTTTTTTTTATTATTTTATACTTTGATATTATCCCTATTTAAAATGCACTGTCGAAAGTGACTAATATTCTACCGTATTGAGCGTTTGCACAGGTCATATTGTCGTGGAAGTTCACATTATGAAAATACGCCTATTCAAATATATTGAACATTTTACATTCAAAAAAGGAAAATTTTTAAATAAAAAAAATCTGATATTTTCATATTTCTGCTCAAAACATAGATTGTGGGTACTCGTTAGAACCGCCTCGGCGAGGCGGTTCGAACGAGTACCCACAATCTATGTTTTTAGCAGAAATAAGAAAAATAATGTATACCCCTGTAAACCCCAGTTTTACTATATAAAAATGGGGTTTGAGGGGGTCAAAATTATATAGGCATGTTTTCGTGATGATCACGCCGTAGCGTGCGCGATACATGTATCTGCTGAAGTCGGGTCACGTTTTTGGTTTATTAAGCATTACAGGGTCTCAATCTCACTCAGATCGATTTTTCTTTTCAACTGAAGCAACGACAAAGTTCGTTAAAATTTCAAATTTATTGGGAATACCAAAATTTTAGAAATCCGGATTGAACTCGCCCGCCAAAAAAAGTTTGTCGGCCATGTTTATTTACCTTCGTTACCAAGATTGTCATGTGACAAAATCTGTTACGTATTACAATGTACTGCGCGGCATGTTTTTGAAACACGGTGCACAAAATAAAACGTTGCAATCATATTGATGTGTGTTTTGTGTGTGTGTGTGTGTGTGTGTGTGTGTGTGTGTGTGTGTGTGTGTGTGTGTGTGTGTGTGTGTGTGTGTGTGTGTGTGTGTGTGTGTGTGTTTTCGTAGACAGTAGCACTGATTATGGAAAAAATAAGAAAATAAATGCAAGTATATAATAAAAAAATAAAAGAAAGCATTAAATAAGTGCAAGTACATAATAAAAAGGTTATTGGGTTAGTGTGGAGATGTATTTTGTGGGGACTTGTTGTTTTGGCGAAACCGACCGATCGCAAGCTCGTCGGTTCCTCTTTACAAAATATATCTACATACAACATATAATTATTTGGCCTACATGTAACTGGGTAATCACTGGATCATGTTGTACAGTTTACTGGTGAAATAAAAGTTCTCTGTTTGGCCTGGGCTTATGCATTCATTCCTCGCATAATTAGTTTTACCAGTATATACCGTATTTATCCTAATTATTCGGACAGCCTGTACAAACACTCATCCTCAAGGCGAAAACATGCCTCTTCAAATATATAGAAAATTTCACCTCCCAAAACTGAAAACTTTCAGATAAAAAACTCTGATATTTTTCATTTTTTTGCTCAAAACATTTTCAGATGAAAAAAACTCTGATATTTTTCATATTTCTGCTCAAAACATAGATTGTGGGTACTCTTTAGAACCGCCTTGGCGAGGCGGTTCGAATGAGTATTACATTCTATGTTTTTGAGCAGAAATAAGAAAAATATTGTATACCCCTGTAAACCCAGGTTTTACTATAAAAAAGTGGGGTTTAAGGGGGTCAATATTATATAGGCATGTTTTCGTAAAGTAAAGCAGCATTCCCATCAGTGTTTACACTGTTCGCCGTTCCATCACCTACTTTAGACACATATTCAGGTAATCAAGTTTCAGAGGACTTGTTAATGAGAAGTATTTGGTGGTAATTGTAGGATAATTTTCTTATTTTTCCATAGAAAAACATATGTTGTGGGTACTCATAAGAAGCACCTTGCCGAGGCGCTTCTAATGAGTACCCAAAACATATTTTTTTATTGAGAAATGAAGACAATTATCCCCAAATTATCATCAAATACTCTTTCTTAACAAGTTCTCTGCGATTACAAATTTTAGGAGATGCACGGTACAGCGTTTACATGTCTGCATATTAAGGGAAACCGATTCTTTAGGGGAAACAATTCTGTTACAGTTGTTTTGTCCCCTTCTGAAAATGGCCTACTTAAAAAAGAAAAGATTGCGCTCACATAAAAAAAAAAATCTCTCTGGGAGCAAATTCTGTGTAGATTTCTTTTCAGAGGGGATGTGAGTTAGTGTGCAGTAAAAGAAACAGAAGTCACAAAAGTAATCTTTCTTTTCTAAACATCTACCAAGTGTACCTAGACCCCTTAAAGGGACACGAGCCCTCCTAATGTGTTTTTGAAATCTTTCAGAAAGTCATTTTAGCTTGGTGCTTCAGACAGAATAAATAAATTTCCAAACTTTTGTCATGATTTTATGCAAAAACCATTTGTCGTACTACCAATGCTCACAAAGTTTCATTCTAGACATTGGTTTTTAAAACATCCAATATTTTTACTTTTTTCCATAGTAAAAATGATTGCAAATTATACAGAAATCTTTGGGGTAGGTAACTTGGAGGCAGATTTTCAACAATTTCGGCTTGTTCAAGTTTTCTGAAATTTTCACAATATTGTTGTGAAACAGCAATAATTTAAATTCAGTAAAGAAAAGTTAAAATATTTTCTTAGACAGAAATTCAAACATATCACTTTACATAACGAAAACATACCTATATAATTTCGACCCCCTTAAACCCAATTTTATATAGTAAAACTTGGGTTTAAAGGGGTATACATTATTTTTCTTATTTCTGCTCAAAACATAGATTGTGGGTACTCGTTAGAACCGCCTCGCCGTGGCGGTTCTAACGAGTACCCACAATCTATGTTTTGAGCAGAAATAAGAAAAATTTCAGAGTAGTTTTTAGCTGAAAATTTTCAGTTTTTGGATGTGAAATTTTCAATATATTTGAACAGGCATGTTTTCGTAATGACTATAGAAATTGCATAGAATCAGACCAAGTTTTTGGTCGTATATTTAATTTTTGGTTAAGTATTTGAGAACTAAACACAGAAATAGAAAAGACAAATGGTTTCTGATAAGATATGGTCAGTCAGAACAAAATATTTGTATTTAAAATAAAACGCCAAGCAAAAAAAAACACCTCTTTTCGAGTTATGTACGGATGGAAGATTTAACATATCATTCATTCTGCTGTACTTTAATTAAAATGAAAAATGCTCCGCCATTTTGCATATTTAATGAGGCTCTGTGACTCCATAAGCCTTAACTAATCGTTCAAACGTAAATAAATAAAATAAATTGTAGCTTCTCTAAACGAGAGTTGAATTTGCTTGAAAATCACTCCAGTTTTTCTTAGAATGATGATTTTATTCTATAACTTGAAATATTTAGATCTACAATAAATAATCACTATGGCGGAGTCTTTGACAATAGTTTAGAATAAGGCTGACACGATTAATCGGATAATCGATTAATTTATCGATAAATTCCACAAAAATGTCTATCATTACAGACCTGCTAATAATCGACCAATTAATTTCTGTGTCTGTTACTTTACCGTATTTACCCTTAGTATTCAGACACCTCACCATACTTCATCTAAAATTTGAAAAAGTCCAATTTACTACCCATTGTTGTGTCTAAAACAGCCGGGTGAGTGGCAAAACGTGTAGACCCTGATGAGACGCCGTGTTTGCTCAGGCCTGTCTGACAAAGTACATACAAACTGATAATCGATAATCTGATTAGCCAGCCTTAGTTTCGAAGTATTTAAATGTCATTATTATTATTATTATTATTATTATTATTATTATTATTATTATTATTTCGATTTTGATCAAATTTGCATCCAAATACCTGGTTTGACAAGATTATTTATCCTAGGAACGTTCTTCTAGAATATTATTTTCTCTTCAGCTAGTTCCATTACGGTAGGAGCAATGAAAACTGCTGTATAACTGCAAGGTTAATAAAATTAACACCTGCACTAATAGAAATTTTTTTGCATTTTGTGTTAGCCTTAACGCAAACTGAAGACAAACATACACAAATTGAAAATTTTTACATTTTGTGGTAGCCTAAACGCAAAATGTAGAATTTTCTACATTTCTACATTTTGAGTTATAACATCACCATAACATTACCATGTACTTCAGCACTGCAAGAACAAAAATGTAGATGACATATATATACAGTCGACTCTCGTTATCTCGAATTCCAAGGGACTCTCTGAAATACTTCGAGATATCCGTAGTTCGACATACCAGGTTTGCAGAATTGAGGAAAAAATAATTTGATTAAACCACATTTAACAAACTGATAGGTAATTGGACTTTTGAAGTTAGAGATATAATGAAAATATTGTGGAAAAGAGGAGAAATTGCTCCATAGGAGCAATTTCTCCTCTTTTCTACAATATTTTCCATCTGTTCTTAGGTTTTCATGTATAGGCAGGGACCAGATTTTCACTTCGAGATAAGCGGTTATTCGAGATAAGCGAGTTCGAGATAACGAGAGTCAACTGTATATGCATGTACCGTCGCGAAACTACTTGAGCACTTCAGAACAGAAAGCGACTACGGTAAATATCCTAACATTTTGCATACCACAGTTTCTAAAAATGGATATGCAAACTGTGTAAGTCTCAGAGCAGTCTGATCAGCTCTACACTGTTTGCCATTCCACTAAATATTTTAAGAAACAATCGCCTAAAAAGCAGCAAAAGTTAGGCAAAGCAAGTAAGGATTAAAAAATTTTACCAAATACAATATAACCTCATTGGCTCGAACACGGATGGCTCGTTTACCGTGGATGATTCGGACTCGTTTTTCAGTCCCTACAAAATTCTTCCAATAGCTCAAGAAAACAAATATTTAGGGATTTTTTCTTATTTTATCATGAAATTGTATGTTGCGTGTACTCATTAGAATCGCCTCATCGAGGCGATTCTAATGAGTACACGCAACATACAATCGTTGTGTAGAAAATCGAAACGATTTCCCTAAATTAGCGCTATTTGCTTCCTGAACTGGCACCATGTTTAACCCTCAGTGGCTCGAACTACCCATATCTCGAACTAATTTCCATGGTCCCAAAGATGTTCGAGCCATTGAGGTTCAGCTGTATAACGTATAGAACTAGCGTAAAACCAGGTTAGCC
The DNA here is from genome assembly GCA_964016985.1 of Anodontia alba. Classification (NCBI taxonomy): domain Eukaryota; kingdom Metazoa; phylum Mollusca; class Bivalvia; order Lucinida; family Lucinidae; genus Anodontia; species Anodontia alba. The sequence goes on from OZ024828.1 coordinate 32,890,938, forward strand.
TGCTCGTCTGTACAGTCTGATCAGCGTCTATGCTGCGTTTGTGAAGTCCATGCATCACGGTAACAACCAATCTAGACCCTGACAGAACTTTGAGGAAGTGTTGGCTGATGTGGGACAACACTGGTGGTATGTGTTTTGAGGTGGATTTCGGAGAGTTCCTAGATAAATTAATCAAATCCCAGATATTGTGCTTGCGAACGCGCGTGCTGTATAGTGTAATGGTTGGATGCAAAACTTCCGCTTTATAAGTGGAAGGGCGTGGGTTCGATCACAATGACAGGCTTTTTTTGCGTTTATACATATATACTAGTCATAGTAAGTCATATTTCCATCCATTGCAACATTTCTGGTCTGGGCCTTCGCTGTCCGCATTTGCTCTAAGACACTCCTTCCCTTGGCGCGACTCATATCTTCTGTTCTGTTCTGTTAATAAAAGTTTCATTTCACATGTCATGTATACTTTATCATCTCTTGTTTCACTTAAAGTGTATTTTTACAGATTCATTAGTTTTCATCATGCATAAAATATTTTGAACTGTTTCACTAGAAAAAGAAAAAATACTTATATACATATAAAAAGTGTGAAAACCCATATCAGTCTGCTCTCTCGTTTGTTCAAAACATTGCTATGCCCTAGACTTTACAAGATCGGATTCAGAACCATTCGAGTCATCAAAATATCTTTTTGAAGGCCCAGCAGAAAACAACGACCCTAGTGAACTCATAACATTAAGTGCCTTTTCTGGCTCTGCGGTCAGTTTGGGGTTATTAGCACTTGATAAACCTGGCGGATTTTCCATCACTATAAACAAGAGAGATAACAAATAACTCTTGTGTACGAAAGACCGGTAGTGACATTTCAACTACATTAATTCAAGGTTTCAACTTCATGAATTCACGATTTCAGCTTCACGAATTCACGATTTCAACTTCACGAATTCACGAATTCAACTTCACGAATTCCCGAATTCAGCTTCAAGAATTCACGAATTCAACTTCACGAATTCAACTGTTGAATTCGTGAAGTTGAATTCGTGAAGTTGAATTCGTGAATTCGTGAAGTTGAATTCGTGAATTCGTGAAGTTGAATTCGTGAAGTGGAATTCGTAAAGTTGAATTCGTGAATTCGTGAAGTTGAATTCGTGAATTCGTGAAGTTGAGTTCATGAAGTTGAATTCGTGAAGTTGAATTCGTGAATTCGTGAAGTTGAAATCGTGAATTCGTGAAGTTGAATTCGTGAATTCGTGAAGCTGAAATCATGAATTCGTGAAGTTGAAACCTTGAATTAATGTAGTTGAAATGACACTACCGGTCTTTCGTACTTGTGACTTCCTGTTTGTTTTCCAACGCATCGGACCCTTCCGAAAAGAGATCCACTCTAAAAGGAAGACTTTGCTCCTGGGGAGCAAAGTCTTTCTTTTCCGAGTGGACCTCTTTTTCAGTGAGATAAAATTTTTGATAGCGCTGTCTCCCCGCATATCGATTCCCCTTAACTTCATCAGTCATTTGTACCACCTTGGTTTCTGACCGGAGTTTTAGCTAGTCGCCTAAATACAAAAGGAGCCGCGAGCGTGTTTCAAAATTGCGACCAGATTAAACACTGACTGTCAATAACAAATTGCGACACACTGACACACAGTCGTGCATTTGGTGTCATAGTGAGTTTTTATTTATTTATTTAATTATTGATTAATTGATTGATTGATTGATTAATTGATTGATTGTTTGATGGATGGATGGATGGATGGATGGATGGATGGATGGATGGATTGTTCTAATCATTCGATCGATTTAATACTATAAGTCGACCAAATCGACCTGTCAGTTTTACCTTTGGAATATGATATTTAAAAGTGCTAAGGTTACTGCGTAAACAGGTCATAAATGTACGTGTGCAGGCGAGCGAATACCTGTTTCACGTGGAATGAAGAATTTTCTGACTGTTGTGCCTAATTTGCTCAGTGGATGTGGCCTAATGAATATAAAATGTAAATGTCAGAGCGACGGTTAAGTTTAGTCGATCTAGACGTATTATCCGTTGTAACGAAACATTGTGTTTAGAAGTGTCACAGTATGTTTAATTTTCATGGTGTGGTATTATGGTGATCTCATCTATCTCGAGTGGTATCGGGGTTCAAGGGATAACAACATTTAGGATGGTTCCATTTTGTTTTGTTTTTGTTTTTAATCAGTGAGATCTAACGCGCGCTAGACTTACATAATAGTCTATAAGGATAGAAGCAGATGTAGATATGCACTACTTGCAAATGCTTAAAGCATCATGATAGATGAAGTATATGCATAATGTTTTTATATGAAACAGTTATGAGTGGAGAAATCATAGGAAAAGACTAGAATTGGCTGTAAAGTCCACAGAGCAAGCATCCTCACTCCCATAATTTCACTCTGTGAAAAAAGCAATTTTATATCTTCGATTTTCTTAACGTACTATGACGATATGGCAAACCAAAAGGCCAGAAGACAGTTTCTCATATATTTGTTTCATCAGTTAAAACCACTGTCAGAAATAAAGCTCTTAAAAAACTTTTTTTTTTTATTTTTTTTTTTTTTTTTTTTTTTTTTTGCTTCTTGAACTTCTACAAAACTTTCAAATATCTGTAATACAGTAGTTTCGTTATCTCCAACGCTGATAACTCTATCTACTGCCTGATGAAAGTACGACTATATAAAGGACAATAAGCGTTTAGTTGGTTGTTTGTTCCTTACATTTCAGCTTCGTTTATCTCAAAGTACTCTTGTGTCACTTAAAGCTTGAGATAACATGAGTCAACTAAAATATCGGCAAGGACAGGAACTGTTTGAGCCCCAAACACAAATGTCAGAGTAGTAGAAAATCTCCGTGCAGCTCCGATTATCTCAAAGTACTTTTGTGTCAAACAAAACATTCTGGGCCCATTTCTTCAAAACTAACGCTGTCGTTAGTTAAAGGCTCCATATTCCTGAAAAAACAGACATTTTCTTCTCCAAGAATTGATATATGGTATTAATACAATCATAAAATATGGCACTTGACAGCCTGTATAATTTCACTTTTAGTCTCTCATTCTTGAAATGAAATGATTTTTATCGTATCTCTGAATTAATGTTGTCAACATTAATTCAGAGATACGATCAAAAATCGTTTCATTTTTTTTTTTTTTTTTTTTTTTTTTTTTTTTGATCAAGTTAAAAAATGAGGGACTAACTGAAATTTTACAGGCTGTCAGATACCACATTTAATGATCGTATTGATACTATATACCCTTTCTTGGATGAAAGATGCCTATTTTGAGGAATATGGAGCCTTTAACGTATCGCTAAAACTTTGATCATTAAATGTAGATACATGTATACGCTAATATTTTAGCTGAAAAAATTAGAGTGCATTTGCAAAAGCTACTCGCATCTTTTCAGTAAAAATACCTGTGTATTAGATATTGTAGTAACTAGAACAGTAAACATTTTGACCATTAACGAGCTCGTTAATCTAACGATGCTTTGAACAACTGGGTCCTGGTCACTTAGAGCTTGAGATACCAAGAGTCACCTAAAATACGATATGAACTGTTTGAGCCCCAAACGAAAATAAGGTCAGAGCAAGAGAAAATCTCCGTGCAGTAGAAAATATGCGAGCATAATACCAGCTTTCTTGAACTTTTGAGCGCAATTTAATTGGCCGAGAGAAATTTGAAAACATGATTTAGACTTAAATAAATGCACTGAGCAGGACTCCCGTAACTATTTTCTTTGCGCAAATTTCTAAAAAGGGTAATTTAACCCATATTTTCCGACCTAAATATGACCTAGTTGGAATTGTGGGAAATACATTTCATTTTTGTGGATTTTATAGGTGTGAAAATGCCACAGAATCACTCACAAACATACCATAACGCTCTACAAAGCCCTTTAAGCTTTATTTACTTTGTAAGCGCTTTAACGGCGTTTACAAATCGATAAAATCCACAAAAATAAAATTAATTCCTATAAAACCCAAACAAAGGAAAGCGAGGATGCATGTGATAATTATGTTTTAATGCTGCGATTAGGAAAATGTCAAATGTTGGCTAGTGTGTGTGTGTGTGTGTGTGTGTGTGTGTGTGTGTGTGTGTGTGTGTGTGTGTTTTCCAGTGGTGTTGTACTTACATATGAGCCGGGGTACAGCATTTCCAACAAGATTGTATGTCAGCCAAGCAATGGCTCAGATAAGGCTTCGCAAATGCGCAGGCTAATCAGGATCATTGCTTGGTGCTCAATGGGGAGCCAAACATCCCAACTTTCGTTAAACGGACGATAGAGGTTCTGCTTCGAATGTGTGGATGTGCAAGCTGATCTGATTCTTCGCTGGGCGCACGAGCATTATTGAAAGAGATGTTGCAGCCCGGCTAATAGTTCTTGTTATTTCAGATGGTGAGAGGATATATTCGACTAGTGTTGTTGCTAGCTTTCTCATTAGTCTTTGTAGCTTTGCTACGTCAAGCCAAATATAGCTGTCCGCTTCTATGTACGTGTACAGAAACACAAATTCACTGCCACGGCATAGTTCCAGACCCTGTTCCAGAAACAACAAAAGAAGTTGTTGTGTCAGATTTGCATCCGAAAGAGTATTACACAGGAAGATTTTGTAATCTCACTTGGCAGAATGTTGCAATACTATCAATTAAAACTTCTATGCTATATCCGTTTAATCTAAGAGATGGCGTTTTTAACTGCCTCGAACAGCTTCGGACTTTCAAACTTCACGCCGAAGCGTTGTTTCATGTTTCGAGTCGTTCTTTTACTGGCTTGACCAATATATTAACTATGGATCTTTCTGGCTGCAGACGTTTGTATTGGAGTGATTTGTACAAAGTATTTTCTTTGCACAGTAATTTCCCCAATCTCACACATTTGAATTTATCCAGGCCTCACTACTTGCCTTTTCACTTTAATCGGGACTGGGAAACTGTTCTTGGTTTAAGACCTATAACGTTCATCGAAATAAGTCAAACTATTGTTTCACTGTCTCTTTCTTCCAATAATACACTGTGTGACACCTTGTCTACACTTGTGATGCAGGACAGTTTCATTTCTCAGTCGGGGACAGTCAGATGCAGTTCGGTGAGAACATTAGATTTAAGTGGAAACCCATTTACGACTGATTTTTTGAAAAGATATACATGTGTGAATAAAAGCATTCACTTTGTATTGGACTTACTCGAAAACACTGCTCGGGTATTATATTGGAATCGAATAGCGACTGTTACTGAAGGTTTGACAATGAACAACTGTTCGTTTTTTATGTTCATGAATACTTCAATCAGAGAATTGCATTTCGCCCACAATCATCTCCCTAATTTCGACGTAAACCTTATCAACCCACACCTGGAATATATCGATCTGTCTTATAATAAAATTGAAAATATTAGTTCGAATGCTTTTCTGTATCTTACGTCTTTGCTGAGGTTGAACTTGTCCAACAACAACTTGTATAAAGCGCATTCATTTGAAGATAGATTTTTAGTTTTATACAAGAACGTCGGCCATCTAAAGATTTTAGACTTATCCTATAATAAATTATCATATTTACCACATGATACATTCATTTCAAATGGGAACTTAGAACAACTTAATATGGCTGGCAACAGATTACAACAAATTGATTTTAGTATTGCCCATCTCTCGAATCTAAAGATCCTTGACCTTCAGTCTAATGCTATAAAATATCTTAATAAATATTCGAGACATTCGCTTGATCAATTGTACCATATCCAGCAAACTATGAATACCACTAACAGAACATTCCAAGTTTTATTAGAAAACAACCCATTCTCCTGTGAGTGTTCCTCTCTGGGCTTTCTACGCTGGTTTGTCGCCTCCCCAATTTTCTCTATTACAAGCGAATATTACCAATGTCACTTACAAGGACAGGTTATACCAATTACAGCTCTTGCCGTTGATGCGTCGCAAGAAGATTGTGAAAGAACTAAGCATCAACGCCGGATGAATGTCCTCTTATCCATTCTGCCACCTACTGGGGGTTCAGCCATAGTGATAGTGCTTATACTGTTGTACAAAAGACGTCAAAGAAGACTTTTAGAGCAACGTTATGCAGATCGAGTTCGCCTTCTTCGTGAAAATGACATAGGATTTCAGTTTCCGGTTCTGTTATCCTACGCCAGCTCAGATTTCGACTTCGTCGCATACAACATTCTTCGTCCTCTTCGGGTAAGTATAATTGAGCATGATAGATAGATAGATGGATAGAGAGATAGACCGCGAGGCGGTGCTAATGAGTACCCACAATCTATTTCTTTCGCAAAATAAGAAATATAATGTATACCCCTGTAAACCCCAGTTTACTATATAAAAGTGGGGTTTTAAATTATATAGGCGTGTTTTCGTGATGCACACAAACGCTGTAATATGAGCTGGACACTATTTTTTGTTGTTTTGTTTTGATTTTATGAGAAGTAGTTTAGGAAACTTCTGAAAAACTCAAATCTGTTTACAAAAAGATTACAAAACTGAATAAATTCTTCATTTAATATTTCCACAATATTTTTTCTTTTTTTTTTTTTTTTTTTTTTTTTTTTTTTTTTTTTTTTTGAAAACAAACTGCTTTTATTAACATATTTACATATTGCATATTTTCCTAACTTTCCCGTACATATTCGGACAAATAGGTCTGTTCAAACAGTAAAAACACCGATCAGACGTCGCTGGAACTCATTCAGCTACATGTATTTTTAATATATCACCGTGTAGTAAATTTGCCGAGTATGGTAAAAATAAATAATTTGAGGAACTGTTTTGTTTTTTAAACTTCCATCTGAAATGAAGCGCTAGCTACATGTAACTTTGCGCAAACGCATTAGAGAGGTTTTGGGGTTTAAAACTTAAGCTATAAATAGACGCGTACAATAATAAGAATATTTCTTTAGTTTTCAAGGAAACATCGTAAAGAAAACAATTTGAATATTGAATCATACTGTCTTTGAGAAATAAAATAAAAGACTATACCGCCCATGTTCATCTGATAAAAAATGTAAGATTTCATTCTCGTTGAACAATAAGAAAGACATCATTAATATTCATCTTATAATTCCGGAATACTTATGATAAAGGAGAAACGGTACGGTTTCAGGGGAGGCAACACTGTAAAATTATTGTTGCTTTCTCCTCACTTCTGAAAAATGGTCTTTAAAAAAAGGAAAGAATTTGCCCCCACGGGGAGAAAATTCTTTCCTTTTAAATAAGAACTTTCCGGAAGGGGACTGATGAGCAAGAAGTCAAACAGCAAGTCACAAAAATTATCTCCATTATACAAAATGGCGGAAACTCTGCCGCTTGTAGCCAGAACCCTCAAAACGCAAAAGAGCCGGAGCGTGTAACGACATATTGTTCAGCAATTTTGTTTGTGACTAACGAAGGCCCATACCAGACGGTGCAAATGCGCAGGCTGATCTGGGCCTTACTTGCCTGCGTATGGCAACCGGTTGCTTTACTGCGTTTCGCCGTACGGAAGATTCTCATTATTCTCAAACTACAAGGGACAAGAATGCTTAGTTTGAGATAACAGCAGTTGGAGATAGCAGGAGTTGAAATGTAAATAAAATAAAGCAGAATTAAACCACCAACATTTAGCAAAATTTAGTTTGAATTATGCAGCAGTTTGACGTTTAGGTGTTTGAGATAACGCTATTCAACTGCATTTGTTTCAGCGTCGCCTAAAGGCTATTACAAACATCGACAGAGATCTTGTGTGCTTTGCTGATAAACATTTCATCCCCGGCCAAACCATCTTCTCAGAAATGATTCGATGCTTAGAAGATTCTGCTGTATTTGTCGCTGTAATGTCGGAGAATTACTGCGAAAGTAACTTTTGCAAATTTGAGATAGAGCAGGCACGTGTGATGGAAAAGCCCATTATACTCATATTCAAGGAGCATGTCGCAGAAGACAAGATGAATCACGTTACCAAGCAGATTTTCAGGCACTTCACCCGCGTTAAATGTGTGTTCGAAGACGGCCATGCTAGAATTCAGCCCGACTGGACACAGCTGTGCGAGGCGATCATCCAATTAATGTATTGAATAAATATAGGCCACGTCAAGCGGAAAAGTGTCTTTAACCATGCGCAATATGCGGAAGCCCAATGTAACATGCGGGCCTTTGCGCACTATTCATACATTCTGTAGTATTCAATGATTCTGTTAGCGGGCAGCGAAGGCCCTGATCAGACTGCACATATGTGCAGTGATCTGAGGCTTCGCTGTCCGCGTATGCCGGGAGACACGTTTTCGCACGGCGCAGTCGATATAATGCTGTCATGAGCCCCAATAAGAGAAGACAGAGCTACCCTCATATGCGCCAGCGAAGACTTAGGTCAGCGCATCAGCGCAGTCCGGTCTGATTCTTCGTTGCCTTCAAGAAGAAACCTATCCTTGGCTAAATAAAACACGGTGGGTAAACAGGCAATTACAATTCATCCTAAGGACTGAAAATTAAGATCCCGCGAAAAGTTAGCCAAGCTTTAATGATGCTATTCAACCTAAAAACTGTAGCAAATATAACCTTTGTAGTAGACGTATAGGTGGAGTTACATATATCTTAAATCTTTCTAAAGAGATCAAACCGAAATCTTCGGGAAATTCGCGATAGCTCCACCAGTTTTTCCATTTCATATTAAAATAGTGCATAACTAGACTTAATGCACCGTAAGCAACAAAGGGTGTTAGAATCAGCAAAGTGATGGTCCCCGACCCTAACACTACTGTTAGTAAGGAGGGGGGGATGGGTGCCTACCTTGGGCAGAATCTGGGTGCCTAAATCAACATATATAGGTAGGGGGTGGTGGCGTGGGGTTGTACAGTTTATTACAGGTTGAAGCGAGTGTCTTTCATTTCCGCATTGTCAATTCACCGGCAGCCTCGATCCCGATATATTTCCGGAAATTTTTCGCTCGGCAATTATCGGAACTTACGATTGAGAAAAGGGTCTATTGACTAGTAAAACTTCAGCGACTCGTGCACCGATGCCTCGTTTACTGTGGCTGATTCAAGCTCTTTTTCTTTTCTTTTTTTTTTTTTTTTTTTTTTTTTTTTGAGTTTCTAAGGAAATACTTCCGATAGCTCAAGACAGCAAATATTTAGGGATGATTAATGAAAGTTTCCTTTTTATCATGACAATGTATGTTGTGTGTACTCATAAGAATCGCCTCGTTGAGGCGATTCTAATGAGTCCTAACAGCATGCCATTGTTTTATAGAAGACCGTAAAGACTTCCCTAAATTAACCCCATTTTCGTCCTGCCCTGGCGCTTTGATTAACCCTTAGGGGCTTGAACTACCCATGTCTAGAATATATTTCCCTGGTCCCAAAGATGTTACAGGCTTTGTAGTAAGACTGTATTTTGACTTTACTGTTTGCAGCATCTTGACTTTTTTAATTTTATATGGGATAAGAATTAAGCAATTAGCACCCATGTAAATTGTGACAGGATGCACAGGTTGATAGTAGTCTTCGTTTACGCACACTTCAAAAAGTGTTTGTTTGTTTTTGTTTTTTGTTGTTGTTTTTTTTTTTTTTTTTTTTTTTTTTTTTTTTTGTTTTTTGTTTTGTTTTGTTGTTTATTTTTTTTTTTTTTTTTTGTTTTTTTGTTTTTTTTTTTTTTGTTTTTTTTTTTTGTTTTTTTTTTTTGTTTTTTTGTTTTTTTGTTTTTTTTTTTTTTTTGTTTTTCTTACATTGTACTGTTTTGACAGATAAGATACAATTTTTGTCATCCGAAAATACTGCTATTTTTATTTTCTCTCTCTCTCTCTCTCTCTATGGGAATATATAAAATCGTATGTTATAGTACTCATTAGAAGCGCCTCGATAAGGCGCTTCTCATGAGCATCAACGACATATTTTTTTATATCTCATAACGAAAACACGCCTATTCAAATATATTGAAAATTTCACCACCAAAAAATGAAAGTTCTCAGATTAAAATTCTGATTTTTTTTTTTTTTTTTTTTTTTTTTTTTTTTTTTTTTTTTCATATTTCTGCTCAAAACATAGATTGTGGGTACTCGTTTGAACCGCCTTGTACCAACAATCTATGTTTTTGAGCAGAAATAAGAAAAATAATGTATACCTCTGTAAACCCCAGTTTTACGTACTACAATGTATATAAAAGCGGGGTTTAAGGGGATCAAATTTATATAGGTATGTTTTCGTGTTGGAAAACTGAGAAAAATATTATGTGAATAGCCCCTCTAATCTGGAGCTATGATATGATAACTTCATACCTCAAAATGAGCGTCTAATATCAGTGCACATGCGTATCAGAAATAAATGGGATGATCTACACATGGCACTTAACGTTTCAAGCAGGCCAGCAATATAACAATTATTATATGCCATTATCTTAAAACATATATGTTCAATTTGTACATGTACCACTTAGCCAAATTAGTAGATAAAATAGTCACAACATTATGAAAACAAGCCTATTCAAATATACTGAAAATTTTACCACTAAAAAACTGAAACTTTTAGGTAAAATTCTGATATTTTTCATATTTCTGCTCAAAACATAGATTGTCGGTACTTGTTAGAACCGCCTCGGCGAGGCGGTTCTAACAAGTACCCACAATCTGTTTTTGAGCAGAAATAAGAAAAATAATGTATACCCCTGTAAAGCACAGTTTTACTATATAAAAGTGGGGTTTAAGAGGGTCAACATTACATAGACAGGTTTTCGTGATGAATTTTCTCACTTTTCCAAGAAATGATATGTGTATGTAATCATTAGAAGTGTCTCAACGAGGCGCTTCTAATGAGTATCACATCATATAATTACATACATAAATAAGACAAAAATAGTATGTGTAGTATCTTACTATCTAAAACTATGCAAGCTTTGTTATTTTCGATTTGCACTATATAATACAGGGATAATGACACAGATTTCTGCAATAAAGAACAAAAAATAAGTTATTGAATGTGAAAAAAAAATAAGAATTTACAAATAAAACAAAATTGTTTTTTTTTTTGTTTTTTTTTTTTTTTCAAAAAGTGCAGAGTTCTGAAACTTAATTACAAAATTGCTTAATAACTGAGACCCCCATAAAACCATGTTTCCGCAATGTTGTAGGGGAACATGGGGATTCAAATTACATAGACTTGTAAACCTGATACATGTACATATAAGTATTTGCCAAATATCTTCTTTCATGTATAGAGAAATAAGACAGTGGAACAGAATTTTAAATACTACTACAACCTTTTTAGCACATTATTTAATATGACTTTTTGTACATGTACATTCCTTTTTATAACCAGAATACCTCTGTATGTTTTTGTGTGTATAGGTATGGGGTAAAATATAACCTTGTCTAATGACCTTGAGCTTCTGATTCCCAATTGTATTACGTCAAATAGAAAATTGAAACCAGAAGTCCCAGGTCACCGGACAAGGTTATATTTATACCTACATTTCATGCGTGTATGTACATACTGTATGTTTCATAAGTATTCGGACAAACAGGTCTAAGGAAAACGTTTGGTCCGTATCTACACTGTTTGCGACTCATCAATCAGTTTAGGCCACATAAACCCATTAATGCCCTGTGGACTCTTCTATTATAACACTTTGGACCGGTCTGTTTCCAATACCAGGTTATGTTGTTAGTTTTATTATGACTATGTTTTATAGAAATACCTGAACATAATGCAAACAGAGTTCTGCGTTCTGCGACATCTGATCTGGATCCAGACTGTTTGCCAATGTCCCTTATATGGGACGCTAGACATAAAAGGGTTAACAGCAATTAAAATTGACCCATCCTTATTGTTCCAACTTTAGGACAAGTATGGTAAGGACTTAAGATTTTCGAATATCTAGGGTATATGCTGTTGGTGTTGTTGCAGAAATCTTGTTAAAAAAACACATATCCTTTTAAATTTTTTAATTTCGACACTATAGCCGATTTCATACAGCTTCCGTACTTTTTTCGTAATTCACTCGTAAAACAAGTCACGTGGCGCTTTGTTATATAACGATCTCGGAATAAGAGATATGGCGGGCATTACAGCTTCATTAAGACTGAGCCACTGTCGACAGGGTGCATCATCTTTCCAAGGCTCACGTAAAGAGTAAAGAAAAACGAATGTTATTTCCTTGAATTTGAAGGCTTTTGCAACCCTTTACAAGGCAGGTAGTAGGCATAAGCTCCAATGACTTGAACACCGATGTCTCGTTTACCGTGGCTGACCCGAACAGTTTTGAGTTATTTTCTGGAATTTGAAAGCTTTTGTGACCCTTTACACGGCAGATGGTAGACATAATCGCTGAAAAATACCTCGCATCAGAGAGAGTTTTTATCAAATACAATGTATTAGGCGCGGCCATTTTGTTTTTATTCTGGCTTTGATTGGTCAGTGAAATTTCTGTTAGGAAAGCGATCGTGGATATTTGGGACTTTCCCTTAAAGGCGGACTTAAATCGGCTGTTTGCTAAGTACATGTGATAACCCTGTCAACACTGTAGACCGGTACCGATACCTATGCAAACAGTGTAGATCCAGATGAGATTGCTCAGAATGAGCCATCTCATCGGGATCTTTATTGCGTGCCATCTTGTATATGATCATTGACTAAACCCCATATTTACAAAGAATGGGCATGTCCAAATCCAAAGATGGAAGACCATTTCAGAAACTGAGGGATGAAAGGGTTTAAGTGTCATGTAAATCATAAATGGGAATGAACACACTTGCATGGGAGATAGCCTTCAATATTGGTTTGCCTTCCTTATAAATTGGATGGAGTCTAAAAGTAAGAAGTTGCATCAAAGGAGAAGCAAACTCGTTCCTTTTAGAGAACATCTCTTTTCAGAAGTGGCTTGGGGTGATGGAAAGAAAACTGAGGTCACAAATTTTGTCTTCCTTGAAAACGGTAGTCGGGAACTTTACCAAGTTTTGAGTTATTTTCTGGAATTTGAAGGCTTTTGTGACCCTTTACACGGCAGATGGTAGACATAATCGCTGACTCTAATCCTCTTAATGCAATGATCCACGAAAGGCTAAGACGTACAGTAAAGCTCCAATGATTCGAAAACCGATTCTCGTTTACCGTGGCTAACTCAAACACAGTTTTGAGTCCTTAAGTAATTCTTCCGATATTTCAATAAAAAAAATATTTAGGGATATTTAGGCAATATTTTTCTTATCTTATCATGGAAATGTATGTTGTGTATACTCAGCAAAATCGCCTCAATGAGTTCACTCAAGGTAGAATTCATTTTATAGAAGCGCTATGACCCTCAGTGGTTTGAACTACCCGTGTCTAGAACAATTTTCCATGGCCCCATCGATGCTCGTGGCATTGAATTTCGACTGTGCCTTAGGGGGATTTAGAACTGGAAATAGATGTATCTAGATCAGACAGTGCAGTTTTATTCTGACCGTGACGTTTGTGACCTTTGTTGTATGCCGACCTCTTCTACAGTATCCAGTTATTCTGTAAGCGGATGTGCAAGCAGGTCTGTGCTGTCACCAGCTTTACGTTGCATCTAAGAAATTATGCCCTTAATGTGCCCTTCAGGGGACATATTGCTTTTTTGTTCATACATTAGTTCGTTACTCCTTAGCCTGTGTACAATATACATAGGGGTTGATAGGGCTTATTTGCGATAAGTCAGCCTTTAAAAAATTTATTCAGTATTTCCCATACTTATTTGAACTGATGAATAGATCACCTAATCAACGTTAGAAAATGATCGGAGTAAATTAATGCGAGGTATAAACAGCCCTCAGTATTTTGTTTATTCACAATTCCAAGGCGGTTACTCTGTTGCAATTCTTCTTTGTTCGCGCGCGTCAGTGGTTCATGTGTGGCGTTTGTTTTGTTGTTGAATAGACCTCATCTCTCCTTCTTTCGGTGCCTCGGGAAGGCTGTGTTTTGTAACTGTAGCTTTTCCTAGGTATCTGCCTGTCCCTTTAAAGCGTCAAACAGGAAAATGGCTTATGCCATTTTCCAGTTTGACGCATTAAAGTGACAGGCTAAAGCGTCAATCTGGAAAATGTCCTCTACCATTATCCAGTTTGATGCTTTAAAGGAACAGGCATATAAGCCATTTTCCAGTTTGACGCTTCAAATGGACAGCCATATAGTTGAGCGAACACCAATTTCTAGTTTATTGGGTATGTCTAAAGCAAACCACTTCCTTGCAAACGTAAGACAGTTAACGAAACTACCAAAAGTAAGAATGAGTATATGAGTGTCTGTACATGAATAAACTTGTATATAAAGAAAAAAGGACTATACAAACCGCAACGTTAGAAAGCATACCTTCTGACATGTACTTCTAAAATAGACTCTAATCAGCTCATCACGAAAACATGCCTATATAATATTAACCCCTTAAACCCCACTTTTATATAGCAAAACTGGGGTTTACAGGGGTAAACATTATTTTTATTATTTCTGCTCAAAACATAGATTGTGGGTACTCGTTAGAACCGCCTCGGCGAGGCGGTTCTAACGAGTACCTAACAATCTATGTTTTGAGCAGAAATGTGAAAAATATCAGAGCTTTTTATCGGAAAATTTTCAGTTTTTGAAGCTGAAATTTTCAATCTATTTGAATATAGGCATGTTTTCGTAATGTTGTGCAACCGGCATAGTTTGATTATAGTCTTCGTTATCCGCATGGAAAAATTGCATATTTGTCTGTCAAAAGGGTGTGCAGTAAAGTTTTGATCAAACTGTGCAAATGTGCAGGCCGATCTGAAATTTTGTTGGGCGCAACATGCCCGAAGGTTCATTTACTGACGTTTGTGGCTTATGTATATTTGTTTGTATGTGTTTTGTATATATTACCATTTGATGATTATTTGTATGATATGTCTTTGGGTTTATATAACCAGGTTTCATTGTACTTTGACTGACCGAACCTGCATTACACTTGGTACCAGACTTTTTCAAATCTGTATATAAAGATAAAAGAACTATAAAACTTGCAACGTTAGAAAACATACCTTCTAACATGTACGTTCAACAAAAACTCTGATCAGACTGCGCATCTACATCCTCGTCTATCCATAAACATGTTGTGATCAAACTGCGCGAATATGCAGGCCTATCTGAAACTTTATTGAACGCAACATGTCCGAATGTACGTTTTCTGACGTTGAGGCTCATGATAAAAAAAGTCATTATATTTGTTTGTATGTGTTTATATAAAACATGCGTTTTTGTTTAACATGTGTTTCGGATATAACCAGCGTTTCTTTGTAGTTCGACTTGCCGAACCTGCATCACATTTGGTACTACTATGCTTTCGACATCTTTCAGAAAGTTTTTTTTTTTTTTTTTTTTTTTTTTTTTTTTTTTTGGCTTGGTGCTTTACACGGAAGAAGTAAGTTTGCATGATTCAATGCAAACCATTTGTCGTAACTACCTATGCACAAAATTTTTTATTCTAATCATTGTTTTTCTAGAAATGAAATATGTTCACTTTTCCCATAGTAAAATTGAATGCAAATTTTGCAGAAATCTGTAGAGTAGGTAATTTGGAGACAGACTTTCAATAAGTTACGATTGTCCTTTTTTTCTGAAATTTCCACAATATTGTTGTGAAACATCAATAATCTACATTCAACAAAGAAAAGTAAAAAATAGTTTCTTAGACAAAACAATCCATAAACAAGAAACAAAAAACAAACACTTTACCATAAAAATTGCATAGGACTGACTAATTTTTGGCCATAAATTAAATTTTAGGGTAAATATTGAAGAACAAACCACAGAAACAAGAAAGACCAATGGTTTCTGATAAGATGTGGTCAAAGAAAAGAGAACATCATATTTTCATTTAACATTAAACGCCTAGTGAAAACACTTCTTTTCGAGTGATGTCGAAAGGACAGTAGACTTTTCATCACTGTATATGAGATAAAAGAATTATAAAAGCCGCAACGACAGTACACATAGCTTCTGACATGAGCGCTCAACAAAGACTCTAATCAGCCTGCGCCTCCGCGCAGTCCGATTAGTCTTCGTTATCAGCATGAAGAATCTCTGCATCCTTGTCTATCTATAAAATGCACAGTAAAGGGTCTGATCAAATTGCGCGAATGCGCAGGCCGATCTGAAACTTTGTTGGGCGCAAGATGTCCGAAGGTACGTTTACTGACATTGAGGCTCATATATATTTGTTTGTATGTGCTTGTATATATTGACATTTTATGACTAGTCGTATGATGTGTCCTGCGGATATAACTACAGTTCTGACCGAACTCGCATCACACTTGGTACTACTATGCTTTCGACAGCTTTCAGAAAGTCGTTTTTGCTTGGCCCTTTACACGGAAGAAGTAAATTTGCATGATTCAATGCAAAACCATTTGTATTAACTACCTATGCAAAAAAAGTTTTATTCTAGTCATTTTTTTTTTCAAAACCTCAAATATTTTTACTTTTTCCCATAATAAAATTGAATGCTAATTATGCAGAAATCTATAGGGTAAGTAATTTTGAGACAGTTCAATTTTTCAATTGTTCAATTGTTCATTTTTTTCTGATATTTTCTCGGTATTGTTGTGAAACATCAATGATTCAAATTGAGGAAAGAAAGGTAAACAATATTTTCTTAGACAAACAATCCAAAAAAATCAATTTACTGTAGAAATTGCATGGGTCAGACCAATTTTTGGCCGTAAATTTAATTTTAGGGTAAAATTTAAGGACGAAACACATAAAATAAAAAAGATAAACGGTTTCTGATCAGATATGGTCAATCAGAACAACATATTTTCATTTAAAATAAAACGCCAGGCAAAAAAAAAATGAAAAAGAAAAAAAGACTTCTTTCCGAGTGTTATCGAAAAGACACTACTGTGCTTTCAACATCTTTCAGAAAGTCGTTTTTTGCTCGGCGCTTTAAACAGAAGAAGTAAATTTGCAAACTTTTGTCATGATTTAATGCAAAACCATTTGTCGTAACTACCTATGTGCAAAAAGTTTTATTCTAGTCAGTGGTTTTTAAAAGGTATAATATTTTCACTTTTTCCCATAGTAACAATGAATGAAAATTATGCAGACATTTGTAGGGTAGGTAACTTGGAGGCAGATTTTCAACACGTTCTGCTTGTTCATTTTTTTCTGAAATTTTCACAATATTGTTGTGAAACATCAATAATTCAAATTCAGCAAAGCAAAGTAAAAAATATTTACTAAGACAAAAATTCCAAAAAATCACTTTACTATAGAAATTGCATAGGTCAGACCATTTCTTGGCGATAAATTTAATTTTAGGGTACATATTTGAGAACAAGACACAGAAACAGAAAAGACAAATGGTTTCTGATAAGATATAGTCAATCAGAACAAAATATTTTCATTTAAGATAAAACGCCAAGCAAAAAACGTCTTTCCGAGAGATGTTGAAAGGACAGTAGACTTTTTCACCTCTCTGTATATTAAGATAAAAGAAATTAAAAAAACCCAACGTCAGACAACATACTTCTTGACATGTGCGCTCAACGAAGACTCCAATCAGACCGCGCATCCGTGCAGTCTGATCAGAGTCTTCGTTTCCGCATGAAGACATTTTGTATCCTTCTCTATCCAACAATCGCACAAAGGTTCTTATCATACTGCCCGAACGCGCAGGCCGATCTGAAACTTTGTTGAGCTCAATATGTACGAATGTACATTTACTGACATTTTGGCTCATATACAGTGTATTTGTTTGTATGTGCTTGTGTATATTAATATTTTATGGTTGTTTGTATGATGTGTCTTGCGGATATAACCAGAGTTTCTTTGTAGTTCGACTGGCCGAACCTGCATCACACTTGATACTAGACTTTTTCATCTCTCTGTATATAAAGGTAAAAGAACTTTAAAATCCACAACGTAGAAAAACATACCTTCTGCCAACTGTGCAGTCTGATCAGAGTCTTTGTTGTCAGCACGAAGAATCTTTGCAAACCAGTGTATAAAACTTTCCGCACACGCATTTTCCGTCCGGCAATACAAGGTCCTTTGGTAGATTTCGTGGCCCAAAGATTACTAACTTTTCCCCGTGGCTCAAGAAACTTCCATCACCAGTGACAATGTGAGAAAATGTTTTGTCATATTTCGGATGCAGCTTCAACATTTAATTCGAATAAGAAACACATGCCCTTTTTTGTTCTTTAGAGACCAAATGTGGTATCCACCGAGCTATTATCTTTCGTACGCGGAGCTGCTTTTGCCAGTTATCTCCCTGAGGGTATATCTTGCATCAGGTTTAAGAAGTTCTTTAATTTTCGCTTCTGTTTGTTTTGGTGGTTTTACTGACTCTTCGACCCAACTTTGGTTCATTTTCAAGACGCTCCCTTCCATTACGGAATTGCTTTGCCCATCAAAACACTGTCCTATGCGGAACTATATTATCTCCGTATATATTTTTTCACAATTTCTTTATAAATTGATTTAGCACTGTGTGCAGGTTTTGTGCTATTCTTAATGTTTGTCCGCATGTCTATTAACCCTTGTCCTACTGAACCCGGATATACCCTGCCTCTGCAAACAGTGTAGATCCAGATCAGTTGATCTGAATCTAGACTGTTTGCCGTTCAGTATGTGGATTCAAATTAAAGACCTGGATTAAGTAATCTGAAGGGCGTGGCATTTTAATCTATTCAGCAGGTCAAGGGTTAAATTTCCTAGGTAGTGTGTATTCATATTTTAACACAGTGGTCAACGACTACATCGTTTCAAAACAAGATTGCACTTCCTTAACGTGCATATACATGTACAAATTGGGTATAAGTATACAGCTATTGATCCGTTAAAGAAGTACATATACTGTTCATACTATTCTTTGCAACTGAAGGACGGTATACGAGAAAGAAAAGATCAAGGACACTACTTAAAGATCATACTTCGTATATACAGTAGAACCTCGATGGCTCGAATACCAATGGCTCATTTACCATACATCATGTAGCTAATTCGAACTCGTTTTTGTGTCCCTACGAAATTCTCCCGATAGCTCAAGAAAACAAATATTTAAGGAAATTTTCTTATTTTATCGTGAAACTGTATGTTGTGTGTACTCATTAGAATCGCCTCTTCGAGGCGATTCTAATGAGTATACTCAACATACAATCACTGTGTAGAAAATCGAAAAGATTTCCCTAAACTATCGCTGTTTGCTTCCTGAACTGGTGCCATGATTAACCCTCAGAGGTTCGAACTACCCATGTCTCGAACGAATTTTCATGGTCCCAAAGATGTTCGAGCCATTGAAGTTCGATTGTATATATTAAGGTGCACAGTAAAGATTCTGATCAGACTACGCGAATGCGCATGCGGATTTGAAACTTTGTTGGGCGCAACTGTTTACTGACATCGTGGCTCATATATATTTGTGTGTATGTGTTTGTGTATGTTAACATTTTATGATTGTTTGTATGATGTGCCGGGCGGATATAATCAGTTTCTTAACCCTTAAAGCGCCAAGAAAACCTGCATCTGAAAATGTCGTCTGTTTATTGTCGTCTGCTGAATATTCTTGCAAACTTTTCAAACCTATTTTTGCATACAGGCAAACAGTGTGGATCCAGATCAGACTGGAGCAGTCCGATCTGGGTCCACACTGTTTGCAGAATGACTTTTAAAATCACAAGTAGATGACAAAGCAGACGACAATTGTTGTGATTGGCAGTTTAAGGGTTAATAGTCCGACTGGCTGCACGCCTGGTACTAGACTTTTCCTCTCTCTCTCTTTCTCTCTCTCTCTCTCACGCACACACTGGTAATGCGCAAAGTATCATCCGGGCTTTCGCTTTCCACTGATACATTCTACAGTAGCGGATTCTGTTAGCGGACAGCGACAGCCCTGATCAGCCTGTGCGGATGCATAGGCTGATCTGGGCTTTCGATGTCCGCATATGTCCGAAGACACGTGTTCGTATGGCACGGCCCTTTTCATGCTGTCTATCTTTGTCTGAATGTTGTACATAAGAAAATGCGAGAAATAAAAGCACGTACAAATTTCGCCCTGTAATCCGTAGTTTCGGTAAATATCCCAGCAGTCACACAACATTGAAACAACGTTGATTCAACGTCATGATGTTGAATCAACTTTGAATTGACGTTGTTTCAACGTTGTGTGCCTGCTGGGTTGTTATAGCAATTTCGGTGGAAACTGGACATTAGAATTAGCAAAGCAGTAATCATTCTTCGTCTAACTATAGTCGGGTTACTGTACATATAGCATCTGCTGTCGAGGAGCGTATGTTGGTCTAGATGGCACTTTATACAGTAGAACTTCAATGGCTCGAACCCCGATTGCTCGTTTACCATGGATGAGTCGAACACGTTCTTGAGTCCGCAGGGATTTCCTCCAAATACGGTATACGGATGATTTAGGGAGATTTTCTTCTTTTATCTTGCAAATGTATGCTGTGTGCACTCATTAGAATCGCCTCGATGAGGCAATTCTAATGAGTACACACAACATACGTTTATAATACCGAAAAGATATCCCACAATTATCTCCATTATGCCTCCTGGTATGGAACTTATAGTAACCCTCCGTTGCTCGAACTACCGCTGTCTCGAACAAATTATCATGGTCCCAAAGGGGTTCGAGCCATCGAAGTTCGACTGTACATGTATTTTAGGGTGAATGGTTACACTCAAAAGCTTTCGTCGCCATTTATCTAAAGGAGACAGTTTTAGTCTGGAAATCGATATCCGATATTTGAAACTTTCAAAACTTGGAGTTACTCTTAAAGAAAAGAACTAGCTTCTAATGGGAGAAATTCTTTCCTTGTGCATATAACTATTTGGAGATGGTGATACTTTATTAACAAAGTATGGAGATTAAACATAACAAAAAACAGTGATTTTTTTTTCAAAATCCGTCTGAACCAGAGTTGCCTCGTTACGAAAACACGCCTATTCATATATATAGAACATTTCATCCCCAAAAACTAAAAAATTTCAGATAAAAATCTCTGATATTTTTTCTTATTTCTGCTTAAAACATAGATTGTGGGTACTCGTTAGAACCGCCCCGGTGAGGCGGTTCTAACGAGTACCCACAATCTATGTTTTTAGCAAAAATAAGAAAAATAATGTATACCCCTGTCAACCCCAGTTTTACTACATGTATATAAAAGTGGGGTTTAAGGGGGTCAAAATTATATAGGCGTGTTTTCGTGATGTTGCAAAGCTTAACCATAAGGACTCCGTTTATAGGGGATCATGTGGCGAACCACTTTCCATACAGCACGTCTTTGCATTCCTTCCTTCCATACGCACGGCTCGGTTTAAGCAGACTGGCCACCATCCCCCATTCTTGTTTGATTGTTAAACAAATCAAATATCAGCAATTATTTACTTACACATACTTGTAAGTAAGTCACAAATATTAATATTTGCCATGCTATGGGCTAATTCAGCAGACGACAAATTGAAGATATGTTTCTTCTTTTTATTTTTTATTTTTTTTTTTTTTTTTTTTTTTTTTTCAGAAAACAGGATTTGACATTTCATGCAAATTGTCTCCATTGGAGACAAAGGGAGTCAAAGTGCATGAAATGTCAAATCCTGTTTCCTGGGAAAAAATTTCAAAATGTCGTCTGCTGCAAAGTTTACCCAGAGTGCTAAGCGTGAATCTCGTTCACTGTGTTTTTAAAGAACAGCAATCCTATTCAGTGTTCTGTAAACACATA
The DNA here is from genome assembly GCA_964016985.1 of Anodontia alba. Classification (NCBI taxonomy): domain Eukaryota; kingdom Metazoa; phylum Mollusca; class Bivalvia; order Lucinida; family Lucinidae; genus Anodontia; species Anodontia alba. The sequence continues at coordinate 32,912,638 of OZ024828.1, forward strand.
CATGTATGATTCTTACAGCAGGCAAGAGCAGAGGGGGATGTTTTATTTTTTTTCTGTTTCTTCACTTTCATTCATTTTCCTCTTTCTCCCCTGTCCTTCTCTTTCATCTCCTCTACTTTTTCTTCTATCTCTCTTTTCCCTTACTCTTGGAGATGACACAAAATGACCCACAAGGTTTGACGTGTCTTTAAACCCCAACACAATCATACATGTATGATTGAGTAAATCACAACTGTCGGACTGAAGTCATAGACTGACTGGCAAGTGATCAGACATATCCGCACAAACATGCCGTTATCGCAACCCTCCCAGTCAGCATTCTACGTAAATCTATATCGGGCCGTCATCGGCCCGTCAGGGTAGCTGACGGGCCGATGACGGCCCGATGTAGATTTACGTAGAATGCTAGCTGGGCTTGTACCGAATGCTACTTACTGCGCACTTATGCTTTTGATAATTTTATCCTCTTATACTTGTGTTTCTCTTTTTTAATTCATCAATGATCGAAAAACTGAAAGCTATCAGCTTGATTGAGAGTAGGCCTTTGCGGTCAATGAAGGCCCAGACCAGCCTTCGTAGTCGCAAACTTTTAGTACAGAAGATGGTCAGGAAGAAGCACAATCACAGAACATAATCTTCCTGATACCAAGAGGAAGAGCAAATAAAAAAGGAAAGAGGTGTGCCACAATCAGAAACCTCAGTCCTTCTCAGACACTAAGAGGAAGAGGAAACAGACTAAACCAAACAAGCGCAAATCGAACAAACGTGCGAAAAGCACGCAGATTAGCTCTCTCTCTCTCTCTCTCTCTCTCTCTCTCTCTTCCCAAAGCGAGGTAATCGCAATGCAAAAAGGACTAAAAAAATTCAAGAACAAAACAAGGCTAGACTTAAAACAAAACGCCTCGTAGAATAAACCACAAAGCAACAAAGAGTAAGACTAACACCGAGACCATCGCCTTAGAATGGTCAGTAGAATAAACCAGAAGGGGATTTAAGCACTTTTACAGCCGAATAACTTCAAACCATGACAAACAGTACACATGCCACACACAGAATAAAAAATAGTTACGTAGCTAGCTCCCGCTTCCCCTACGTGTGAACACAATGCCAGACACAATGCAAAACCTGACCAAGGCCTTCACTCTACTCTAATATAATCAGTAACTAAAGGAAACTGTATAAACTCCGTAGATTTTCCGCCATATTGAACAACGGAGACAATTTTTGTGACTTCCTGTTCGCTTTCCGACACAACAAGTCATTTTGAAAAAGGGTCTATGCTAAAAGGATAGAATTCTTTCCTTTGAAAGAAGACGTCTGTAAATGGAGCCAGTTATTTCCCTTTAGAAAAGATCTCTTTCGCCGCTGGCCTCAGTGGACACACGTATTCTTGGTAGCAACCTCCCTACAACAGATACTTTGGGGATGGCATAATACAACTAGTTCATACCTTTCTGGGCGACAGTCTAAACTATCAGCCCGAGGTGCTTTGGACCATCTGATGAACTATCGCCCGCGGCCGAAGGCCTAGGTTGATAGTTCATCAGGTGGTCAACAACATTGAGGGGCTGAAAGTTAGACTGTCATCCTGAAAGGAATGATATAGATGTTTTGTTTCCCAACTCATAGAAGTAGACAGGTAATTCACGTGACAGGTCATTACGAAAACATACCTATATAATTTTGACCCCCTCAAACCCCATTTTTATATAGTAAAACTGGGGTTTACAGGGGTATATATTATTTTTCTTATTTCTGCTCAAAACATAGATTGTGGGTACTCGTTAGAACCGCCTCGACGAGGCGGTTCTAACGAGTACCCGTAATCTATGTTTTGAGCAGAAATATGAAAATTATCAGAATTTTTTATCTGAAAATCTTCATTTTTTGGTGCTGAAATTTTCAGTATATTTGAATAGGCGTGTTTTCGTAATGAGATAGTCAATAATATGAGTCCGGGTGATAGTTCTCTGAGAACAGGTTCAATCTGGATGGATTTTGTCACAGGTGAAAATGCGTTAGAGAGCCAAAATGCTTTATAACTTCTCACATAATAGGATGGATAATAATAAACAATTATTAACTAACCTATTATATACAGCTCAATGAAATGGTTTTATCTGTTTAGACTGTTTATTACTTAATTGGCGGGCGCCAAAGCTACGTCAACGAAATCACGCAATGGTGACGTCACCAGCCGGTGAATAGTTTTGACTATACCACAATTGATGATGTCACCCATTTAAACCCAAAAGCGCTAGGCAATAGTTTTGACTATCACACGGCTGGTGACGTCAACTTTCACGGGAATGACGTGCTAAATAAAACCGTTTATTGGCTAAATCAGTGATTATTTTACTAATAAAAGAATAATTTCATGATTGTTTTGGTAGAATAGTCAAAACTACTGCCCGATATGCCGTGGCAATAGTGCATCGAGCTGTCCACGGCACCTCGGGTGGTAGTTTTTACTATTCCACAAACAGGCATGAAATAACTGTATACACTGTCCTTTCTTATCAGGCGTTTTTCACATAGGGGGTGTATTAGCAATATCTTGTACTGGGCCCAGTTGTTCAAAGCGTCGTTAGCTTAACGAGCTCGTTAAGGGTCATTTTGTTAACTGTTTTTGCAGATTCAATATACAATAGTCTGATATTTTCTGCTAAAAAAAATGTGAGTAGCTTAGTTTTGAACAACTGGGCTCTGATTGATTGTAAAATCTTTCGTCATAATTACCTATGCACAAAAAGCTTTATTCTATTTGGTGATTTTACAATTTTAGGGTAATTTTTGAGAACAAAGCACAGAAACAGAAAGTCAAAATGGTTTTCGAAAAGATATGGAAATAAAATGCCAAGCAAATAAAAAAAGACAAAAAAAAATATCGAAAAATGTCGAAAGGAGAGTAGGCGTTAAAATGAACAATATGGAAGCAAAGCAATCCGTTTGCATTTAACAAACATTATAATAATATTTTACCTGTACATGTATTTTATTAGTCTCTTTTCTCAATTTTAATCGACAATGCTTAAACCGTGTGTGTAGTGTAGACTACTGAATGGACTCAACCATCATTAAAAAATTAATAAAAATATCAAACACAGTTTTACACTTACTGCCTAATAGCTTGTCTAGAAAATTGTGTAACGGGAGATTATTAGAATGTACCGGTGTAACAGCTTATTTTGACCCGGGGTATCTTGCCCTCGCCCTGAGCTGCTTGCCTCCACCTCAGGGAGAGGTGGGGATGCTGTCCAGGCCACAGTATCTTGACCCTAACTGTTCCCGTTCAGAGAAAAATAGACAATGTTTTGACGATATACATATTCTAATGACAACTCAATAGGAAAGTCTTTTAAAAGTTATAAACTTGTTTTGGAATTGCTTCTACAGTAAAACCTGTGTAAGAGAGCCACCTTCGAGACTGACTTTAAATAGTGGTTGATGTGGAAAAAAGTTGTCTGCCTTATAAAGGTACATGTCATGTAATTTTGCTAGCAAAATTACATGACATGTACCTTTATAAGACAACCACCTTTCGTCATCAACCACTAAAGTCAATTTCAAAGGTGGCTGTCTTACACAGGTTTAATTGTACCAGGTTTTCTTAGGTAGGTGCAAGCTTTGAAAGGCCACGATACCTGGGCCCCTATTTCATTCATCCAGCCAGAGATATATTTTGACAAATAAAGTCAGTTTACCCATGTTTCTTTTAATAAAACCGATACTTCTATTTTCTAATTTGTAGCAAAACAATATAGAGAGTGTCCTTAAATAGCTACAATCACAGAGCACATTACGAAAACGTGCCTATTAAAATATACTGAAATTTTTACCACAAAAAAAAATGAAAATTTTCAGATAAAAAAAATCTGATATTTTCATATTTCTGTTCAAAACATAGATTGTAGGTACTCGTTTGAACCGCCTCGACGAGGCGGTTCTAACAATACCAACAATGTATGTTTTTGGGCAGAAATAAGAAAAATAATGTATTCCCCTGTAAACCCAGGTTTTACTATATAAAATGAGGTTTAAGGGGGTCAAAATTACATAGGCATGCTTTCGTGATGCTAGCTTATCAATTACCGCAAGAGAAAGGGCAAATAACAACGGCGAACAGTAAACATAGTTTAAACCAAAGAAAAGCAAAGCAGTCAGGTTTCTCTTCCAAAACAAGGTGATAACAATGCTAGACAGGGCCCACTATACACAACAATGAAATTTTATTTTATTTTAAGTCAGATGCTTGTAAGTTTGAAACTTCCATGGAAATGTATATGAGTAGGGTAGACATTACAGTCTCATAAAATTCTACACAGAATGAATTGGTGCATTTTTGTTGGTATAAAGTAGTTGCGGTCATGGTTCCTAAGCCATAATCCAAACTCATAAATCCGTAAACGAATGACGAATCAGAATGTTCAGACCAACAGACATGGACAACAGAATAAAGGGTGTAATCAGGCGTCCGCGGATAGTAAGCATTACTTGGTAAGCAAGCCTCGCCCATCATGCCCATAGGCCTGAACGGAAGCGTATGTCCGGGATTCGGGAAGTCAACTTATGGCGCGTCATTGGTAAAAACATCAGAAACAATTCTGGAAACTGCCACATTGTAGGATTGACCAGATCATGATGTCTCCCATAGAACTTCTTAAGTGTTGCTACCAGTATGTTTTTTTTTATACCCCTGGCTCAACAACTTTGTAGTGAGTACTTCCCACGCTCCATGAAGTCCTGATAATTTAAACAGGCTCTGGCATAACGGATTAACCGTGAAAGAGGATATTACATGAGTGGTCATTTTATATGATTTTTATGAAACGAGCCTTCGGCTTATCATATGAACATTTCAAATTAAATTTTATTATCTTTAAAGTTAATAACTGTCATAAGAAAATGCATGGTTTACATGGACGTCGTCATGACGTTGTTTGCTCTCGCCAAAGTGTTATGTAATGTGTTGTCATACGCGTTTTGTCATGACGTTACGCCACTGAATAACAGCGTCGTCATATGATAAATGTAATTATAACACTCCTAGCCTATATAGCCAATGGTTAAATTTAGTGCTTTAACAAATCACTGGGCGGAAGCACAGGACGTTATCTGGCGCTGTTTCGACGTCATTTTGACGCTTTGCTGACGTCAGTCTTCGTTTCCACGAACTTAGACGGTGTATTGTCGTTTTACTCGCGTCAACAGCATAATAAATGCATGAAAACAATAGCGTTACAGTCAAAACTGTTTGCGGGATTTCTTTCTGCAATGGCGGTTAGTTGGAAGAATCTGAAGGATACAGTTACTTTTTCGTCTTTTTTCTGTGTGTTAGAATCGAAATAGATCAGCTCTTGTGCGTGATTTGTTGAGTAATAAATCACAGTTCGACGGTCAGTTGTACATGTAAATAGATAAATCACTCGCGTTCCGCGCTCGTGATTTGATCTACTTTACAACTGGCCTCCAAACAGTGTTTTAGTACTCAACACATCACTGCTAGAGCTGATCTATTTCTTAATTATGTATATTTGTCAGTGATATTGTACATCTGGTTCCGAGGTTATAAACCTTTTTTCATGCTCATGTTTTCTCTGCTAATAAATATGAAAATGTCAAAAACAGTTGGCATTTTCATATTCATTAGCAATTTCAATGCTCAGCTATGTTTAGCAAGAAAGAATCAGCAATCCTTTGTACATGTAATTTGAGATTTATTAACATCACAAATTTCATTCTCAATTGGTTGAGCATGAAAAACTACTGTGTTGCGTATGAAGAGACTCGTTCAAACCGAGTCTCCGATTTTTGTGATTTTATGTGTTCTTTGTTTCCAAATGCAATCCTTTTTTACTTTTATTTTACCCTACTGTAGCTGGTGTTGTGCCGTGTGGCGGCCGTAAAGTCTCCCCGTACATCCTCATAGTGCAAGTTATATTTTTTTCCCTTTGGGATCATTTAGCCCATCCTTGTTATTTTGAAAATCGAGTACCGCTTAAGCCGGCGCTAGGGGGCGTATGCAGCCTCGCAAACTACAGTATTGTATATGAAGAGACTGAATCAAAGCGAGTCTCCGATTATCGTGATTTTATGTTGTTTTTCTTTTTTTTTTTTTTTTTTTGTTTCCACAGGCAATACTTTTTTACTTATATTTTAAAAATTCGGAGCCAGGGTGTAACCTTAATAAACTATTAAACCACAATAAGATAACGAACAAAACAAAAATGACAAGATATAGAACAAACAAAATTAGAACCACCGCCTTAAAACGGTCGGTAGTAAAAAAAAAAAAAAAAAATAAAAAATAAAAAATACCGTTAAGGAGGTGAACAGGGTACAATTTTAAGTGGTGAGGACTGGAAGCAGCAAAAAAGTATACGGATGTCAAACGCTATATAGTCGAACCTCAATGCCTCGAACATCTTTGGACAACTGAAATTTGTTCGAGGTATAAGTAGTGCGAGCCACTGAAGGTTAATCATGGCGCCAGCTCAGGAAGCAAAAAGCGATAATCTAGGGATTTTTTTTATTTTCTACACAATAATTGTATGTTGAGTGTACTCATTAGAATGAGGCGATTCTAATGTGTACACACAACATACAATTTCATAATAAACTAAGAAAAAAAAATCCCTATATATTTGTTTTCTTGAGCTATCGGAAGAATTTCGTAGGGAGTTCGAATTAGCCATGGTAAACGAGCCATCCGGGTTTCAGCTATTGGGGTTCGAGTGTATTTGACAAAACCTTTTACTCTGATTGAAAACGTTTGAATTAATGTCAATTTTAGACAAAAATATACTTCATTTAATGTCAGACCAAATTTAAAATTGTCAATGATATTTTAACATGCTGGTGTTAAACCATCAGACCTTGTAAACTTTTCCTTCTTTGTTTATTTTCCACCAAAATGAGGATGTATGTCTTGAAGAGCATACATTACGAAAACACGCCTATTCAAATATATAGAAAATAGAAAAATTCACCACCAAAAACTGTAAAGTTTTCAGATAAAAATTCTGATATTTTTCATGCTTCTGCTCAAAACATAACTTGTGGGTACTCGTTAGAACCGCCTCGGCGAGGCGGTTCTAACGAGTACCCACAAGCTATGTTTTTGAGCAGAAATAAGAAAAATAATGTATACCCCTGTAAACCCCAGTTTTATTATATAAAGGTGGGGTTTAAGGGTTTTCAAAATTATATAGGCATGTTTTCGTGATGAACGTGCTAAACTATGCTAATTAACAGACCTCTTTTTGCAGTTTTTATGTAATGTGTTTTGTTAACCTTTAATTTGAGGCCTAATTTGGAAGTATACTATGAGGGTCAGAATTTAGCCAAATGCTATAATGGAACCTGTGAAAACGTAATTAGGCTTCTGGTCCCTGTAGCAGGATTAGGACAGAATGCTTCGCAATGTCCGCCGTCGATCGATCATTGTTAAAGTATTGACCTTTGTATGCTAGATAAACACAGCAGCATTACTGTATCTAATGCTTTTCTGTCAAGTCTATTAGAATTCCGGAAATTAATATAAAACGTACTTAGTTTTGTAAATGAATACTCTCTAAAATTAAAAAAAAAAAAGAATATTCAATATTCAATGTTTGCACCTCTTACATTTTCAGTTTTATTTTCAAAGGGTCTTAATCCTCTAAAGGGTCGTTATAACTTGTATCAGAAGGTAGTTTTTGGTGTTCTTCAGAAAATAAGGCTTGTCATTTTATGTAAATCGTCTGTTAGCAGACGATTCACATGAAGTGACAATGTTTATTTTCTCGGAAAAATCAAAAATGTATTGAAGAAAATCGTCGGATGCTGCTATTTATTGGCGGTGATTACAAATAAGCGACTCTATATAACAGTAGCGCGATTTCTCTACGATTGCGCGATTTCTCCACGATTGCGCGATTTCTCTACGATTGCGCGATTGTTTTGTTTGTTTTTTGTTGTTGTTGTTGTTGTTGTTGTTTTTCAGAGCTAATGCGTGTTTTTATTGTTGTTGTTCGGATCACCTGGCCGTACAGCGTCGGCCATTTTTACTTGTACATTACATGTACGTACATGGAGTGTATCAGGCAAAGTTTAAGCCGAGCGCCTATGCGAACATTGATGCTCAAGATCAATGTGCGCTTCCGCGCAGTGTGATCAGGGCCTTGAGTTTGAGGTGTAAGACTGTATTGTACATAGACCAACGACGAAGGCGCTTATGGACTGCTCGCAGAAATACCTATTGGAATTTTATTAGTTTAATAAGTACTTGAGCAAACATAGCTAGTAAATTTTTACGTTTAGTTCTAGGCTAGTCAAATTCACTAGTCAACTAGAATACCGATTTCATTTGTTGATAACATCTGCTGGGATTTATTTTTTATCGAAATTCATTCATCAATTTATGTCATGATTTTAACTCTTTCACTGACCCAGGCGATAATAATAGGTTTTCACAAAAAGCATAGATCCAGATGAGACAGCTCGATTAGCCGTCTCATCTGGATCTACGCTGTTTGATATTCAGTCTTTCAACCTTACACATAAACGTCTTTCCAAACAATAGTTTGTGAAAATTAAAAAAAAAAAAAAAACAGACGACAAATGCCGTCTGAAATTTGGCGCCGAAAGTGTTAAGCTATAGATTATCAGGAGTTTATTACCATATAGTCAAAGAATCATTAAACACCTCAAGTGAGTGAAATTACAGTTTAACAAAATTAATATTCTGAAACACATTCGTGATAACTTAGTGTGATATGTGTGACTCCTTGTTTGTATTTCTGCAAACAAACCATCATTTCCGGGCCCTGTTTCACAACAATTTCGTAAATTAAAGTATGTCTTAAATTCAAGGACTCAGATTTGCAATGTACTTGCACATAAAATCTGTTTCATAATGAGAAAGTCAATAGATTTAGTTTGTCTTGTTTAAACGGCAGATGTGTAAAACATGTCATTGTAATGGATTTTAAATCCCCAATTTCAGATGCATGTATTCCATTAATTGATATTGCATGTATTTCCATTAATTAAAACTGCACGTGTTTCATAAATTAATATTGCATGTATTTCATTAATCAATATTGCATGTATTTCGTTAAGAAAGGGAAATTACCGTTTTTACTTGAAAGGTCAGCTAGTACATATTATTGGTAATCATAGTATACATGTCCCTTATTTATCTCCTAAGTACAGTCGACTTTTGCTATCTCGTAGTCTACGAACTCTCTGAAATACTTCGAGATATCCGTATCTCGACATATCACATTATGAAAACACGCCTATTCCAATATATTGAAAATTTTACAATCAAAAAAGGAAAATTTTCAGATAAAAAATTCTGATATTTTTTCATATTTCTGCTCAAAACATAGATTGTGGGTACTCGTTAGAACCGCCTCGGCGAGGCGGTTCTAACGAGTACTCACAATCTATGTTTTAAGCAAAATAAGAAAAAAATAATGTATACCCCTGTAAACCCCAGTTTTACTGTATAAAAATGGGGTTTAAGTGGGGGCAAAATTATATGTGCGTGTTTTCGTGATGAGATTTGCAGGATTGAGGGGAAAAAATAAATCGAACAACCACATTTCACAAATGGATATGAAATTTGACTCCTGAAGTCACAGATATATTGAAACTATTGTAGAAAAACGAGAAATTGCTCATTAGGGGGAATTTTTCCTCTTTTCGGCAATACTTTAGTGCCTGTTGTTATATTTTCATTTTTAAACAGGGATTAGATTTTCACTTCGAGATAAGCGGTTATTAAAGATAAGCGAAATCGCGATAACGAGAGTCGACTGTTAAAAGAGACATATTACTGAGTAAGATTTACTATTTACTTTATTCCTAGTGTTTGAATGCACAGTAAAATTAAGTAATTTATCTAGTTATTTTCATTAGGCATTTTTCTCAGTAAGCTAATCCGAACCTTCTAAGTACTCTAATCATGCTTCATAAGTCGCAGCTTAAGAAAATATACATACGGAAATGCGTGGCCCGTTTGCATCTCTGCATATCAAACCTTTTATTTTTATTATTATTATTTCATTTATTTATCTATTTATTCATTCATTGTAAAAAGAATATCAAATAAATAAATAAAATAAAATAAATAAATAAATAAATAAATAAAAACAAAATTAAACAAAGAACATTTGCTTTCGTTTTAGATGTAGACCCTCTTCATTGGATGCTGTAAAATATGTACAGTAAAACCTGTGTAAGACAGCCACCTTTGAAATTGACTTTAGTGGTTGATGTGGAAAGATGGTTGTCTTATAAAGGTTCATATCATGTAATTTTGCTAGCAAAATTACATGACATGTACCTTTATAAGACAGACAACTTTTTCCACATCAACAACTGTTTAAAGTCAGTCTGGAAGGTGGCTCTCTTACACAGGTTTCACTGTATATCGATGGATAACAAAGGTCCTTATCAGGCTATGAAGCTTCACTGGCAGATCTGGGATCTTTACTGTTCCCATATGCCATAAAGACACATTTCTTCTTGGCCCGGCCCAAATGGGCCGCGCGGTGCGAAAACTTGTGGTCGCGCATATAAGGGCAGCGAAGTCCTAGATCAGCCTGCGCAAATGCGCTAACAGAATCAATGGATACTACAAAACGTTTGAATGAAGAGCAAAGGTCCGCATGATGCTTTGCGTATGCTCAGGATGATCTAAATGCGCATGCGCATGCTCGAAGGCACTTTTTCGCTGGACGAGGCAAAAATAAAATCAACAGAGCTACCTCTACGGATAGTGTATCCATTTACCTTACGACCCTTTTCTCCTGTTCCGTGTGACCTGTCGATTTTTTCCCATCGTAACCCAGGTATATCTAACGATATTATAGATGACCCAATATGGGCATATGCTGCAGGAATTTAAGAGGTATATGTAATATTCTTTCCTTCTATCAATTGCTACGTTTTATTTTATTTATTTATTTTTTTTTTTTTTTTTTTTTTTTTATTTATTAATTTGTTAATTAATTTATTTATTAATTTATCTATTTATTATTTATTTATTATTTATTTATTAGTTTAATTTGGCAATAGTAGCAGATGTGGTAGTAGTAGTTAGTAATAGATAATATATTATATTATTATTATTAGTATTATTATTATTATTATTATATTTCTATTATTTGATTTATTATTATTATAATTACGTGCAAAGCAAAGCGGGCTCGAAGGGCTCCCGTGCAAAGCACGCTTATAGATAACATGTAGCATTTGAATAAAGTTCATTTAAATGTAGTTATGTACCTAAGAAACTCAAACTCTTTGGACAACATGGCACCTTCTATAAACAATGGTAGACCCAGCATCAAATACGAGTTCTGATTGACGCTCAATGAAGCCGGAACACATTTTTTGCCCACAAGTCTCTTCTCGAAATATCGAGAGAGCACTAAAATCTGTTTACTTCGCATTTAAATTAATCCATCAAAGTCCAAATTCCAAAATCAGATGCCAAACGTAACGAAAGCTAACCGAATTTACATCGTACTGCTAAAAAAAGCTAAAATGTGCACAAGAAAGTTAGCATTACGTCACAACTTCGGAAATTTCGTGGGGTAGCTTTTGTTGTCTGCTAAATGTTCCCGGGGGTGGGGGTGTTTCATGTTACCGTTTTACCATTACCGCGTTTGTTTACACTGTTTTTTTTTTTTTTTTTTTTTCTGAGATGTACAGTAGTACAGTCGACTCTCGTTATCTCGAACTCCAAGGGACTCTATGAAACACCTCGAGATATCCGTAGTTCGACATATCAGATTTACGGAACTGAGGAAAAAACAATTAATCGAACAACCACCTTTAACAGAATGAATATGTAATTTGACTCCTACGCTAGAGATATATTGAAAATATTGTGGAAAAGAGGAGAAATTGCTCCTAAGGAGCAATTTCTCCTCTTTTTCACAATATTTTATTGACTGTTGGTAGACCTCTGTGTTAAAACAGGGACCAGATTATCACTTCGAGATAAGCGGTTATTCGAGATAAGCGAGTTCGAGATAACGAGAGTCGACTGTATTTATGAAATTAGCATATAGAGACAAGATTTTAAGGTAATTTGTTCATTTATCTATTCCAATATGCCATAAATGAACTTTATTGCATGACAAAATAGGTTTTACTGGAGGTGCTCTGATGACGAGGCGATTCTAACAAATATCCAAACCATATGTTGCTTAAAGTTTTAATGCAATATTCTTGCATAATTTCTCATTAACCATCACCGCTTGAGCGAAGGTTGCGTGACATTCAAATTGTCATTATAACGAATTTTGTCGTTGTATCGAGTGTATTGAGGGTGACTGTATAAGTCGCTACATTAGTTCTAAACAAATTAGTTTTAAACTTCTATAGCTGATATATAATTTGATTTATGTTACCACCTTCTCCCGTTTCGTCACTGCCAATTTCTCTCAGAAGGGGATAGGTGCTTAGCAATACAAATACGTCACGAAAGTTGTCTATCTTTTTAACAATGGTGAAGTTCTAACATATGTATGATTTATAAGGAACAACACAGGAACTTTTACATTTGTAACAATAATAGTATAAAAACATATAAAAGACATCAGTACTATATGTGCCAGTAGTAGTAGTATAACAAACATACAATCAAAGCACTGACAGTACTGAATTTCGCTTGTGTCTGAGCATAGGCTGAAAAAATGATCCGGATCATGCACTAAGTACAGTCCAGTTTTTACAGATAACTCTCTTTACACAGCACTCTGGTCACAGCGACAAAATAGCGCGGCTGTCCGGTCCGTCTAACGCGCGGTTTGATTTCATTGTTTCATTGGTGAAGGATTTCACGCGGCAAACAACCTAAGGGAAATTTTGATGGATGTACTATTTGGGTCGATTGTAAAACAACTGTCCGAAAAGTACGTTCATATATGCTTAATTTGAGAGCAAGCTAAACGAGAAATAAAACTACATTTAATAATAGGCAAAACAGGGGGAAGCGAATGACTACAGTAGGTGAAATGGGTGTAGACAATAGACCCTTTACAATCGATTACCATCAAATACAATATACGATACAATAACTTTATTGCATAAACATACAAAATGTGTCTAGAGCAAAATAATCATCAATGGGTAAATACATTGATTTTTTTATTTTCAAAAGAGCTTGCACATTTCGAAAACAAGCCTATTCAAATACAATGAAAAATTTACCACCAAAAACTGAAAAAGTTTCAGACAAAACTTCTAATATTTCATATTTTTCTTCAAAACATAGATTGAAGGTACTCGTTAGAACCACCGCTTCGGTGAGCAAATATATATATATATTTTTTTTTTTTTTTTTTTCCAAAGGAGCCTTGCATCTTGATTTGAACCATTTTTTGTATTGTCATTTATTTAAAAGGCCTAGATCTACTTTTAATTTTAATCTAACATGAGATCGCTAAAATTAGGTTGTACAACTGCAGACCGTGATATTGGCGCTCTCATACGATATGGTCTTCGCATCAAGGGAAGGAACTACTCCGTACTTATAGCTTCTGTTTCAAGGTAGACAACTCTTGCTCGAGAACCCTGTAAGGGGAGGCTCACATTAGTGGCAAAGTCCAGAATGCATTCTATTGAACCCAACACGTAATTCATATAAATGATGTTCAAACTGCAAATTGCTGATAAAGTACAGTACGAGGCTATTCGAAGGCTTTGCTTTATACAATAACTTAAATGTTTGCAGCTTTGCAGTAAAGGGCAATCACTTTGTTTTCTCAGAGCCGATGATCACATGGTTTTGGAATGTGAAGTGTCGCTAAGTAGATACCAGGTTAACCCGTCCATATACACAGTCTACACTGTAGTTTCTCTGTCGATCAATCACCGTGTAATAGATATAATATTCTACTTTCCTTATATTACAATGACACACACACACACACACACACACACACACACACACACACACACACGTGTGTGTGTGTGTGTGTGTGTGTGTGTGTGCTGAGAGTTAATCAATAACAGTGCAAATGATTTGTTTACCTGACGCCTTTCGGCTTTCGCCTTCTTCAGAGGTTTTCTGTTTAAAAAAAAAAAAAAAAAAGAAAAGAAAAAGAAATAAAAATGTGCATTGTATACATTGCGTATATGGTCGCAGTGGTATTAACCGGAAAGCTACGCTTTTTACTTTTTTTTTGCAAGTTGTGTTTGTCGCGTCATGTTTACATTCACCTATATCTAAACACCATTAGTTATCAAGTCGCAGCGGGCTAAATTACATGGGCCCGAAAAGGGCATAATCTGTTTTCCAACTATTTCAACACTGGTAACTTTTATTTGTAAATTTTACAATTTTTGTTTCTTTTTATAAAAAAAAAAACAAAAAACAGAAAGCCTCTGAAGAAGTCGAAAGCCGAAAGGAATCAGGTAAACAAATCATTTGCACTGTTACCTATAACTCTCAACATGTAGTTTAACGCCTATCATTAAAGCATCCTTTCTGGAGTTTTAGTTAGATGTTATGCTCCTGCTCCCAACAACTTTATATCTTCTCCCAACTTTATATATATAATATATGATGTGTGTGTGGGGGGGGGGGGGGGGTGGGGGGGGGGCAAGTGATATAAATCTATATTGATATGTATGTTAAGTTAGACTGCCCAGGCCAGTATTTAAAATACAGTCTAACTTGATATAACAGCCGTCTCCATTAAGCAATCACCTGAGTGTATTTAATTCATGATACGCCATGTTATGAAAAGGATAGGATTTTTTATCACCTTGTAGGCATTTAAGTGTATTAAGCAAGCACCTGTCTTAAATAATCTCGTTTGGTGTTCCAATACACTTTATTTATTTATGTATTTATTTTTTTTTTATTTAATTATTATTTATTTATTTTGTTAACAAAGGTTTGACTAATCGTTGTAGTGCATCTTGTCTGAAGGAAGAAGATATGATTATCGATTTTACAGGCTTCAGGAGCAACAACTGACCTCGTCAATCATTTCGATTATTCCTTATGGTTATTATTATTCAATGGGGAAAACTGCTCGAAAGCTGGACGAGACCGAGACTGTCCGAGAATCAGTTAGCCGCAGCGTCAGAAACGTGTATTCGTATATGAGCCCGGCGAAGATTCAGATCAGCCTGCGCTTTCACACAGTCTGATTAGAATCTTCACTGGCAGCATTTTGAATACCCAATGATGCAAAGTTTCTTCATGCAGACAACGTAGACTGTGATCAGACTGCTCGGACGCGTGGGCTGATTTGAGTATTCGTTGGCCGCACATGTCAGTGTGTACATTTCCTTATGTTCCGTCTCCAATGTTTTTGCATTTTGGCGGGTACATGTATTTTTTTTGTTGTTGTTGCTACAGTCGACTCTCGTTATCTTGAAGTCCAAGGGACTCTATGAAATACTTGGAGATATCCGTATCAAATTTGCGGAACTGAGGAAAACAGTTAATTGAACAACAACCTTTAACAGAATGAATATGTAATTTGACTCCTAAGTTAGAGATATATTGAAAATATTTAGGAAAAGAGGTGAAATTGCTCCTAAGAAGCATTTCTCCTCTTTTCCACAATATTTTGTTGCCTCTTGGTAGATCTCTGTGTTAAAACAGGGACCAGATTTTACTTCGAGATAAGCGGTTATTCGAGATAAATGAGGTCGGGATAACGAGAGTCGACTGTATTTGTTTTGAACTTATTTACTTTCTCTTCAGAGAAAACTGACCGAAATGAAGCTTTTCCTGGTAGAACTGTTCTGCATCCTTGGTAAGTGTTATTTTCCTAGTGAAATAATAAGCTCCTTATCTTATGTTTGCTGCTTATATTCTTTTTTTTTATGATATCCAGTCATCCCTCTGTACCGACACTAGATACGATGACAACATTCGTTGCAGTGACAATTTGATTTAGCTCCGGGTTGGGCGATGCCTAACCGTACTTCTATACAGAAGACTAACAAATTTCGAATTTTTACAACTTTTTTTTTTTTTACATACTCGTACACTATTTACAACATATAGATATACAATAACAGATACAAAAACTGACAAATTACATTTAATCAACACAAGTTTCTTCACGTTGGCCCCAAGTATGCCGGTATGTTACTTGATTAATCTGGCTTGGTTTATCAGTTTTATACACCCTGTATAAACCCACAAGTGAGAAGAACTTTACCATACCAATGTGAAGAGATTGCCTCCCTTTCTCCTAATGTATCTAAATATCACATTCGCGTGGTCTCGGGTCGATTACCTTCCATCTAGTTAGATTGGTTCGGATTTAATGATCTATGTCTATATACGGCTCGTTTGTCGTCTGCAGCCTGTTGCTCATCACGAAAACATGCCTATATAATTTTGACCCCCTCAAACCCCATATTTATATAGTAAAACTGGGGTTTACAGGGGTATACATTATTTTTCTTATTTCTGCTCAAAACATAGATTGTGGTACTCGTTAGAACCGCCTCGACGAACCCACAATCTATGTTTTAAGCAGAAATATGAAAAATATCAGATTTTTTTACCTCAAATTTTTATTTTCTGGTGGTAAAATTTTCTATATAATTGAATTTACATGTTTTCGTAATGTATTTCAAACGTTTCTCGCGTATCATAATTTATAATATATATAACAATTTGTACAATTTTTTGCGAATATATCGCGCACCTTATTGCTTGATTATACTGGTAGTTGTTATCACCTATTACCTCCAAGGTGGACTGAATTGTCGGCCCTGGCGCGACTATAAGACTCAAGTAGGCTATGGTTCTTGGACAACTAAAACAAACAACAAACAGGGACTAAGTACATATCCTACAATAATACACACGATGAAGTCCTCTGTTATGAAACTGCTCTCATAAAAAAAAACTTGTATATCAATACAAAACTTTGGATAGTTTTCAGTTAAAGGCAGACCTTGCCATCCACCCGGTCTGTCAGAAAAAAGAACAATTTTATCAAAATAGAAGGGAAGGCAATGATCAGGAACCGATACAATTATCCCACACCTCCCATCAGAGACATCAAAGGGAAAAAAACATAAACACGAAATAACTAGACCCTAATGGAAACATCACGAGCGGAAAGCTAAACGGACAGTTACTTTCCCACAAAGTGGCCAAATGGCTGTCCAAAACAAAAATATGTAAGCGGCACACACATTCAAACACGAACTATAAAAAAAATAAACCATGACAGAAGAACGGCCTTGGAATGGTCAGTGAAAAGTATTTCACTGGGGGGCTTAAATCGATTTTACGTGGCCACAATCCTCGCCCTTATTTCTGCCGCGGTTTAGAGACATAATTTGTTCAGTCCGCATGAAGGCTTCCTAACTCATCAGTGCTACATCTCCGAGAACACAAAAAATCAACTAATTACAGAGATGCAACAACGACAAGGACTCGACAGCACGAAACAACTGAAATGCTGGAGCAAAAGAAAACTAACAGTTAGACTCCGGTGGGCCCGACCAAAGATAGAGTATCAAGTACCAACCAACATTACCCAAAATTAAATTTCAAGTAAGCCTTTACGCTGGAACTATCATAGAATCTGAGGCCTAACCCGCCGGCGTGCAATTAAAGAGGGCAGCAAAGTTATTAACCGTGATTGGGTTAACAACCATGCATGCAGTCTCTCGTATAACATTTATGTTGTACCCAATCTTTTTATATCGAAAAATGATTTTACGAAATTGGGTACTGAAGTCATTGCAAGCATATATTTTTCTGAACTTATACACTAAGTCACCATTGAATTCGGATTCCGACAGGCCTTGTTGCAGAAGAGATTTTAGTTCAACATTGAATTTTGAAACTAAATCGGAATGACGTCTATAAAACTTAGAAAAGGCTTTACGTAGTTTTTGATACCGATAACCCTGATTAAGAAGTTTAGCAGTTAGCAATTTATTACGAGTGTTGAAGTCAGTTACATGACTAGACACTCTGGCAAGACTAGTTTGTGTATTATCTTATTATTTAAATGTTTTCAATATGTATAAAGTTTAATTATTTGTTTTAACAATAATAATGATACTCCCTGTGACTAAGATTTTATCTGGATGAGGGTTTAAAGATGGCAAAAAGGTTTAGTAACAAATAATTTACTACCAGTCATTATGTGAAGTTTCATACACACTAAATAAACTAACCTTTTCTTCATTAATGAATTCTTACTTTGTACAGTCGTGATTATTTTTTTTTTTTTTAATATTATTTCTATTTGTTTTCCTCTTTTATTTCTTCTTTTTAGATTATCAGATAAAATTTATGAATATTACATCAGTCCAAAGAAAATAAAAAAAAATGAAGCGTAATATCAAAATCACATGTTGTTTTTACTTGTTCTACTTTAATTAGGTGTAGAAACGTTTTAGCTAGTGGGCTAATAATACCTGTTAATCATTGTACAGATAATCTTAAACAGCCAATCACAGCCACTGAAAAAATATGTCTCATTTGATGTCTAAATAAATACTGAGTTCAGGTAGCTTACCCTGCCTTTCAGTCCAAGTCTGCTTTTACATCATAAGAAAAATATTATTCATTAAAATTCATTAATTATTTAATCAGTTTTTATATTGTGAAAATTCATGATCATTGTTTTCTTTTTTTTTTCTAGGTCGTCGAATAAAAAAATTAAAAAAAATCTCTCATTTGTCTAAGGCAAATGAATAATGATAAATATAAATTATATCAAAATCATAAGTTGCTTTTATTTGTGCTACTTTAATTACGTGTGAAAACAGTTCAATACATAGAAATTAGATGTGTCTTGATTATTAGTCTTTTAGTCTTATCACTGAAAAGTGACCAGGCACAACAAAACCAAGTGTACTGTGAATAAACATTAGACAGGTAGAGTTCCAATAAATAGCGGAATTCAGTACTGGTTTATTTATCTGATCCACAGGTAATATCCCTTTCAAAGTTTTTATTATCCCTCAGAAGGCGTTTTTATCACCACCTGCTCGGATATCATGATCACCTCTTTATGAGACGCATATGATGTCTCTTGCATAATGACACACAAATAATAACACATCACACAGTTGATTAGGATTGGTCATTGTCAGTAATGACAGACGAACAAGAAGATAATGCCTAAGTAGGGGAAATAAAATCATTTGTAAATGGTACCACGTTTGGTCTCATTTTAGCTATGTACATAAGCTAGTGAGCTGATAAGACCTGTCAATCATTTTACTGGTAATCTCAGTCAGCTAATCACAGCTGCATAAGGAGATAAGTCTGCTTTGATGTCTATATACAAACTGAGCTCAGGGTGTCATCTGCCTTTTATAATCCAGGTCTGCCTTTAACAAAATAGTCGGATAAACTAATGTCATAGCAGCGATAGGAATTAGTCAGGTTTCTCATTCTTTATATCTTGCAATAAAACACACACACACACACACACACACACACACACACAACCGTACTATCGGAAAGATATACAGCTGGGCCCAGTTGTTCAAAGCTAACGACGTCGTTAGTTAACGATTCGTTAAAATTTAAATTGAGTGATACCCAAATATGCTGAAATTTTTTGCTGAAAAAATGTGAGTAGCTTTTGCAGTGCAAAAGCTACTCACATTTTTTCAGCAAAAAATATCAGAATATTGTATATTGAATCTGCTAAAACAGCTAACAAAATGACCCTTAACGAGCTCGTTAAGCTAACGACGCTTTGAACAACTGGGCCCTGATTATTTTGTGTATATAAAGCCTGGATATCGCATGATACAACACTGTAAAGCAATCTGAAACTTACTGCGTTTTGGTGAAATGCATGCATTTTGCATGGAATTGTTTCAGATTTTGCCTAGCAACTGTAAGTTATGTTAAGTATATAATAAACAGATACGTACTCTCAGGTAAATACACCGTATAGCGATGAATAAATCTGTACAATTGATGTCTAAGTATAAATGGGCCTTGAATGTTTGTAGCGTGTTTCATAAACAGCTTGTACTTGATGGAATTTTGATGAACATTTTTATTTACAGATATTACTGGACTCATTGATTTGCTCTTCATACATTCTTACAGAGTGTAGTCTGTCAACAAAAAGTTTAAAATTTTGGACATGACAAAATTTGCAGTGAACTCCCTCAACATGCATTCTAAAGACTTACATAAGCGAGAAAATGTATTGTATCCGAATGAATCTAATAGAAAAATCATAAGCGCGAGCGTCCGGAAGGTGTCTGGTAAAATTTAAAATGTGTAAATAAAAACGTGTAAATAAAATTTCCAAACAAAAAGCGATCTCTTACAAGTTTATCGTAGTGGCCATATTGGATCAGAAGTCGGGCATTTTTTTTGTGTCAGTCCATTTCTATGAAACTTTTAATACTTAACATCGAAAATAAGGTGGAAGGTGTACTTGAAATATAGTTTTCATGAATTTTGCATTGGTTTCAAGAGTCATTTCGAAAACAAGCCTATTCAGATATACTGAAAATTTTTATCACCAAAATATTTAAAAAAAAAATCAGATAAAAACTCTGATATTTTTCCTATTTCTGCTCAAAACATAGATTGTGGGTACTCGTTAGAACCGCCTCGGCGAGGCGGTTCTAACGAGTACCCACAATCTATGTTTTCTAACGAGTACCCACAATCTATGTTTTGAGCAGAAATAAGAAAAATAATGTATACCCCTGTAAACCCCAGTTTTACTATATAAAAGTGGGATTTAAGGGGGTCAACATTATATAGGCATGTTTTCGTGATGAATCCAGGGTACGCTCCCGTAAATGCAGAAAACGGCCTTAGTGTCGCTTTTTGCTTCATAGTTGCATATGAGAAAAAAAAAAACATTCTGTTTTCTGTTTTGAACATTATTTTCTTTCTTTTCTATGAAGTTAATCTGGAAATTCAAGATTTTGCATGCTTGGGTTCTGTTAAGTATTAACTGGGCCTCCATAGAAACATGCCAGTTTTCACGAAACACAATGTATATGCTATACATTTGCTTTGTATGCAGGCGTGTCCAAACGGTCTTCCTATATCAAAATAAATTGTAAATCTTTACGATTTTAGGGTTAGCAATTTTCTTCTTTTTGAGCCCGTACTAAATGAGAGTCAATATTATAAATTTATCTCGTTTTTCAAAATTGTCCTAATTCTGTTCGCAGAGGATATCAAAATAAATTGTATATCTTTCCGACAGTAGAGTTAGCAATTTTCTTCTTTTGGAGCCCGTATTAAATGAGAATCAATATTCGCAGAGGATATATATGTCTACTAGTTATTCTCGGGAACAAAAATGTTTATGTCAAGCTTATTTATATATCTTTTCGATTATATAAAAAAAAAACAATGAAAGTTAAATATCAACTACACTAAAATTGAAGTTATGGTATTTAGAATTTGGTTTGCATGTAAAATTAATTATATCCATGACAGATAGTATTACACTCAGAACAATTTTATGGGTGTATATTTTTAAGGGGAATAATTACACTTTCAAAGGAGAAAATTCTGTCAAAATTGTTTGCTTTTCTTGAAAAGGCATCTACTCTAAATGGAAAGAAGTTACCAAGGGGAACAGCTTCTTGCCTATCAGAATAAAATCTTTTCTGAAGGGATTTTGTATGCAGGAATGCAAGGAGGAAATAACAAAACAATGTATCCAGTCTAGTGTTGCCACTGATGATGGATATAATCGATCATCAGTCACTTTTGCTTATTACGACTAATGATCGAAAATAATTTTTATAGTCGACTAATCGGAAAATTCTACTTTAGAAACATTTTTTCACGTTTTATTTATAAAGAAATGAAATTCACAGAATCTATTTTGGTCATTCTAGATTTGTTGTCAATAAAATTGAGAAAAAATTGATAAAGTAGCCTTAAAAATGTCAACCCAATAGTACTGATAATTTTCTTATTTTCCATGAAAACATATGCTGTGAGTACTCATTTGAAGCGCCTCGCGGAGGCGTTTCTAATGAGTACCCACAACATATGTTTTCATTGAGAAATAAGAATATGTTATCTAGGTACTACTCTTATTGATCTGGAGCAATGAATAAGTACTTGGAAGAGGGAATATATTTCCTACAAGTCCATTATTAATCGATGATCAGTCTATTTTATAAAACCGATGATCGACTATGAAATTCTAGACTAAATTCCAGTTTCTCTTAAGATGCGTACGCATTTAAAAACTAGCAAATACCATGTTGACCATACAAGAAATATAGTGTAGTTATTATTTAGTATATGTCCTTAACTAGCTTATATCTTCAACTAAGATTTTCTTATCTTAAAATCAATCTGATCCTCCTTTATGGAGGATTATTTTATTCACTAGAGTCTCATCATGGTACACATAAAAACATAAACATACATAAAAATAAAGCCATACCATAAAATACCATGCCAATTTACGACAGAATTATAAGAGACTATGAAACTATGAAAATACATATCCATATACAAGACATATTTACGAAGATATACCCAAAGCTCAAACATCTCGCGCACAGACATGGCGGTATGCCCTCGTATGCCCTGTGAAGTTCCTTCTGTCAAGACCGTTGACTCACTTGACGACACATCGGCAATACTTCCCTCGAGGTGGAATGTTTCTAGAGCAAACTCAATCCCCCGCCATCTCTCTCTCTCTCTCTCTCTCTCTCTCTCTCTCTCTCTCTCTCTCTCTCTCTCTCATATATTGGCACAATGAGTTCATTTACATATTACGTAAATCTTCGTATAAAGTGCAATCAAACTTTACATGAGATTTGCTCTCTACTCCGTTACAGAGTGGGCACGTATGTTCCTCTAAAGGTCTGTTTTTCATTTTTCATTTTTTTTTTTTTTTTTTTTTTTTTTTTTTTTTCAAACTTACCTGTTTCAATTTGAAGAGGGGCCAGGTTGCAGCGGCTTTTTGAACGCAGCACGAAGGCACAAGCCAATATAGTTAAGCAATATGCTTCAGTTTTGAATACAGCTTTGAAGATATCGTATGTTCGCAATCTGTTATGACCTCGTCTCGAAGGACTAACCTCATCATTAACATTTCCATACCGACTGCGTTTACATTCAAGACGCATCGTGCAAGCGTCCAACGACTTCACTGTCAACTGGACAATTAATATTCAAATCAAAATTTAAATGCCGATCCGAGAAATGTTTTAAAAGATAAAACTAGCTTCTGCACTGTGTTGATGCTTTAGAGGAATCCCATAGTGCCACATGCTTATTACTTCTACTATTAGAAGTACATGAAATTCTAACCATATACCGCTCGATGTAGATCCACTGTTAAATACTACTTGGCTATGGTGACAATGCATTACGAGCATAAATAAAACTTGCAAGTCTTGTTTCGTTTCTGCAATGTCATCTACATACATTGAAATAAAAATATTATCGTCATCGCATTTTATACCTCTATAGAAGGACTTCAAATATATGGATGAGGATTTCCGGACTATGGAAATTTACTGCATGTTAAAATGGCTGCATTACAATGGGGCTAATTGGCAAGTTTTATGTCTGATCTTACTTTTATATTATAGAGTATGCAAGAAATATAATATATTTATTACTCAATACATGTCCTTAACTAGCTTTATATCTTCAACTAAGATTTTCTTATCTTACAATCAATCTGATCCTCCTTTATGGATGATTATTTTATTTGTTAGAGTCTCATCATGGTACACATAAAAACATAAACATACATAAAATACTGCCATACCATAAAATACCATGCCAGTCTATGACAGAATTATAAGAGACTATGAAAATACATATCACATATACAAAACATATTTACAAAGACATACCCAAAGCTCAAACATCTCGCGCACAGACATGGCGGTATGCCCTCGTATGCCCTGCTGTGTAGTTCCTTCTGTCAAGACCGATGACTGACTCGACGACACACCGGCAATACTGCCCTCGAGGTGGAATGTTTCTAGAGCAAACTCAATCCCCCGCCATCTCTCTCTCTCTCTCTCTCTCTCTCTCTCTCTCTCTCTCTCTCTCTAATACATTCATATATTGGCACAATGAATTTATTTACATATTAAGTAAATTTTCATATAAAGTGCCATCAAACTTTACATGAGATTTGCTCTCTACTCCGTTACAGATTGGGCACGTATGTTCCTCTAAAGGTCTTTTTTTATTTTTATTTTTTTGTTTGTTCAAACTTGCCAGTTTCAATTTGAAGAGGGGCCACGTTGCAGTGGCTTTTTGAATGCAGCACGATGTTACAAGGCAATATAGTTAAGCAATATGCTTCAGTTTTGAATACAGCTTTGAAGATATCGTATGTTTGCAATCTGTTATGACCTCGTCTCATCATTAACATTTCCGTACCGACTGCGTTTACATTCAAGACGCATCGTGCAAGCATAAAACGACTTCACTGTCAAATGGACGATTAATATTCAAATTAATATTTGAATACAGCTTTGAAGACACCGTATGTTCGCAATCTATTATGACCTCGTCTCGAAGGACTAACCTCATCATTAACATTTCCATACCGACTGCGTTTTCATTCAAGACGCATCTTGCAAGCGTCCAACGACTTCACTGTCAAATGGACGATTAATATTCAAATCAAAATTTTAAATGCCGATCCGAGAAATGTTTTAAAAACATAGAACTAGCTTCTGCACTGTGTTGATGCTTTAGAAGAATCCCAAAGTGCCACATGCTTATTACTTCTACTATTAGAAGTACATGAAATTCTAACAATATACCGCCCAATGTAGAGCCACTGTTAAATGCTACTTGGCTATGGTGACAATGCATTACGAGCGTAAATAAAATTTGCAAGTCTTGTTCCGTTTCATCAATGTCATCTACATACATTGAAATAAAAAATATTATCGTCATCGCATTTTATACTTTATGAAAGGACTTCAGATAAACGGGTGTGGATTTCCGGTGTATGGAAATTCACTGCATGTTAAAATGTCTTCATTATAATGGGGCTAATTGGCAAGTTATTATGTCTGATCTTACTTGTATACTCTTGTATATTATAGAGTATGCAAGATATATAATGTATTAATTACTCAGTACATGTCCTTAACTAGCTTTATATCTTCAACTAAGATTTTCTTATCTTACAATTAATCTGATCCTCCTTTATGGATGATTATTTTATTTGTTAGAGTCTCATCATGGTACACATAAAAACATAAACATACATAAAATACAGTCATACCATAAAATACCATGCCAGTCTATGACAGAATTATAAGAGACTATGAAAATACATATTACATATACAAGACATATTTACAAAGACATACACAAAGCTCAAACATCTCGCGCACAGACATGGCGGTATGCCCTCGTATGCTCTGTGTAGTTCCTTCTGTCAAGACCGTTGACTGACTTGACGACACACCGGCAATATTGCCCTCGAGGTGGAATGTTTCTAGAGCAAACTCAATCCCCCGCCATCTCTCTCTCTCTCTCTCTCTCTCTCTCTCTCTCTCTCTCTCTCTCTCTCTCATACATTCCTATATTGGCACATGAGTTTATTTACATATTACGTAAATCTTCGTATAAAGTGTAATCAAACTTTACAGGAGATTTGCTCTCTACTCCATTACAGATTGGGCACGCATGTTCCTCTAAAGGTCTTTTTTTTTCTTTTTTTCTTCTTTGTTTTTTTTTTCTTCAAACTTGCCAGTTTCAATTTGAAGAGGGCCCACGTTGCAGCGGCTTTTTAAAAGCAGCACGATGTTACAAGCCAATATAGTTAAGCAATATGCTTCAGTTTTGAATACAGCTTTGAAGACACCGTATGTTCGCAATCTGTTATGACCTCGTCTCGAAGGACTAACCTCATCATTAACATTTCCATACCGACTGCGTTTACATTCAAGACGCATCGTGCAAGCGTCCAACGACTTCACTGTCAAATGGACGATTAATATTCAAATCAAAATTTTAAAGGCCGATCCGAGAAATGCTTTAATAACATAGAACTAGCTTCTGCACTGTGTTGATGCTTTAGAAGAATCCCATAGTGCCACATGCTTATTACTTCTACTATTAGAAGTACATGAAATTCTAACCATATACCGCCCGATGTAGATCCACTGTTAAATACTACTCGGCTATGGTGACAATACATTACAAGCGTAAATAAAAATTGCAAGTCTTGTTCCGTTTCAGTAGTGTCATCTACATACATTGAAATGAAAATATTATCGTCATCGCATTTTATGCTTTATGAAAGGACTTCAGATAAATGGATATGGATTTCCGAGGTAAGGAAATTCACAGCATGTTAAAATGGCTGCATTACAATGGGGCTAATTGGCGAGTTTTATGTCTGATCTTACTTGTATATTCTTGTATATTATAGAGTACGCAAGACATATAATGTATTAATTACTCAGTGCATGTCCATAACTAGCTTTATATCGTCAACTAAGATTTTCTTAGCTTACAATCAATCTGATCCTCCTTTATGGAGGATTATTTTATTTGTCAGAGTCTCATTATGATACACATAAAAACATAAATATACATAAAATACAACCATACCATAAAATACCATGCCAATCTATGACAGAATTATAAGAGACTATGAAAACACATATCACATACGCAAGATATATTTACAAAGATACACCCAAAGCTCAACCCCAGAAATTATGCTTTGGCATTTCACACAATATTTTTTTCTTAGGATACAATTTGCATGAAATATCAAAGCCAATTTTCTAGGGAAAATATGAAAACAATATCATCAATTTGTCGTCTGCTGAATCTGCCCAGAGAGTGGGAAAGGTTAAAGAGACTGGATACACTAGGTAAGGTTTCGCCATTTCTTACAAGGGAGACAACTTTTATGATTTCCTGTTTACTTTTCTGCTTTTCAAACACCTTTTTATAGAAAATATACGTAACACAAGGGAGAAATTCTTTTGCTTAAGTGTAGACCGGCGATAAAACTCATAATCAAATAAGTTATGATTTATAATGAAGTAATTAAAAAAACTGAAAAACAAAATAAGAAAAGAAAAGAAATAACGGAACGACAATAATGTACTAAACCAATATAAAATAAACCAGAAGAATATCAATCTCAGTTGTATTGATATTAAATATAGCGACAGGAAGGGAATCATATTCAACTTAACCCCGTTCATCAGAGCATTAGAATATACTGCCACTCGTCAAAACACGTATTAATTTATAG
The DNA here is from genome assembly GCA_964016985.1 of Anodontia alba. NCBI lineage: Eukaryota > Metazoa > Mollusca > Bivalvia > Lucinida > Lucinidae > Anodontia > Anodontia alba. The sequence goes on from OZ024828.1 coordinate 32,939,862, forward strand.
TTATATTCTGTACAGGAAGCTATGCCAATCGTGCGCCCGAGTGTTGCAAAAGGACAAAAAATCACAATCGCTGGCAAAAAAAAAAGTTTGAAAAATTATTTAATTGCTATTTTGGGACACATTTAGTGGGAGAACAGATAAAAATTATCTCTTGTCCTGCTGAACTCAAATATGGCCCTTCTTTGAAAACAGTGCAGATTCAGAAGCCAACTAATCGATATGTGTACTGTTTGTCCATTTGTATGTGAATTTATATCAACAATCTGAAATAAGTAACCTGATTGGCTGACAATTAGATGGGGGTTTGGCATCCTAATTTATTCAGCATGATAAGGATTAAGAAAATGACTGAAATTCTTATAGGAAATGTATAGTAGGTAACAGTTATTTGTGTCTTTGAAGTGACTTTTGGTTTACAATCGAGCCACAGTATACAAACACCAAAATTCTTTAAAGGGGAACGCAATGTAAATTGTAAGTATATCTTGGAGTAAAGTGTTTAACAAGCCATTTATTTTGATGCAAGAGTTTTTAAAATCGGCCTAGAAAGAAGGAAGTTATGGTGGTTTGAATATGTTTAAAATGGCTGTCATGGATGCCGCCATATTGTAGGCTTTATGACGTCACACAGCCCAAATTTCATATGCAAAACCAAATTATAAAGGGTTTTTAAGAAACATTTTGATACAGATTTTTTTATTATCTTTTAATTATAGTGACAAGCAATCATTTTACCCAAAATAAACCAACTTTATGAGAATAGCTACCTTTATGAAACGAATTTTATTTTTTATGAAACCTCATTAAATATTCAAAATGGCGGCGCCCATTTCACCAATGTTAAAATATTCAGTTGTCTATAACTTACTTAATTTTCAACCGATCTTGATCACATTTGTGTCAAAATTCGTTGTTTGTAAAGTTCTTTACTTTAAAGCACAATACTGATTAAGGTTGCGTTCCCATTTAAGGTACTAGTCCACCGGATATTTTTTTACCAATGTCATCAAATCCAGGTTATTTATAGCCTGTGATGTCAGATTGCAAGGGTTATCTGTAAACCCGGGACTGGGATATTTGTAACATAGGCAAACAGTGCAGACCCTGATCAGACGCCGCGTTCAGTGGCGTCTGATCTGGTCGGCACTTTTTGCTTAAATTACAAGAAGTTAAGGGTTGAAAAAAAGAGTCTTCAGTCCCCGTTCAAAACCATTTTCCTTGCCTACACTCAGAGAAAATCGATTCATAAGTGCTGTCAGTGCTTTGATTTCTATTTTATCTATATTAAACCATATTAACCCTTTCATCCCTCAGTTTCTGAAGTGGGCTTTTCTATTCATTCTTTGTATTTGGGCATATCCATTGCTGCAATAAGTTTGTGAGTACAAAATTAAAAACAGAATGATAAACAGTGTAGATCCTGATGAGACGACTCATCTCATTTAGACCTACACTGTTAACAAAGATATTGCGTTAGTCTGCAAGGATTAAAATGTTAATGATCCAAGTGCCAGGGCTTGAAAGCGCAGAAAGGAAAATGACGACGTCACTAAACATGTCTGTAAGTTGCTAGTAAGTGATACATAAAAACGACTGTAACATATTGTTCACTGAAACAAATACAAGATGCAATGTATTAGAACTATGCCTGGGCACAGCATTTCCTAAGATTGCATGGGCGCCTAGTGAAGACTCAGATCAGTCTGCAATGATGCGCAGACTAACCAGTCTTTACTGTCAGCATGAAGATGTTTTGGATTCACGGCTTCCAACACAGTGCCCGGCGAAGATTTTGATCACTTCGTGGATGCGCAGGCTGATCTGAGTCTTCGCTGGGTGCACATCATCACTAAAACATGTCTATATAATGTTGACCCCCTTAAACCCCACTTTTATATAGTAAAACTGGGGTTTACAGGGGTATACATTATATTTCTTAGTTTTGCTCGAAAACATAGATTGCGGGTACTCGTTAATACCGCCTCGCCGAGGCGGTTCTAACGAGTACCCACAATCTATGTTTTGAGCAGAAATATGAAAAATATCGGGGTTTTTATCTGGATTTTTTTTTTAGTTTTTGGAGGTGAAATCTTCTATATATTTGAATAGGCGTGTTTTCGTAATGGCAATCTTATAGGAAATGCTGTACCCCAGCACCCTTCACAGTTGGTCTTTACTTATTTGATTGAAATCAAAATCCCCTAAAAATGCATCCAGCTTTGAAACGAAACACACTCACACGTTCACAAATACTCGTTGAATTGTTCTTCTGTTTTAGGCATACGATTGTCAGATTTTTCTTACGGATCGACAGACATGTGTCAACATTTTACGTTAAAGCAATATAATGCTACATATAACTACACGGAGGATGTCCTTGACGTTGTATGGGTAGCTGATCGGAAAGGATGTGTAACGCAATGCCAGCAGAGCAACAACTGTGTCACATTTGTCACCATGCCTTCGTTTAATAATGGTTTGATGTGTTATACGGGTGTCTATACGGACCAGATGAAAAGCGAGCCAGGAGCTATATTCTACACCGTCTACATGGGATGATAAAAATGACAATGGACATGGAACTTATAATGAAGTGCAAAATGAACTGAAACACAAAATGGACTATAAGATAAAATGGACGTTAAAATGAACAGCAAAATAAACTGAACCATAAAATGAACTGCAAAATGAATTAAAACAAAATGACCTGCAAAATAAACTGCGCCATAAACTGAACTGCAAAATGAACTGAAACATAAAATGAACTGCGAAATGAACAGGACCTAGAATAAACTGCGAAACAAACTTGATCATGGAATGGACTGCAAAATGAACTGGACCATAAAATAAACTGCGAAACGAACTGGATAGTGGAATGAACTGTAAAATGAACTGGACAATAAAATAAACTGCGAAACGAACTGGATAGTGGTATGTACTACAAAATGAACTGGACAATAAAAAAAAACTGCGAAACGAACTGGACAGTGAAATGAACTGCAAAATGAACTGGACAATAAAATAAACTGCGAAATTAACCGGAGCTTAATGAACGGCAAATAAAAATGGAACATAAAATAACCTAAAAAGAGTCCTTATCATATATGTAGAAATTGAAGGTGCCGATCAGCCTGTGCACTTCTACAGTCTGACCAGGTCCTTCTTGTCTTCTGATCAAATTATTGGGTACATGTTCCTATCAGTGAACGAAGAAAACCCTATACAGAGGGTGTTAAATATACCGCTAATCTGGCTTTTATATTTTTATTTCCTTTTGGAAATTCATTGAGCCAATTCTGATTACTTTGAAAATCGAATACCGCGTATTCAGCTTCGCAACCTATGTAGCTGCATATGAAGAGACTTTATAATACCGAGTCTCCGATTTTTGCATTTGATTGGAAGGGATGGAATATACTTCGTAGAATTTCCGCAGTTTTTACAAGGGAGGCGTCATTTGTGACGTCATGTAGCCTTTCTGCAAACCAATCCCCATCCGAAAGGGGGTCTACTCTATAAGAAAATAATTTGCACCGAAGCTGATTTGGTTTTTGGCTGTTCACATTATTTTTAAGTGGAGGAGACACACTTGGTAATATTTCCATTATTATACAATGAGGAACATTTTTGGCTTTGCTGCATACAAACCCCCTTCATGAAGGGTCTACTACCAATGGGAGCAAATTCTTTCCTTTTAAAGTAGACCCCTTGTAGGCAAAGGCAGGGAAAATCAGTTTTGATGTATTTGTCTCCTCTGCAAATGTATTCATTTCCCTTAATAAATTTTGTCTCATATTGCTGTTCGACATGTTGACCTGCAATCAATACACATTTTATATTTTTCGGGCTTAGCTTTTGCCTTAAGACAAAACTTGATATGACCGGCTCTTTTTTCGATTGTTCTAAATGTTCGGACAACTTAAAACGAAATACAATGTTGATGAAGACTATATGTAACCGAGTAAATTTGTACTCTGTGAAGTTAAATAGTGGTAGCATCAACGCAAAATGTAGAAATTTCAGCATTTTGTGTTAGCATCAACGCAAAATGCAAATTTCAGCATTTTGTGTTAGCATCAACGCAAAATGTAGAAATTTCAGCATTTTGTGTTAGCATCAACGCAAAATGCAGAAATTTGAGCATTTTGTGTTTGCATCAACGCAAAATGTAGAATTGTTCTACATTATTCCTTGATAGGTAGATGGGTAGGCTACTTACGTTTATGCTCGATTATACGAAATAAATACCGCTGTGATTGGACGTCAGTCATCTTTATAACAATTAGTGTTATGATGTGACGGTCGGTTTAGTTCATGGTACAACGATTTGCTATGTATGAACGGATAGACAGACGTAATAACAAAAACAATACACCTTCTAGATGGGGAGAGATAATACAACCACATATACTGATGGCAAAATTTCGACCATACCGACGTAAAATAGAGAAAACAATAACTTTCTAGGTTTTTTGTCAACGCAAAATGTAGACATTTCTACATTTTGGTCACCCATGTAGGGTCACCCTTTTAGGTACTAACTAAGCAATCAGTTGCTTAACTTCGAAGAAAAGCCGGACCACCAAACCGCGTCGCCATAAAAGGTAACTCATACAGCAAGGCTGTATAAGTGATCTATATTTTTTATCTCTGTCACATGTATTCTCCTCAGCTATGATTTTGCCTTCGAAGTCAGCTGAGATACAAGATCACGGAATTATCCTGCTTTCATTACCCTGCTCGCAGCGCCAAATGCGATATATTATCCATTGGGCTGTAGATTATAGACATAAGAAGATAATAAAACAACTATAGTCTTTGAGATAGGTAAGGAATGTTGTTGATGTTTTTGCCTTCTTGGTGAATCTACTAAAAATAGTAAATAAAAAAGATCAAATAGCTTACTGCAATGTTGATTAAAATAGAGAACGAGACAGTCGTCTCCTTTTAGATAAAACAATATAAACGTTTCTTTCTGGAATTAAGACATAATGTATGATTGTTTATAGAGCATCGAATGCCGTAACTATAGCAACATAAATAAGTGAACTCAGGAACCGGTACAACCAGATCCACATCAAGCCACAAGCACCAAAGGGAAAGACAGACAAATACAATTAAGCAGCCATAAAATGAATAGATGGCAAGCAATGTTGGCAACTCTTTCCCAAAAAAGTGGCAACTCTGTTCCACAAACTTAACTGAATACATGTTAAATCTACATAATTGTTAAAAGAAAAACATTAGAAAGTGAAATACTACATAACAATTTACAAAAAGTACAACAATGAAATAACTGTCTTGGAACCGCCAGTAATTCATTACTGTTGGAGTTGTGAGGGGTGGGGGAGCTTAAGCTGGCAAACGGGATCCCAACCCTTGTCCTCAGCGTCCATAGTGGTAATAATATATCAGTTCGGTCCGTGTGGAGGTCAATGCTATCTTGAAAACCGTTTTGTACACACGTATAGACCGAAAGCCGCTGGATTATTTTGGTAGAAAAAACGGTCCCCTATGAACTTTGGTTCAAAATTCTTAAGAGGACAGATGAATTTATCCCGCATTTGGTGAAACTTCCAGTTAATCGTAAAATGGTGAGTTTTTCCGTTTTCCCTATGCAGCTGAAACGGCCCAAAATGAATCATTTGTTTACATGCTACTGCGAAAAGTTGTCCGTAGAACAGCGTTTGCATTAACGTCTATTTCATGCATGCATTTTTTTCTCGTTTCTCTTTTCTTTCAAAACTTTAAAAACAGAGTACTTGGTTAATCGGATGCCGAAATGGCGAGTCGGCAAGAAGCATCAATACAAAATTATACTTCGAACCGACGCACGAGAATGTTGTTTATAAAAACCTAGGCTAGATGAACTTTGATTACCTACTGTGAACTAGACCAAGTGAAAGTCGTTTCTGTTACGTCATCAAACTGTATGTACCATGTCATGAAAACAAAGTCGACGTCGCAAATAAACGGACTAAATGACGCCATTTTGTGACGTTTGTTAGTGTTATTAAGCTCAAGTTGAAACAGTTTTGCCAGGCTTTCAAGATAGCAGCCCTATTACACTGACAGAAAGGTATATAATACATAAATAAATATAATAATGAACAATTATTGTTTGATATGGAATATTAGTCACTCAGGAAATTGGACAATTCAGTAAAAATACTCTGACTGGATTTTGGAACTCGATTTTTACCGAAATTCCACACCGCTCCTTCGTGAAAAAACAATGATACTTATTCTACATGTGTAGAAAAAAACAAACATTCTGTATGTTTTGAAAACTAAAACACTCATTAACCCTTTCATCTCTGCGTTTCTGAAGTTGACTATTCCGTCCTTGAATTTGGACATGTCCATATAGCAAATGGTGGGTTTGGGGGGCGGGGGTGTTGAGTCTAAGATAAAAACAGAATGACAAACAGTATAGCTTATGATAAGACGGCTCGTAACGAACCGTCTTATTATGATTTCACTGTTTGCAAACGTATATGGTTTGGTCTACAGGGTTGCAAGAATAAAGAATGCAAGAATACGAGGGTTGATCAATAAATTCGAGAACCTTTCGGATTGAATTTCAGTATATAAGGTATATTAAAATAAATACCATTAACTGTTGAAACCACATTTCGACTTTCAAATGAGAATATTTTGCATGAACTTGTGATTTCATCATCTTCAGTACGTGACGCTACGTGAGGTATGTAAAACAGTCACCCTTTTGAAAAATATTATCTTAGATAATTTCTTTACCAATAATGATAATTTTGTTCTGTAAAAGGGATCTTTTGTCTACACTTAGCTTCTACAAAAATACTGCCAACTCACTTCGGCTGAACAATGCAAATTTTGGAGGTATATAAACAGGTAGGCTGATTTGTTTTGATATGCACAAAACGTCCAATTATTGTTGTTGTTATATATATATATATATACATATATATATATATATATATATATATATATATATATATATATATATATATATATATATATATATATATATATATTTCTTTACTTAGGAAAGACGTTCATTTGAAATTTGAGCAGATTTCCGAAAACTTGTATTAGACCACAATTAGCCTTTTAGTAAACATATTACAGACATTACTATATATATTGTGTTATAAATACTAAATGGACACATGCCGCATTTATTGTTTATATCTCCTGAACATTTCATTAAAATCGTTTCAGCCAAAGAATTATTAAAAGAAAACTAAAGACACCCAATGCCTTTTTCTAGCCGTTTCTCGACGACCTTGCAAATGTATGACGTCGTTAACGTTCTGGTGACGCCAAGTGAGAACCGTTTTCCGCAGTTATCAATTTCGACTCAACTGATGTTGCAGTTCATTCTGGCAGAAAGACATGTAAAAGTATATACGAATATACAGTCAACCCTCTTTATACCGACAATCGATACAACGACAAAATTCGTTATAATGACAATTTAAATGTCTCAAAACCTATGCTCAAGAGGTGAAATTTAATGAGAAATTATGCAAGAATATTGCATTAAAACTTCAAGCAAAATATGTTTTGGATATTTGTTAGATCGATTCTAACAAATATCCAAAACATATGTTCTATGAGGAAATAACAATTAAACAAGGTCTTTCTTACATATCATTCTGGCTATTAAGGAGCCTTTACAACAACAAATTCATTTTAACGGCGACATTTTTAGGAACAAATGTTGTCGTTATACGAGTGTTCACTGTAGAAACAAAGCCACTAAAGCAAAGTTCTCGAATTTATTGATCACCCCACATACATTAAAGCGACAAATTTTTAAGGAAAATAGATACACTTGGTAGATCTTCCTCTAGTTCTTACTAGGAAGACAGCGTTTGTGACAAAATTATGAGACTTTGTTTTGTCATTATTTGTTCCTCATCCCTCCTTCTTTTGGTGTCTCGGGAGGGTTGTGCTTCGTGATTGTGGCATATCCTGGGTATCCTTACAAATAATTTTACTGTTTGGTCCCCTGTTCATCATGCCCCCCTCTAAAAAGTTGTCTACTCTAAATGAAAGAACTTTCCCATAAGGGGGAGACTATTTTTCCGTTTAGAGTAAACCTATTTTCCGAAGGGACAAAAGAACAATATCTCTTCAGAAATTATATCAATTCCTCTTTAAGTATGACATATTTTAACAGTTGTTCATGGCTTATATAATATAAGGCTCAAACATAGTGTTTCATGCATTAACATTCGCCAGGTCTTCGGCCTCGGTTTTCAACACCTCCCACGGGACCTGGCGAATTTTAATGAATTGAAAAACCATGTTCGATCGCTATTATTGCATAAAAATTGAAAACATTTCCTACATTTTGCGTTATATCTTGCACTTTTTTGTTTCGCCTTTTCACCGATGTTGCGCGAACGCTATTTCCACGTACTATGCTTGTTCTAGGTCAGGGCAGTACACATCTCGTGACGGCAGCTATTCTGTGGCCCGGTATGAGCATATTGAAAGTTGCGTAGCCGTGCATTAATAGCTCGTGAATTGCATTGTTAATACACGGCTTTTCGCCGGTTAATGCACGGCTATTAATAACGTGCGACACTGCTTTTTATGCAATAATGAACCATAAATAGATGAAAATCTGTTCACATCATCTGTATGATAGATTCGCATACTCTGTCCCAGGTAGGTTGTAATATATATCTACCATCTTCCAGTACCAGTGTAACACGAGTAAATTTCTTAAACACTTCTTTTAGTATATTGTTCATAAGACCTTCATCCACGTTCTCAAGAAATAGCAGAATAATACCTCTCCCGAGAAGCCGAGCCTGTTCAATTTCTAGCTTACAGTACTCACTCTGGCAATAATTTTCTGACATGGCAGCCACCACAACGGCACAGTTATCAAGACAGTTACTGATCTCGCCAAAGATAGTGTGACCCGGTCTAAAATGCGCATCTCCGGTACAAACCAGTTCTCGGTCAGTTTCAATTAAAGCTTGGAGATGATCCTACATAGTAAATATAAAAAAGTATAAAACAGAACCAATGACATAATGTTCAATCTATCTATTCAGATTTTTAACGCTACCAGGCAACTGAGTCACATAGAGGCAGCCACTATCCATGCCTCCTAAATAAGTCCTAGGTTTAAATACCACTGACTGTTAAAATTTATATAGTGCCGACTTACTACTATAGTTTCATAATAAAACGTTTCAAATATTTGCATGTTTCTGAGGTGTTTAACATGCTTTGTACCATAATTGGTCAAAGTTCAGGTTATTCTGTAGTAGATATTTGGAGAATCGAACATTTTGAATGGATGTTTTGACTATGCATTTTGGGTTGATGATGGGAGTACGAAAGTAGAATGTCACCTGGGGTACAAAATACCGTGACACTTGCCGTGACCTCGTATAATATATGTGTCACTTACTTGAAGAGGCGGAAGTTCATTACATGTCACATAACATCACGAAAACATGCCTATATAATTTTGACCCCCTTAAACCCCACTTTTATATAGTGAAACTGGGGTTTACAGGAGTATATATTATTTTTCTTATTTCTGCTCAAAAGCATAGATTGTGGGTACTCGTTAGATCCGCCTCGCTGAGGCGGTTCTAACGAGTACCCACAATCTATGTTTTGAGCAGAAATATGAAAAATATTAGACTTTTTTATCCGAAAATTTTCAGTTTTTGGAAGTGAAATTTTCTGTATATTTGAATAGGCTTGTTTTCGTAATGACATACCATTCCGTTTTCTGCTTTGAACATTTTAGAGGGACTGTAAGTACCAAGTATTGACAATTTGAAGTTAAAACAAAAGATAAAATAGAAATATGGGCTGTGGTACATTTGCTAAAATGTATAATATATATATAAGGAAAATCAATGGTAGTCTAATTGTTCGAATAAACCATTTGAATACCAGTTATTGTTTCTTAGACGGCTTAAATTCCGCTATGAAATACAGTCGAGTCTCGTTATCTCGACTTTGCTTATCTCGAATAACTATCTATCTGGATGCCAGTGAAAATCTGGTCCCTGTTTTAACAGGGAACTCTTTGAATAGGTAACAAAATTTTGTGGAAAAGGGGTGATATATATATATATATAACTTCAGGATTCAAATTACATATTCATGTGAAATGTAATTGTTTGATTTATTGTTTCATCGGTTCTGCAAATCTGATATCGACGTTCGGATATCTCGAAGTATTTCAAAGTCCCACGGACTTCGAGATAACGAAAGTCGACTGTAAATGACTACTCTTCAATACATGTCCGAATTTATCCTATGGGGATTAATACGAGCCGTTACGTCAGAAAACGTACATTCGTACACGTGTGCCCAGCGAAGAATTTCCAAACCTTTGCTAGGCGCATTTTAATATCCAAGGATGTCACAAATCATTTAAGGATCCTTTCTAGTACTAGCAGGCAGATTATTTGTTACGTCCGAAACTAAGAAACATGTATAGTAAGGTGATAGAAAGGTGAAAGCCTGTAATTGGAAGTTGGAAATCAGAAGTAGGATTAAAAAGGTTAGAAGTCAAAAGTAAGCTATTTCTCACTTCCTAATCCTGACTTTCCTTGTTTTGCTTCTGACTTCCCACTTCTGACTATCTGCCTACCTACTTCTCACTTCCAGCTATAAACAATAATTGTTCTTACTGTTGAAGTTATGTTGCTGCGGAGAGATTATACATACCTCGAGGGGGCGAAGCACTTGATTTACTACCAGGTCTCTATCATTGCTGGAATAAGACAAAAACACTGGAAATTGATCTGCTGGATTTTCCCGTATTAAAGCCACATTCTCGTCGTAATGTCTCTTTATATGTATTTTCTTGTATTGTCTCCATAAAATAGAAATAAAGGCGGCAATAACAACAATACTAGCTAAAGGGACGAGTGCTGACAATAATATATGTCTCAGCTTGCGTCTAGGGCTTTCACAATCATATTCAGCAGTGGCCAAAGCTTTGTGGTCCATAGGAAGATTTTGTCCATCAAACTCACAGCTATACAAAGCCCTGGTATCATCAAATATAGGCGAGCTAATAAACCATCGAATAAACTCCAATGACTGACAGGCACAAGAAAAGGGATTGTATTGAAGGTCAACAATAAACGTTTTATTCTGATACCAATCGCAACTTTGCGGACACTTTGTGTGGTAAAATGCATCAAGGCGTTTCCTAGAATATGTGTCTAAATATGTAATAGCATTTCCTGTCATGTTCAGACTACTAAGATTATGTAATTGTTTTATTCCAAAGGTAATTTGTTGAAGCGAGTTCCCAGAGAGATCTAACCGTTCTAAGGCAACATTAGTAGAGAACGTCTCAGCAGGTATATATTTCAGATTATTTCTGGACATGTCTATTTCTGCTAGACGTGTATTTTGAGTGAACATCTGTGAAAATGTTGTATCATAATCAGTAGTGCCGTACAATTTGTTGAATGACAAGTCAACTTTTGTGAGATGAGCCATATTAGAAAAGAATTTTGAACTGATTCCCTCCATGTCATTAAACGACAAATCCACATACCTTAAATGATTATGCTTTATAGTTACCGCCATCTCGAGTCGGTTTAGGCCACTGTGTGATATATGAAGTTCTTCCAATGAATTATTGAATGAAACAGAAAATGAACAGTTTCTAAACCATAAATGATGATCCGACCCTACCATTTTGTTTATGTAAAACATCCTTAAAGATCGAAAAACACTATGAGGTAAAACAAGGAATACAGGGAAATCGTCGAAATTGAAGGCCTCGTTGCTCCGATTAATAAGTTTTGGTCCAACAAAAGTCTTAGGATAAATCATTCCACTGATGTCAAGCACTCGCATTGATTCACATTTTTGAAGCGCTGGCCATTCTGACTGCGTGTCATACTGGGTGTAAGAAAGATTGAGAACGGCAATCGTGTCACATATTGAATAAAGGTTATGGGCCCTAAATAGAATTACAGTTTGACTTACGTCTAAGTCCTTTAAATTCCTGCTGCTGATTTGGTCGACAAACGTTTGTGTTATTTTTAGGCTTCCGTGTGTTCCGGTCTGGACAAGTATTAAACTAGAAAGTTTTGGAATACTGGATTCCGTGGACAAAGCAGCAGAAATGTCCTTTATATAAATATTCGGCACCCGGAAAGATCAAGTGTAGAAAGATTGATTAAACCATTGAATGTTCTGGAAGTGAAATTCCGAAATTTCCGGTCTGTGAGTTGTAGCCTTTGAAGTCCATTTAAACAATTAAAAACATCGTCAGCCAAGCTAACTGGACCGGCTCCTTTAACACCGATGAAAGCTAACTGTGTTATTTTGCTACTCCATGACACACTGCAAAATCGTCTGGTTACAAAATTGTCCGCGTCAATTTGGTAGAGTATAACATTCTCTATGTGGATTGGAAGGTAATTGGGAATCGAACCATTACAACGAATATCTTTTCCTTCACATGAGCAAGTGATGGGACATGTTTTTCCTCTGACGCCGTTTAAAGCGAAACTGAATAATAACCACAACCCGAACAGATACAGCGAGTCCCTTGTAGTGTAAGAGCTCATCTGAAAAATCAAAACATTGTCAAGATACTTTTTCTGTGCAAAATGGAAGTAGGATATAATCATTTTACGATAATCATTTCAGCATATAGCAATGCACATTAAAAGTATGTGTTTTCTTGAGTTGAGGTTTAAAGGTTATTTTGTTGATCTGGCTATAACCAAAGATAATATGAACATGACTTTGTTTTTTGTAACTATAATCTATATTTAAAGTATGAGTTCACAGCAGCCCTTTAAGTGTGTGCTTCTTTTTGTTTAGTTTAGTGCTAATAGCATCATACAGTACAGAGAGAGAGAGAGAGAGAGAGAGAGAGCGTAGGTGAGTATGTTCTATTCAGCCGAGAGTAAATTTAAGCACTTACCATGTTAATCGGTCTACAAAACTTTAATAAAACTTAAATGATGAGAGTATAATTATTGTGTTTATTCAGCTTGTAATTGAATCATCATGAAAAACAAATGGACGAGACTTTTATTTACTAGTAAACATCTACCTATTAACCCTTGAGGGTTAATCTTAACTACAGCAGACGAGACTTATATATATATATATAGATACGAGTAGATAGATAGATAGATAGATAGATAGATAGGAGAAGGAGCATAACATCTAACAAAAAATCTTTTTGGTAGCACTGGATCCAGAAAGGATGCTGAAATGATAGGCGTTAAACTATATGTTGTGAGTTAATCATTAACAGTGCAAATGATTTGTTTACCTGAGGCCTTTCGGTTTTCGCCTTCTTCAGAGGTTTTCTATTATAACAAAAATAACATAAAAATGTAAAATTTACGAATAAGAGAGAGAGCTGTTGGATCCGACGTCTGAACACTCTACGGCCATATGGGATCAACAAGGGCGACAAGTAGAGGGAATCATCGTTCCTAAGTCAGTGCATGCGACAGCTTATGTGGAACGTTTTGTTCATGTGATTTTACGTAAGTTGGGCCCATTTGTCTTACGTATTGGTGAAAAGCTCTCCGCAGGTGTATATCCTTTTCGGTGTAAGGTTTATGTGCAATGTATACATTGCGTATATGAACAGTGGTGTTGATAGTAAATATAAGCTTTATACGTTTTGCACATTGTGTTGATAGTGAAGATAAGCTTTATACTTTTTGCACGCTGTGTTTACGCGAATTGTTTACAAGTTATCAAGTCGCAGTGGGCCAGATAACATCGGCCCGAAAAGGGCATAATCTTTTATTCGTAAATTTTACATTTTTATGTTATTTTGTAAAATAGAAAACATCTGAAGAAGGCGAAAGTCGAAAGGCCTCAGGTGAACAAATCATTTGTACTGTTAATAAATATATATATATATATATATATATATATATATATATATATATATATATATATATATATATATATATATATATATATATATATATATATATATATATATATATGCGTAATTAGGAATTTCACGACATTCCTAAAAAAGGAATTTCATGAAATTACTGATAATTTCTTATCTATTTTACAAAATTTGACTAGGAAATGTGTGAAATAGCTTCATACACAGCTTCAACACCACCAAGATTCAGTTGATAGATGTAACAGTAATATCAAAGACATATTTTTAGCTTGAACAACAACGCATGTGACTGGACAGTGGGACTGAAATTCACACAACAACAAAAGACTGCAGACGATCTGCTAGTGCTTTGACAACCACAGGCTGTCGATGCACACTAGCCATTTACTTCGCTTGTTACTGACTAGCCACCACCACAAATCAACCACTACCCTTTACTATTGATCAACTATTTCCAACTACTACTACCACTACTGAACAACTACTACCAACTACCACTGCCACTATTGACAAGCCACAACCAGCTACTACGACTACTGACCGGCCACTACCAGCTACCACTATTGATCAATCACTACCAACTGCTATTACCACTACTAAACAACCACTTCCATTTGACCTCAACATCTCATGAGCAGTTTGGATGTCAACACAGAATGTACTGTAACACTTCGTCAGGCTCTCAAGAAGACAACTACTGGTGGACAAAAATTCTTTCATTGTGACTGAAACCATCAAAAGATACAGTGTCAAACAAACAGGAGCAAGTGTTTTAAAGCGCAGAGACTTTACAACATGTGGCACAACGGATTAACGTGCAAAAATAAAAATTAAGTATGTAATGTTGTGTAATACAGGCATCTATCCTGTGGTGATGATTATATGCTAAACAATCAACTAGAAATAATGTTGATATAGAATAGAAATACTATTACACTTACATTTGATGTAAATATTTATTGATAGATCAAATAGACTTTTTCAGACTTAGAGACAGTCCTGTTGACTTGCATACTTGCAAAATGTTAGTTATTCTGAAAAGGGGTGTACAAATCGTAAGAAAATGTCGATTTGGGGGGCAAAAACTAAGTCCGATCCGTCAAATTACAGACCTATTTCTTCTTCAACAATCTCAAAAATATTTGAATAACATATAAATAAGCTTCTGATGGGTTATCTGAATAAGTATAGGTTAATACATAAAATCAGTCAGGATTTCGACCGAAACATAGCTGTAAAACAGTTCTTGTAAAACTAATTGATGACTGGATGGCATGCATCGATAAGGGTGAAATTATAGGCAAATTATTTTTAGACCTTCGGAGAGCTTTTGATATGATTGATTATTCAATCCTTATCGAAAAACTTTAGCTTTAGAAATTTGGAAATTTGACACTTTAGTGGTTTTATATCGTATGCCAAATAAAAAAGTGTGTGTGTGTGTGTGTGTGTGTGTGTGTGTGTGTGTGTGTGTGTGTGTGTGTGTGTGTGTGTGTGTGTGTTTAGACACTTGTTAGAAAAAAAATGGGAGGGTAGGTAGGGATTCCTTTTTTTTTTTTTTTTTTTTTTTTTTTTAACATTTTTATGTAGAATTATACCATAATTATCAAATATATATGGACTTTGCACATACTTTACATAAAATTTTACTACGCCTGTTTGGCTATTCTTAGATATGTCTAAAAACACTGACAGAATGGCAAACAGCGTAGAACCCGATCAAGGAGCAGTTTGTTTGAATATTCAGCAAACATATTTTATCCAAGTAAAACAGGGAAACAATTGCTGGGTTTCGCCAGGAAAATAAGGTAGGGTACGGTTACCCTAAACACACATATTTTTTACTTGGCCTTACTGAACACACGTCAACAAACCATTACAAAAACACGCCTATTCAAATATAAAGAAAATTTAGCCTCCAAAAACTGAAAATTTTCAGATAAAAAAAAACTCCGATATTTTTCCTATTTCTACTCAAAACATAGATTGTGGGTACTCGTTAGAACCCACAATCTATGTTTTGAGCAGAAATAAGAAAAATACATAATATATACCCCTGTAAACCCCAGTTTTACTATATAAAAGTGGGGTTTAAGGGGGTCATAATTATATAGGTATGTTTTCGTGATGAATCTTTAGCGGTCAAAGAATAACAAAACTTTCTAAGTTACTACCAGATGTGCCACAAGGATGTAGTTTTTGGGGGCTGACTTTATTTCTGTAATTTATAAATGATTTACCATTATTTCTTGATTATTGCTTTTCGGATCTCTTTGCTGATGATAATATTATACATACGCACGGTAAAGTCCTCAGTGAAATAGAAAACAAACTTCAACATGACTTCAGCCTCGCAACCTACAGTGTTGCATATGAAGAGACTCAATCAAACCGAGTCTCCGATTTTCGTGATTTCGTTTGTTCTTTGTTTCCAAAGGCAATACGTTTTTACTTTTATTTGATAATGCTGGTATGTGGATGAAACAAAACAAAATGTATATCAATTTTGATAAGACTACTTGTATGACCGTTGGCAAGAGACAAAAGAAGCACTCAGTTTAGACGGTAATCATATTGATGCCGTCTCCAAACAAAAACTTTTTGGGATATATAGATGAAAATTTTCTCTTGACTACTCATATAGAATATCTTTGCTCTACTATTTCAGGCAGAAATTCGCTTTTAAAATACAGTAGAACTTCAGTGGCTCGAACCCCGATGGCTCGTTTACCATGGATGAGTCGAACACGTTCTTGAGTCCGCAGGGATTTACTCCAAATACGATATATGGATAATTTAGGTAGATTTTCTTCTTTTATCTAGTAAATGTATGCTGTGTGTACTCATTAGAATCGCCTCTATGAGGCGATTCTAATGAGTACACACAACATACATTTAAAATATAGAACATCGAAAATATATCCCACAATTATCTCCATTATGCCTCCGGGTGTGGCACTAATAGTAACCTTCCGAGGCTCGAATTACCGCTGTCTCGAACAAATTTTCATGGTCCCAAAGGGGTTCGAGCCATTGAAGTTCGACTGTAGCTGTCTACTTAGGTTCCAGTCAGTATTAAAAAATATATTATCAAAGCTATATTCTCCCTCTTATTGACTACGGCTGCAACACACAGGAAACGACATCAAATATGAATATTGAAAGATTAAATAAATTATAAAAACAAGCCACTCAAATCACCTTAAAAGCAGACTTAATGACTTCATCTGCAGATATGTTTAAGGAGCTAGACTGGCTGGCTTCCTGTTGAAAACGTATTGATGTAACAAGGCTGTGTTGATATACAAGGTATGAATAAACAAAGTGCTTCATATATCTAAGATTAAATAACACCAGTGTCGCAAGTATGCATTCGTTCGCTGGGGTCCTCTGATAATGGACCATTATTTGTACCTAGGTTAAGGACGGTCCTTCTCATGTTCCGCGCCAAGAGTGTTGAATTCCCTACCTTCTTTGCTGAAGAATGCTCCTTCTTATACGCTTTAAAACGAAGTCTACTGTGCTTTCGACATCTTTCAGAAAGTCGTTTTTTGCTTGACGCTTTACACAGAAGAAGTAGATTTGCAAATTTTTGTCATGATCTAACGCAAAAACCATTTGTCGTAACTACCTATGTATAAATTTTTTTTATTCTAGTCATTGATTTTTAAAAAATCAAATATTTTCACTTTTTCCCATAGTAAAAATGAAGCCAAATCATGCAGAAATCTATAGGGTTCCACTTGTTCAATTTTTCTGAAATTTTCACAATATTGTTGTAAAACATCAATAATTCAAATTCAGCAAAGAACGGTAAAAAATATTTTCTTAGACAAAAATTCAAAAAAATCACTTTACCATAGAAACCGCATAGGTCAGACCAACTTTTGGCCGTAACTTTAATTTTTGTGTAAATATTTGAGAATAAATCACAGAAACATAAAAGACAAATGGTTTCTGATAAGATACGGTGAATAAGAACAAAATATTTTCATTTAAAATAAAACGCCAGGCAAAAAACGTCTTTCCAAGGGATGTCGAAAGGACAGTAAATGAATACATTAAATAAGTTTTCCTATTTTTAAAAATTATCATTTATTAAATAAATTTCGTAACACTCTTCTTAGCCTAAGTTTTATACGCCCTAACTCCCAACTCATCACGAAAACATGCCTATATAATTTTGCCCCCCTTAAACCCCACTTTTATATAGTAAAACTTGGGTTTACAGGGGTATACATTAGTTTTCTTATTTCTGCTCAAAACATAGATTGTGGGTACTCGTTAGAACCGCCTCGGCGAGGCGGTTCTAACGAGTACCCACAATTTATGTTTTGAGCAGAAATATGAAAAATATAAAAAAAAAATTATCTGAAAATTTTCATTTTTTTGGTGGTAAAATTTCCAATATATTTGAATAGGCGTGTTTTCGTAACGTACAGGGCAATATGGTTTTTCTTTCTATAAGCGGAACATTATCCGTTCCAAGGTAAAGCTCATGCTCGGCTCCAATATTGTGGAACACTTTACCACGGTCCATTCGGGAGTCATTTTCCTTAAATAAAATTAAAATAAATCTCAAACATGTGGTTAACTTACATGATTTTAAAAGTAGTGTCACGCTTTAAGGTTTTAATTCTCATGCATTTTAACTTTTTATACGTCAGAGCGAAATCTCTTTTAGTTGGACCGTTGACTTTGGTTGGTTCAGGTATTGTCTCGACTGGGCCCTGAGCAGTTCCATAGCCGAGTGACTTGTTGATACGATGTATGCACTAACCATCAGGGCATCTAAATTGTTATACTTCGTCTTATGACGATGATCTTAAAAGCTGTACTTTGCATTTATTGTCATTTTGTATTAACAGTATTTGGATGACTTTTGTTATTTTCTTGTTTCACTGGTGAGTAATAACCATGTAATCATTTCTATATATGTTGTTTGTATATATTCTTTGGAAAAGATTTTAGACAGGGCTACAGGGTTGACTAGCTGTATAGCTAAATGTGCTTACCCTCTTAAAATCATGTATAAATAAACAAATAAAATATTTCTTCCGTCATGTTATCAGTTTATGAATTTCGTGAAATGATTGAGGTACTTTTCAGTAATTTCATGCAATTCCTAAAATATTTAAGCCTTTCGCGAATTCCCTATTAGTCATTTTTACGATTTTTTTTATTTTTTTAGGCCTTTTGTGAGATTTACTGTAACATATATATATTATATTTTTAAGAAAAAAAGAAAAAAATTCGATGTAAATCTTCTGCGTGATTTATAGGAAATGTCAAGCTTTATTTTCTCTGACAAATAATGAAAATAGAGTAGAATAATTTAATTGCAAGCGGTGAAATCAATGTGTCTTCGAAGTGAATAAAATGATATTTTCACGTGTGAAAGAATATGATATTTTCTCTAGTGCAAAATAATAGTTCGATGTTATTTTCTCTCCTCGTTTTGGACTACTTCGATTGTCCACATTGTTTCACTAACAGATCCGATCCCCGCTTTGGTTATATGAAATCCTCCAACTTCTCTGTTTCTGAACAAAACTATAAAGTGTTGGTATGCATTTTATTAGTCATAATGAAAGGAATATTTTAGTAACAAGATTATTTTAATTGGCCGAAACTTTTTTGTTTTTGTCTCTCAAGTACTTCACACGTTAGGCACTGAACGTCGATGCTATGACGTTCATGTTTTGTTTGGTGACGTAGTTATGACGTCAGAAACGCGCATTGGCGTGTTAACAATAAAATATACTCTTTTTCAGTGAATATCATAAAAAATCTCATCTCGTGTAATGAAAACATTCAAATTCTCACTCGTGCTTCGCACTCGTGAAAATATTGATGCTTCCATTACACTTGATGTAAATATGAATGGTATTCAAAGCAAAAGAGTAAATATGCTCAATTTATATTGTCTGCTACAATTCTGTTTTAGCACTTCAAGAATTAGGCATCATCATGTTAAAACTTGTTTTCGTGTATATGGGAATTGCGCAAGCCCGCAGCAGATTGAACCGCAACGTTAACAATTGTAGCTTCCGACAAGTGTGCCCAGCGAAAACTAAGATCAGACTGTGAGTGCGAAATCTGATCAGCGTCTTCGCTGGGCACTGTTTGGATAACCAAGCGCCAAAAGCCTCTTCAGGTGGGCAGCAAAAACTAATCAGTAAGGCTGGCTAATCAGAGCTGAAAAGATAATCGATAATCGGTCCTGTCATTGCGATCGATAATCGATTAATAATCACTGAATTTTTGGTCATAATTTTACTTGTCTGTCTGAGCATGTACTTTACTGTATGTTTTTTTTTTTTTTTTTCTGACATGCCTGAGCAAACAGTCTAGACCCAGATGAGACGCCGCAAACATCTGGGTCTACACTGTTTGCCACTCATCCAGCTATTTTAGACACAACATTGGGTA
This sequence comes from Anodontia alba, assembly GCA_964016985.1. Taxonomy (NCBI): domain Eukaryota; kingdom Metazoa; phylum Mollusca; class Bivalvia; order Lucinida; family Lucinidae; genus Anodontia; species Anodontia alba. The sequence goes on from OZ024828.1 coordinate 32,960,182, forward strand.
GTAAGTTGTTCAAATTTTAGATTAAGTATGGTAAGGAGTTGCGGTGTCTGAATACTAAGGGTAAATATGGTAAAGTAAGAGACACAGAAATTAAATGATCGATTATTAGCAAATCTGTATTGATACTCATTTTTGTGGAATTTATCGATCAATTAATCGATTATCCGATTAATTGTGCCAGCCTTACTAATCAGACTATGCATATGCGCAAAATGATCTGGACTTCGCTGTACGCACAAGTCCAAAAGGACATTTATTTACGCTCAATCCTGCTTTATTTATTTACGCTTTAACCCTAATCCTGCTGAACCCGGATATACCCTGCCTTTTTTAAACAGTGTAAATCCAGATCAGTTGGCTTCTGAAGAAGCCAACTGATCTGATCTGGATCTGCCCATGTTTGCCATTCAGTATATGCATTTGATTCAACACCTGGATCAAGCAATTTGAATGTCTGAAAATTAGAAGTGAGAGTGGCATCGATTTATTCAGCATGACAAGTGTTTAAGATGCTTCTTCACGAAATATGCTGCAAATCTGAGCTAGTTGATAGTATACAAGCCAACGAAGACAGTTACAGTTATATATGAAAAAACTATTGTTTCCGACTTATCTATATTTTTTTTTTTTTTTTTATCTTTTGCATATCTAATTAGGTCGCTATGACGTCAACGAAATATCGAATTCTTTGACAGCAGTGTCTATCATTTCAAATCCTTACAACTGACTTCTTTCTCAACTGATTTTTATCACTTTTTTCACTGAACTGCTAGGCTTAATTTTCTTGTGAGCAAATTATTTCATTTAGGCAACGTTTCGACATCACTGGACTTTTGTGGACGGGGTAGTAAAACCCCAGTTCAGCTCAGTATATTCGATAATTTTTAGTCAAAAAATATATAGCGTGTTTTCGTGATGCAACCTGTGTTGGGCATCTCAAGTTTGATTTTGCAGGGTCTTTGGGCTCTGTAGAATGTATTTTATTTTCCTTACAGGTATTTTAAAATGCACCATATATATTGGGTCTATTGTGGCACAGCTTAACCCTTTCACACTCGAGTGTCCGTAATAGACACTTCTATCTCTGCATGTGGCCTCATCCATTGCTGCCAAAAGGGGGGCAGACTTTAATCAAGAACAGAATGGCAAACCGTGTAGTTCCTGATGATCCATTATCTGGATCTACATTGCTTGAAAAAGCATCTGTCTTGGGCTTTTGGGCTGAAATGGCTAATTGAGGTCTATGGAAATTCATTCTGCTGCACACTGCAGAGGCCCTCATCATCTTCGTGTTTAGCTTTCGTGGCTTTCAGCTGAGACTGATAGATTGAGTACTTTTTCGCCTAAAGGGTTCATCCATAATTGTTTAAGAGTTTTACAAGTGTCTCTTCTTCGAATACTGTAATTAGCCTAAGTAGTCGTACAGACATGATTCTTCTTGAAACCGAATACAACGATAAGCCTAAGTAGTTGGACAGACATGATTCTTCTTTGAAATCGGATACCGTAATTAGCCTAAGATGTCGGACAGACATGGTTCTTCTTTGAAATCGGATACCGTAATTAGCCTAAGATCTCGGACAGACATGGTTCTTCTTTGAAATCGGATACCGTAATTAGCTTAAGATGTCGGACAGACATGGTTCTTCTTTAAAATCGGATACCGTAATTAGCCTAAGATGTCGGACAGACATGGTTCTTCTTTGAAATCGGATACCGTAATTAGCCTAAGATGTCGGACAGACATGGTTCTTCTTTGAAATCGGATACCGTAATTAGCTTAAGATGTCGGACAGACATGATTCTTCTTTGAAATCGGATACCGTAATTAGCCTAAGATGTCGGACAGACATGGTTCTTCTTTGAAATCAAACATCTTTATTAGCCCAATTAGTCGGAGAAACTTGGTTCTTTGAAATCGAAAACCGTAAGTAGCCTATGTAGTCGGACAGACATGGATGTTCTTTGAATGTTGAATACCTCATTTGCCTAATAAGCTTAAAAAAGAATACCTTTGGAAACAAAGAACACATTACATATTAGAAAATAGAAGTCTCGGGTTTATTGAGACCCTTCATTAGCAGTAATGAAGTTTGCAACACTGTTTACGCCTCTAGGTGTACATAAGCAGAACGTCCATTTTCAAAGATACCACAATGGGCCCAACGATCCCAAAGCAATAAAATATACTCTGCACTATGGTGACATAAGTAGTCGGATAGATAGGGTTCTTATCTGAAACAGAATACCATAATTAGCATCAGCTCTCGGACAGATGCGGATGTTCTTTGAAACGCAATACCGTAATTAGCCCAAGTAGTCGGACAGCCATGGTTCTCCTTTGAAAACCTCTATTAACCTAAATAGTCGGACAGACGTGTGATTCATGTTTCTTTTTTTTTTTTTTTTTTTTTTTTTTTTTTCTTTTTTTTTCATCACAAAAACATGCCTATATAATTTTGACCCCCTTGAACCCCACTTTTACATAGAAAAACTGGGGTTTACATGGGTATTCATTATTTTTCTTATTTTTGCTCAAAACATAGTTTGTGGTACTGAGCAGAAATATGAAAAAAATATTAGATTTTTTGTTTAAAATTTTCTGTTTTTGGAGGTGAAAATTTCAATATATATGATTTATTTGACTGGGCGTGTTTTCGTACGTAATGTTAATTTTTTGTTTGTTTTGTTTGTTTTTTCTTTTTTGTTGTTTTTTTATTTTTTTTTTTTTTTTTTTTTTTTTTTGTTTGTTTGTTTGTTTGTTTTTTATTTCATACCGCAAACAGATGAACATTGCGTCTGATTATTTCCTCAGCGTCTTCGCCTCCTGCTGCTTTTCAGACACATCAACAGGTAATGTGGGGCTGAATGTGGTTGTCCAATTTCAGAAAAAGTCTGGAAATGAGTTAATAACTTTTCTCACTCTCTGGGCGTATTTAGCTGACGATGATATTTTGTCTTTTATTTTTACAAAAAATAAGCTTTGACATTTCATTATAATTGTCTCCTAATTTGCATGAACTGCAAAGCCTTTTTTCTGGAATACTATTTTCGAAAAGTCGTCTGCTGAAATTTTAGTGTCCGAATATTTTAATGCAGTAAGAGAAAATAAAACAAACAAAACGCGTCATCGGAAAAAAAAAAAAATCTTAGAAGTGTGCAACAATCGACTTGGCTATATACATGCGCCATTACGGAAACACGCCTATTCAAATAGATAGAAAATTTCACCTCCAAACACTAAAAATTATCAGATAAAAAAAACTCTGATATTTTTTATATTTCTGCACAAAACATAGTTTGTGGATACTCGTTAGAACCGCCTCGGTAAGGCGGTTCTAACGAGTACCCAACAATTTATGTTTTTAGCAGTAATAATAAAAATATGTATACCCCTGTAAACCCCAGTTTTACTGTATAAAAGTGGGGTTTAAGGGGATCAAAATTATATAGGCATGTTTTCGTGATGCTTTATGGTCAGTGCATGCGCAGATAGCATAAAATATTATTTGATCATTTACGCGTTGAGGTGGAGTGGTGTTGATACACCTTCAAGGGAGATAACTGTCTCAAAATAGTTTTGCCTCCCTTCTGAAAAAGGATCTATTCTAAATAAGATTAATTTGGTCCAACAATACGAAAACATGCCTATTCAAATATACTGAAAATTTTACCACCAAAAAATGAAAATTTTCAAATAAAAAATTCTGAAATTTTTCAGGATTCTACTCAAAACATAGATTGTGAGTACTCGTTAGAACCGCCTCGAAAACATAGATTGTGAGCACTCGTTAGAACCGCCTCGACGAGGCGGTTCTAACGAGTACTCACAATCTATGTTTTGAGCAGAATCCAGTAAAATAATGAATACCCCTGTAAACCCCAGTTTTACTATATAAAAGTGGAGTTTAAGGGGGTCAAAAATATATAGGCATGTTTTCGTGATGGGTGAGCAGATCCTTTCCTTTTAGACAATATCTTTTTATGGGAATGGTTGGGTGAAGCAAAAGTGTCGTGTATCTTACGTCACCGGGGCGTCCAACTGATATAGGCTTACAGCTGGGCAATGTCTGCTATCCTTGCAACAGGTGAATGTTTTTATTTCTTCTGTTTCTTCGCTTTCATTCAGTATCCTTTCTCCCATGGTGTCCCTTCCTTTCATCTCCTCTATTATGTCTTCTATCTCTCTCCTCCCGTTTCGCTGGGAGACGACACAAAATGACCCAGAAGGGTCGTTAAACCCCAACACAAGCAAAAAGCCCTTTCATAAGCAAATTCTTTCATTTTAATGTGGACCCCGTGCCAAAAGAGGTATAGGTTGTCACAAACGTTGACTGTAATGGCGGAAAATCCACCAAATGTGTCAAATCGCCTTAAACTGCTCAAACTCTATCTGACAACAACAAGCAGTTTGCGCATGTACATTTACTCTACCAACCAGTTCCGGACCAAACAACCATATATATATATATATATATATATATATATATATATATATATATATATATATATATATATATATATATATATATATATATATATATATATATATAATGTGTGTGTGTGTGTGTATGTGTGCGTGTGTGTTTTTTCTGATTTTTTTTAATTCAAAGAATACATTATTCAAATTCTTCTAAAGTGCAGAATCATTCACAAATTTCTACCGATAAAAAGATCATGTTCACTAGCTCCCAGCTTTGTGGTGCTTACCTCCCTCTCATAGGCGACAATAGTAACATTTCCAACTTTTCCTAACAAACCACACATACATTGTTTACAAAAGTTTTCTTATTTGAGACATCTACTGCTGCACATTACTTTTCAAAATTAAAAAAAACACTGCCAAGCCCACTTCCGAAAGCCATGATATTTGCATGAACTTGTTTACATACAGTTCCGCAAAAAATGAGTAAGCATTTTCCCCGAGGGGAGGGACAATAAAACGATGATACTTTTTTTCAGCTGATGATCTATAAGACTGAAACACACATGATTTTTATTTATATGAATTGGCCTTTCCTCGTGCACCATGTCTTAAATTCAAGGCCCATGACCAGTGGCAGCCGCCATTTATGTTTTCCTCTGCACCAAAATTTCTCCCCATAAAGGGCGGGGCCACTGATCATGAATATTTAGTAGAATGCTACCTTTGCTGTGCACCGCCGTGAATGTAGTATGGGAAGGCTTTTGCTGCACTAGCCCTGATGAAAATAAGCCTATTCAAATATATAGAAAATTTCACCTCCAACAACTGAAAATTTTCAGATAAAACAAAACTGATATTTTTTCATATTTCTGCTCAAAATATAGATTGTGGGTATTCGTTAGAGGCGGTTCTAACGAGGTCCCACACTCTCTGTTTTTGAGCAGAAATAAGAAATATAATGTATACCCCTGTAAACCCCAGTTTTACTATATAAAAGTGGGGTTAAAGGGGGTCAAAATTATATAGGTATGTTTTCATGATGGCTGGGTTTAAGTGTGTCTATATCATTGCATTTCTCTCTGCCTGTCTTACAATGAAGGCAAAGAAACAAGACTTCATCTAATATCTAATCTTCGGTTTCTGCTCCTCTTTGACATGTAGTCGCAAATCCTTTTTTTTTTTTTTTTTTTTTTTTTTTTGTAGATTCTTTGAGATATATGGCTTTCAGCTCATTACATCGGATACATGTACCGAATTTACCCTAGGTATTCAGACAGAAAAGTCTAAGCAAGCAGAGTTTATGTGTCTTTGCCACCCATCCAGTAGAGTCGTGACACTCCAACATGTATTATTGCATAAAAGTAGTGTCGCACGTTATTAAAAGCCGTGCATTAACCGGCGAAAAGCCGTGTATTAACAAGGCAATTCACGCGCTGTTAATGCACGGCTACGCAACTTTCAATATGATCGTACCGGGGCCACAGATTTGCTGCTGTTACAAGATGTGTACTGCCCGCCCTAGAACGAGCATAGTCCGTGGAAATTGCGTTCGCGAGACATCGGTGAAAAGGCGAAACAAAATAGTACAAGAATTAACACGAAATGTAGCAAATGTTTTCAGTTTTTATGCAATAATAGCGATCGAACATGTTTTTTCAATGCATTACCATTCGCCAGGTCCCTTGGGAAATGTTGAAAACTGCGGCCTCCGGCCTCGGGACCGATTCATTCGGATAACTTCGTCATGATACGGCTCACACTATCTATTTCCCGTTTCCTATCAGCAAAAACGTGGAAAGAAATGCACTTTTAGACAAGTGCGCTCAGCAAAGATTCAGATTAGCCTAAGCTTCCGAGCAGTCTAATCAGAATGTTCGCTGATCGCCTTAAGAAGCATAGTATTTATGGCTAGCCTCAGAGCGTGCAGCGTAGATCTTGTCCAGACTGTGTTGATGCGCAGATACATGTAGATCCGAATCTTCGATGGGCGTACAATCTGTTATATTTTCGTACGTTGCGACCCATATCTCCTTGTGTTCAAAAGTGCATTACTCGCAATTGAAAGTCATCTACTATCCTAAACCTTTACCCCTGTCAGGGCGAATTCAGCAGACGACAAGTATTTTTTTTTATTATTTTATTCCAGAAAATAGGGATTGAGAACTTGAGGTTGATCTATTTTTATCAGTTTATGGGTTCACTTAATATATCTTTGAGATATTCTGCAAAGTATCTTCTTAAGAGACAATTTGCATGTCGAAGCGTATGTTCTAGGAAAAATAAGAAAAATATTTCAGAATGTTGTCTGCTGAAATTTTTACCAAGCATGTTAAGAGTTAAACTAATGCTAATTTTAAGAATACCTACCTTATTTACCCATAAGTATTTGGACACTTAAACACTTCTCTTTCACTTCTCTTTAAAGTTGAAACAGTCTCTCAGTTGATATATCCAAAACTGCTGGATGAGTGAGTAGTAAACAGTGTTGACCAAACAGACTATTAAGTAATTTTGGTACCCGGTTCCTCATGGCAGGATTCAAATATTATTGTATGGATTCATTGGGCTCTACAGAATTGTTCTGCGCATCTATGCGCGCATCCTACTTATCTTAGCATTTGCAGTCTACTGATGTTACTAAGTACCAGTTCATCCACTTTCGTTCAAGAGCTTTAAAAGTGCTTTTTGTTTAAACAACAGACTTTAAAAAACGCAAGAAACGCGTCAGTACTACTCGCGTCATCAGAAAAGCAGTCTTAGCAGTGTGTATGTCGCGACAGGCTGGGTATATGCGCATTCTTGTCAATGCTGGTGGATTGCACCTAGATATTTTGACCTTTCAGAGTGCAAACTGCAAAACACCGATAAAATAGATAGCGCAAGTACCCAGTCTGGTCTGAGCATGCGCAGTTCGCAAATTCATTCGGATAACTTCGTCATGATACGGCTCATACAATTAATTTCCCGTTTTCTATCAGTCAAAACGTGAAAAAATGTATTTTATGACGTGCGCCCAGCAAAGATTCAGATTAGCCTATGCTTCCGAGCAGTCTGATCAGAATTTTCGCTGATCGCCTTAAGAAGCCTCGTATTTATTGCTATCCTCAGAGTGTCCAGCGTAGATCTTGACCAGTCTGTGCTTATGCGCATTACATGTAGATTCGAGTCTTCGCTGGGCGCACATATCTGATATATTTTCGTACGTTGCGACCTATATCTCTTTGTGTGCAAAAGTGCATTACTCACAATTGAAAGTCATCTGCTGACCTAAACCTTTACCACTCTCAGGGCGAATTCAGCAGACGACAAATATGTTTCTTATTTTATCCAACAAAATAGGCATTGAGAACTTGATATGGATTTGATTGTACCAGTTCCTGAGTTCACTTAATATGTACTTTGAGATATCACGCAAAGTATCTCCTCAAGAGACAATTTGCATATAATGTCAAAGCCTATATTCTAGAAAACTTAGAAAAAAAAATATTTCAACTGTTTTACCCAATTTTAATTTACTGTACATGTATTTGTACACTTTACCTCTTTTCACTAGAGGGATCAAACATGGTTTTTCATGCATTAACATTCGCCAGGTCCCGTGAGAGGTGTTGAAAACCGAGGCCGAAGGCCGCGGTTTTCAACACCTCCCAAGGGACCTGGCGAATGTAAATGCATTGAAAAACCATGTTCGATCGCTATTATTGCATAAAACCTGAAAATATTTGCTACATTTCGCGTTATTTCTTGCACTATTTTGTTTCGCCTTTTCACCGATGACGCGTGAACGGACTATGCTCGTTCTAAGGCAGGGCAGTACACATTTCGTGACGGCAGCAATTCTGTGGCCCCGGTACCAGCATATTGAAAGTTGCGCAGCCGTGCATTAACAGCGCGTGAATTGCCTTGTTAATACATGGCTTTTCGCCGGTTAATGCGCAGATCGCAGCGTCTGATCTGGTCTACACTGTTTGCAAAGGTATGTCTGTCCGTTTAATTAAGATTAATACGGTTATGAGACATATTGTCAGTGACGGAATTGCTCAGTGTCTGCCGATCTAAACAGTAGATGATTCAGCCAAATATTTGTTCGATTCGCCCAGGAGTCCTCTACCTCATCAGTGAAACATCACAGTAAACCACAAATACAATGTAATTGCAAAACTCCAATGAAACAATACAGCGGGCTCAATGACAATCCGAAACAAGAGCAAAATGTAAACTATAAGTTGAATCACGATAGGCCCAACCACTGACAAGCAACAGCCAGGCTTCAACCTTTTGAAAGAGGTTGAGGAAGGAACCGAAATTGTCTGAGACTAACGCACCGTCCTGTATTTAAAGGCGAACGTAATGTAAGTTGTAAATATATCTTGGAGTAAAGTGCTTAACAAGCCATTGGAGTAAAGTGCTTAACAAGCCATTTATTTTAATGCAAGAGTTTTCAAAGTCGGCCTGGAAATAAGAAAGTTATGGTGGTTTGAATGTTTATAAAAATGGCTGTCATGGATGCCGCCATATTGTAGGCTTTTTGACGTCACACAGCCCAAATTAAATATGCAAAACCGATTATAAAGGGGTTTTAAGAATAATTTTGCTACATTTTTTTTAATCTTTAATTCTAGTGACAAGTAATCATTTCCCTCAAAATTAATCATGAGAATAACAACCTTTATGACATGCATTTTATTTTTTATGAAACCTCAATTAATATTCAAAATGGCGTGCCCATTCCACCAATGTTAAAATATTCAATTGTCTATAACTTACTTAATTTTCTACCGATTTTGATCAAATTAATGTCAAAATTCATTCTTTGTAAAGTTCTTTACTTTAAAGCACAATATCTTTTAAGGTTGCGTTCCCCTTTAAAGAGAGAGGCAAAATTTTCAACCACTGTTGGGTTAGAAATCATGCATACAGTTTGCTGCAAAACAGTGACAAGTGCGTATCACCACGAAAGCATACCTATACAATTATGACCCCCCTCAAAGCTCACTTTTATATAGTAAAGTGGGGTTTACAGGGGTATACATTATATTTCTTATAACTGCTCAAAAAATAGATTGTGGGTACTCGTCAGAACCGCCTCGGCGAGGCGGTTCTAACGAGTACCCACAATCTATGTTTTGAGCAGAAATATGAAAAATATCATAATTCTTGTCTGAAAACTTTCAGGTTTTGGTGGTGAAATTTACGGTATATTTCGTAATGTTACCACAAATATTCGGGATTCCTAACTGCTTATTGCAATAACCCTAGGTCACAGAATAGACTGTGCATTGACATTTCAATATACAGTCGATTCTCGTTATCTCGAATTCCAAGGGACTCTCTAAAATACTTCGAGATGGCCGTACTTCGACATATCATATTTGTAGAATTGAGGAAATATAATAAATCGACTAATCACATTTCATCAATTAATAATGTAATTTGATTCCTGAAGTTAGATATATATTGAAAATATTGCAAAAAGAGGAGAAAATTGTTCCTTAGCAATTTTTCCTCTTTTCCACAATATTTTATTACCTGTTGTTAGATTTTCATATTAAAAAGGGACCAGATTTTGTGATTTTCACTTCGAGATCAGCGGTTATTCGAGATAAGCGTGGGGTCGAGATAACGAGAGTCGACTGTAGTTAAACAATTAATTCCATTTTTTGTCTGTTTCTGAAATTCGGAAATGCTTTTTGTATGCTATGACGCCAGGATTGGTCGACTTGTATAATTTAGGCTATTTGACAGTAGATATTAGCACAATTGTATAATTTGGTTACTTTGAATATGAAACTAGAAAACTATGTGGGTCTGACGCAATATAGCCTGGATTTCCATGTTAAGAACAGAATTTTCAATATTTCCCCTGTGGCGCATAATGATAAGTAAACATTCATCTGTGTGTCCTACAATTATATTTGGTGCGCCTAAAGAGCCAAATGCACCCTACGACACCCATGACAACTTTTGGTGTTTTATTTTTTGTATCAAAGCCGACTTTTTAAATGAAATTTCCTACACAGGGGATTTGTTTTTAATCGGTCGCCATAGTAGCCAACGTAGCAATACTTAGCCATGGCAACCAATTAAATACAAATCCCTGTGAAGAAAATTTCATTCCAAATTTTACATTCGGGCGACACTGTATTTACGCTTTCATCTCTGCAGACCAACATTGATACCTTTGCAAACGGTGTAGATCCCAGATGAGACGGCTCGTTACGAAACATCTAAACTAGACTACATTGTTTGCCAGTCTATTATTTTTTTACTAAAACCCCATTTGCAGCATGGGTGTATCTAAATTCATAGATGAATAGGCCCATTTCAGAGGCTCAGGGTGAAATGGTTTAATTTAGATAGCATATTAAGAAGACTTGACAAATAAGAGAAGACAAACTGTTCACATCATCTGTATAATAGATTCGCATACTCTGTCCCAGCCGGGTTGTAATTTATATTTACCATCTTCTAGTACCAGTCTAACACGAGTTATTTTCTTAAATACTTCTTTCAATGTATTATTCATAAGCCCTTCATTCACGTCTTCGAGAAATATCAGAATAATACTTTTGCTCTTAAGCCGAGCCTGTTCAATTTCTAGCTTACAGTACTCACTCCGGCAATAATTGTCTGACATGGCAGCCACCACAATGGCGCAGTTATCAAGACAGCTACTGATCTCGTCGAAGATGGAGTGACCCGGCCTGAAATGCGTATCTCCGATACAAACCAACTCTCGGTTAGTGTCAACCAAAGCTTGAAGATGATGCTAGAAAATAAATAAAACAATGAAAATGCAATGGGTTTGTTCATGCTCTTAGGGAGAAACTTCTTACTTTAATCATTACGAAAACACGCTTATTCAAATATATTGAAACTTTTACAACCAAAAAAGGAAAAACTTCAGATGAAAATTCTAATTCTGTTTTATATTTCTGCTCAAAACATAGATTGTGGGTACTCGTTAGAACCGCAAAGTAGCCACAAACTATGTTGTTTTTTGTTTTGTTTTTTGTTTTTTTTTGTTGTTGTTGTTTTTTTTTTTTTTGTTTTTTTTTGTTTGTTTGTTTTTGGTGTTTTTTTTGTGTTTTTTTTTTTTTTGTTGTTGTTTTTTTTGTTTGTTTTGTTTTTGTTTTTTGTTATTTTTTTTTAGAAAAATAATGTTTCCCCTGTAAAACCCCAGTTTTACCATATAAAAGTGGGGTTTAAGTGGGTCACAATCATATAGGTGTGTTTTCTTGATGAGCAGCCTTATTTTCAGAATGGACGCAAAACAATTCTGAGTCCCCTTAGGCCCCAACCTTATTATCCGTAGTCGTACTGCTGATAGTTCTAAAATATATATTTATATACTAAGTAAATACCTCCTTCTTTCGGTGCCTCGGGAAGACCATATTTCGTAAATACTGTATGAAGCATGGCCTTCTCGGGGCATCATAAGAAGAATAGATGAGAAATGAACAATAGCAAGACACAACAGCAACAGTTGCAATAACTGACATATGCCTTGGAGCGGTAAGCAGAAAAACAAGGTTTCTAGGGCTTAAACATCTTGAAAAATATGCTTCACTCCGAGGTAGGAGAGTCCATTCGGCATAAATGAGTTAAATAAGTGAGCAAAGTGAGCTCTTTAAACCATAATTGGTTTAACAAAAATGCATACAGTCTATAACATTCATGTTGTGACCGACTAACTATCTTTTTTTTTAAATTCTTTCGAATAATTAGCATTACTATTACTCCTTCTGAGCTTAAACACTCAAATATCATAAATTTCGAGTGCCAACAGGCCTTCCTATTAAATTACAGTCGAAGCTCGTTATCTCGAACTCGCTTATTTCGAATTACCGCTTATCTCGAAGTGAAAATCTGGTCCCTGTTTTAAGATGAAATTATGACAACAGGTAACAAAATAATGTGTTAAAGAGGAGAAATTGCTCTGCAATTTCTCCTCTTTTCCACATTATTTTATATATAAATTTCTAACTTCAGGAGTCAAATTACATAATTTATTCATTTGTTAAATGTGGTTGTTCAATTTATTGTTTTCCTCACTCTCAACTCTGATATGTCGAAGCACGGATATCTCGAAGTGTTTCAGTGAGTCCCTTGGAATTCGAAATAACGGGAGTCAACTGTATTTCGAAGCCGATGTATTATATGGGATTCAGTTTGAGAGAGAGGCAACCTAAAATCTTATGCTCACTTTATGATACCGATACATGTAACCAAAGCCCCGAGTATATAGAACTTTTGTCATGCTTAGCTCGGTGGAGCATGAATTTGTTTTGCTGATAAATCTTAAAATACCAACAATATTTTATAATTTCTTTCATGCTAAACTCAGCTAAGTTGAGCATGAAAAAAAGTTTAAATTTTTGGTATTATTATGATCAAGTGAAATTTCAGGCTCAGCAGAGTTGAGCATGACCAACATTTTATAACCTCGGAGCCTGTTTAAAATGTTTGGCAGTGAAAACAAGTGTTGTGTCTACTCATCGAGGCGATTTTAATGACATACCAGTGTTCTATAGAAGATGGTAAAGATACCCCTAAACTATACCCCTTTGCCTCCTGACCTGGTGCTATGATTAACCCTCAGTGGGTCTACCCGTGCTTAGAACAATATCCATGGTCCAGAAAATGTTCGAGTCTTTGGATGTTTATATATAGCAGATTAAGTAAACTGTAAATACTTAATGGCCCCTCCAACAAAATATAATTCATTTCTTTGCTTTTAGCATACTGTTGGAAAATATTTTCATTTGCGAGGAAAATTAGTGAGCAGTCTTGCCTAATATTTTGAAAGAAAACCAAAGAAAATGCAAACGTAAAGCAGAATCTCTCTTCAAGATGACTGTTCAAGAAAAAGTCATCTAAATCCAAACCGACTCGATACATTATGGGGATCAAACATGGTTTTTCATGCATTACCATTCGCCAGGTCCCGTGGGGGTGTTGAAAACCGAGGCCGAAGGCCGCGGTTTTCAACACCTCCCAAGGGACCTAGCGAATGTTAATGCATTGAAAAACCATATTCGATCGCTATTATTGCATAAAAACTCAAAACATTTGCTACATTTCGCGTTATTTCTTGCACTATTTTGTTTCGCCTTTTCCCCGATGTCGCCCGAACGCTATTTTCACGGACTATGCTCGTTCTAGGGCAAGGCAGTAAACATCTCGTGACGGCAGCAATTCTGTGGCCCCGGTACGAGCATATTGAAAGTTGCGTAGCCGTGCATTAACAGCGCGTGAATTGCTTTGTTAATGCACGGCTTTTCGCCGGTTAAAGCACTGCTGTTACCAACGTGCGACACTGCTTTTTATGCAATAATTGGTATTTTTTGCGATTTTTTACAAAAGAAATATCTTTTGTGGCTTCCTGTTAGCTTTCTTAATCTATATCATAGGTATCTACTACAGAAAATAAGAATTTGCTCCCTTGCAAGAAAACTCTTGACCCTTTTCAGAAGGGAGCTAAAACACTTTTGACGGGTAACCTCCCCTGAATGTGTATTAATTTCTCTTAAATTCATCACAATTGAAAACGATTTTCATACCTTCAAAATATATCTCTAAATTATCATTGACGGCAGGCGTGTTGCTGACTGACATTTTACATACCTCGAGAGGCTTAAACAAATGATTCACCACCAGGTCTCTATCATCGCTGGAGTATGACAAAAACACTGGAAACTGATCTGAAGGATTGTCGCGAATTAAAGCCACATTCTCGTCGTAGTGTTTCTTCGTATGTAGTAGCCGGCGTCGTCTCAATAAAATGTAAATAAAGGCGGCAATGATAGCAACACTAGCTAAAGGTATGAACACTGACAATAATATGTTTCTCATCTTACGTCGAGGACGCGAACAATCCCCCTCAGCAGTAATTAAAGCATTACGATCCAAAGGAAACTTTTGTCCATCAAACTCACAGCTATATAATAACCTGGTCTCATTAAATATAGGCGAGCTCACAAACCACTGAATAAACTCCAACGATTGACATGCGCAAGAAAATGGATTACCTTGAAGGTCAACTACAAATTTATTACTCCGATACCGTCTGCAACCTCGCTGACACCGCCCCTGGTATAAAGAATCAAGACGTTTCCTGGAATTAGTGTCTAAATATGTAATTGAATTTCTAGCCAAATTAAGCTTGTTAAGATTCAGAAGTTGTTTAATTTCAAATGATATTTGCTGAAGAGAGTTACCAGATAAATCTAATTGTTCCAAGGCAAAGTTGGTAGAAAATGTTTCTGCAGGTAAATACTTAAGATTGTTTCTGGAGAGGTCGACTTCTACAAGATGTTTGTTATGAGTGAAGATCTCTGAAAATGTCTTATCAAAATACATTATATTGTATAACTTGTTAAATGACAAGTCCACTTTTGTAAGGTTACTCATGTTTGAAAAAAAATTAGAACTTATTTCCTCTATGTCGTTAAAAGATAGGTCGACGTAACTTATGTGATTATGTACCATGGTTACCTCGACCTCGAGTCGGTTTAGACCACTTCTTGACATATGGATTTCTTTCAACGAATTATTGAATTCAACAGAAAATGAACAGTTTATAAATTCGATATGGTGATCCGGACCTAACATGTTATTTATGTAGAACGCCGTTAAAGAACGAAATAGACTAGTTGGTAAAATAAGGAATACAAGGAAAGAGTCAAATATATAAGTCCGATTGATTCGCTTCATATGTTTTGGTCCAATATAAGTCTTTGGATAAACCATTCCGCTAATGTCGAGTATCCGTAATGAATCACATGTACGAGCCATTGCCCATCGTGACTGTGAGTCAAACTGCGTGTAGGACAAGTTAAAAACAGCCAGCGTATCACAGACTGGATCGATATTACTAGCTCGGAATAGAATTACTGTTTGGCTTAAGTCAATTACTTTGATATTTCTCCTGCCGAGTGAGTCAATTAGGTCCTGCGTAACTTCTAGATTCCCATGTCTTCCTGTCTGGACTAGTATTAAACTAGAAAGCTTTGGAAGGCTAGATGCAGTAGACAGGGCAATAGAAATGTCCTTCGTGTAAATTTCCGTGCAGCCAGAAAGATCTAGAGTAGATAGGTTGAGTAGACTATTAAATGTCCCGGATGTAAAGTTATGAATTTTACCGTCGCTTAGCTGCAGCCTTTCAAGTCCAGTTAAACAATCGAAAACATCATCAACCATGTTAAAAGGTCCGACTGCTTTAACTGTGATGAAAGATAACTGTTTTATATTGTGACTCCATGATACATTGCAAAATTTCCTGGCTACAAAATTGTCAGCGTCAATATGGTAAAGTATAACATTCTCTGCGTAGCTTGGAAGGTAATCCGGAATCAAACCATTACATCGAATATCTTTTTCTTCGCATGAGCACGAACTGGGACATGTATCGCCTCTGACGTCATTTAAAACTAAACTAAATATAAAAAATATTCCAAACCGATAGAGTTGTTCCCATGGTCTGTAAGAACACATCTGAAATAGCAAAATAGAGTTAACCCACTTAACCCGTTTACCCATTGTCGAGTAGACTTTTCTGAGTAGTATAGGCTAGCACTATGGGTAACTATACTACTTTCCTGCCACAACACTTTGGACCAGTCTATTTCTGATTAGTTTTGCTTATAACTTTGGTTTTAAGAAATTCCTGTAGCTAATGCAGATATTGTAGACTAGACGCCAATTAGACTTCTGATGTGGATCTGCACTTTTTGCCAGTTACCCTTTCGGGGTTCTCCAGACAAAAATGGTTAAGATACTTAGTTTAGATGTATATTGAAAGAACAAGATAATTCCTAATATACTAACCATAAATACAAAAAAAATATAAAGGCTCACCCAAATGGATTGTTTGCCTTTATCCTTACGACCCTGTGCACCGAGATAGATTTTTGGCAAACAATATAGATCCAGATGGGGCGACTAATAATGGGCCGTCTCATCTGGATCTGTGCTGTTTGCCATTCTGGTCTGGATTTACGACTTACATTCCTAAATAATGGACGTGTCAAAATTCATGTTGGCTTTCTTTTCAGAAACTCGTGGGGTGAAAGGGTTAAAGTATTCAGTTTTGGAAAGCAAGCTTAATCAAAATCCATTGAGAAAAAAGAACGAAGTTGTAGGTAGAGGCTCGTTGTCAGAAGTTGAGCATGTTTTTCGCTATTTTGGTTATTTAATTGGATATTTCAGTTATGTATATAAAAAAGGGTAAGAGAAAAGTCCAGGGAGTGCCACAATCACAAACCGCAGCCCTTCCCAAACTCCAAGAGGAAGAGGAAACCGACAAATCCAAACAAGCACAAATCGAACAAACGTACGAAAAGCACTAAGATTAGCTCTCTCTTCCCCAAGCGAGGTAGTCGCAATGCTAAAAGGACTGAAAAACAAAAGAACAAAATGACACAAGGTAAGACATAAAACAAATCGTCTCGTAGAATAAACCACAAAGCAACAAAGAGTAAGACTAACACTGGGACCATCGCCTTAGAACGGTCAGTAGACAAATATGACACAAATAAAAACAATGATATAGCAATATTGAATTAAGAAATAGATAAGCGCTAGTAGTGATTTGTTGAGTGATAAATCACAGTTTGGACGTCAGTTGCAAAGTAGATCAAATCACAAGCGCGTAACGCGATTGATATATCTACTTACAATTCGCCGACGAACTGTGATTTACATGTGTAACTCATCAAAAGATGTTCTCTAGAGTTGATCTATGTCGATTCTAACACAAGAAAAGTCAGCTAAAATGTTGTTTCCTTCAAATTTTCCCAACCTTCCGCCATTGTTTGAAGGAATCCCGCCATTTTTGACTGTCACACATGCATTTATCTGATTTTATATACCATGTGTCCGGTAATACAGTGAGTCCGGTACTAATTTCCTGTAATACCGTGCGTCTGGCTATACATAGTGTCCGGGACTAACGTCTAGAAATACTCTGTGGCCGGTAAATCAGGGTGCCCGGTACCAATGTCCAGTAATGCAGTGCATCGCGTTATACAAGGTGTCCGGTACTAATATCCGTTTATACCGTGCATCCGGTTAGATAGGATGTTCGTGATTAAAGTCGCATAATAATAATAATACCGTGCCTCCGGAATTTTCAAATATGCCAAAGATAATAACGCACTTAATAAATTTAGTAAAACATCGTTTAATCTTACTAAATCCATAACATTAGGGGAACCATCAAACCTTAAGTACTATAGTCGAATCTCGTTATCCCGACTTCACTTATCTCGAATAACCTCTTATCTCGAAGTGAAAAGTCTGGTTCCTGTCTTCGACATGGAAATCTAAAATTTGTATTATTTATAGGTTATTGGATTTGTATGGAGATATATTTTGTGGGGTCTTTTTTTTTTTTTTTCGTGTGTGTGTGTGTGTGTGTGTGTGTGTGTGTGTGTGTGTGTGTGTGTGTGTGTGTGTGTGTGTGTGTGTTTTATGTAATTTATATGCCCGAGAGGGTCTTTGATTGCTGAATAAAATGATTCTATTCTAGTCTATAATTTAGTGTGTCAGGAACAAGCGTCCCGTAATATTGTACGTCCGGTAATACAGGGTGTCCGGAACTAACGTCCAGAAATGCCGTGCATCCGGTATTACAAGTGTCTGGAACTTAAATTCGGATATACCGTGTATCCAGTAATACAGGGTGTCCGATATCATCATCTAGTTATACCTGCGTCCGTAAAAGCAGGTGACTGGTACTAACGTCCGGTAATAACGTGCATCCAATAATACAGGGTGTCCGATATTTACGTACGGTAATACCGAGCCACCATAAATACATGTACATGGTATCTGGTACTAAAGTACGGTGATTCCATGCATGCGTTAATACAGGTGCCTGGTTGTACATGTATTGGCCAGTAAAAAACGTGCATCCAATTATACAGGATGTCTGGCATCCACTTTACGGTAATACCGTGAGTCCGTTAATACAGGTGTCTGGTACTAACGTCCGGTAATACCTTGCGTCCGTTGATAAGGGATGGTTTTTGGCAGCATGTTCTTTTTGTATACTGTAGACTATCGTAGAAAGATGTTAAGCTCCTCTTCAGTCTATGCCGAAGACACGTCTAATTTCGGTCCATTAAGCCCCAGCCGCCTCACGTAAATAATTCTGAATGAACTGTAATTTTGTCAGTACTAGATCAGCAAGAACAACTTTTTGTCCGTTTACAGAATCAATCGAAATTGTAAACTATATCCGCAAGCAGAGAAGGTATGTGTAAAAATAGAGAGAGAGAGGAAGAGAGAAAGAGAGGCAGACAGAGAGACATGCAGATGGACAAACAGACCAAGAGACAAATTGAGACACAGACAGACAGGAAGGCAGACTGACACACATATCGACATACCGAAAGACAGACAGGGCCAGACAAACAGAAAAACAGAGAGGAAGATAGACATACAGACAGGCAGAAAAATGTTTCTATTTAGTCGATAATAAAGTATAAAGCCTACCTTATTCATCTGTAGATGTACACAAAAAAAAATCATGTTGAGAATAAATCTTTATCTTTATTGAACATTGTAAATATCTTACATCGTAAACTTAGCAAACCAAATATGCCGTAACGCGAGAAAACGTACCTTCTGACACGTGCAACCAAAAGGACTCAAACCAGCCTGCACATCGGCGCAATCAGATTAAAGTCTTCATTGTCTGCATGAAAAATCTTTGCATCCTTTGCTATCCAGAATGTCCCTAATTAAGAATCTTATAAGACCGCGCTGATGCGCAGGCTGATCTAAAGCTTTGCTAGGCGTGCATATATGGAAGTATGTTTTCTGTCTTTGTGGCTCAAGAGCGGCGTTTTGATAAAATGGTTCTTCTGTCTTTCGATCACGAAAACATACCTATATAATTTTGACCCCCTTTAACCCCACTTTTGTACAGTAAAACTGAGATTTACAGGGGTATACATTGTTTTTCTTATTTCTTCTCAAAACATGGATCGTGTGTACTCGTTAGAACCGCCTCGCCTCGCGGCTCTAACGAGTACTCACAATCTATGCTTTTGAGCAGAAATGTGAAAAATATCAGAATTTTTATCTGAAAATTTTCAGTTTTTGATGGTTAATCTTTCGATATATTTGGATAGGCTCGTTTTCGTAATGATCGAACCAATTTTTTAGTCTGCATGCCCGGCCACTTAGCAAGGCTACATGTTAGTTCTTTGAAGTTTCCGTTTTGGCCTTCCGCCTTCCGTTTACGCCAATCAACAGCATACGTTCTGGCGAGGCTGAACCGATACGCAGTATCGCCTGAACAATTGCTGTTTGCATGTGCTATAACGGCTATTTGACCATGGCGCTGCTTATATTCATACATGTCTGAGCAATCGCGACCTCTAATCAGGGTCTTCACTGTTTACAACCAGCGATGTTCAGGAAGCACTCTAAAATACATTTGTTCAAATGGTAGGACAAGTATGGCAGGACAAGTTGTGATAAGGAGTTTTATTGGGACGATTGTTTACAATCCAGCCCAAGTAATTTTCTTAAGGTTGTTGTCCACGTGATTTTCATTGACAGTGCAATCAATGGCGAGTTTGTACGAAATCCGGTTATGTATCGCTACGCTATTCTTGCCACACTGACGCAAGAGAGCCGCGTAAAAAGCGTTAACTGTAAAATCTGGACTGGGACATTGTCAAGCCATCACGAAAACAGGCATAATACAATTTCGACCCCCTTAAACCCCACTTTTATACAGTAAAACTGGGGTTTACAGGGGTATACATTATTTTTCTTATTTCTGCTCAAAAACATAGATTGTGGGTACCCGTTAGAACCGCCTCGGCGAGGCGGTTCTTACGAGTCCCCACAATCTATGTTTTTAGCAGATATATAAAAAATATCAGAGGTTTTTATCTGAAATTTTTCTGTTTTTGGAGGTGAAAATTTCTACATATTCGCATAGGTGTGTTTTTGTAATGCAGTGCAGATCAATATTATACGCTGCAGAACGCGGCGACTGATCAGGGTCTGCACCGTTTACTTAAATTGTAGGAATTTAAGGGTTAAATGGGACAGTCTTAAGTCCCCCATGCAGGACCATTTTTATAGCCTTAACTTACAGTCGACCCACCAGTGCTGTCAGTGCTTTGATTATATCTTTGATGTCGTTTTCAGTCAATAGGAGAGTTCGTGGGACGGCTAATATACTATAAATAGAACAAGTCTTGCGCATGCGCGGAGCGGTCTTGAAAAAGTAGGACAAGAAAGCAATGGAGAACGAAGAGAATCTACAGACGCCAAAAACGAACATAACCGTTTTACTGCGATTCAGTCAAACGCGATTTTTTTCTTCACCGAGTTTCTCCGCGAACGTTTTTTTTTTTCTCTGGACAATTAATCAGAGAAATTATTGTTAAATTTTTAAGCAAATTTCATAATTTTCCATGCGGTATGAGGCAATACTCAGATAAATTTAAAAGAAATATGTTTGTCATAACTGATTTTTAAATCAACAAAATTGTATAAAATTGTGAATAAAAGTTGCACTGTGTGTGTGTGTGTGTGTGTGTGTGTGTGTGTGTGTGTGTGTGTGTGCGCGCGCGCACGCGTGTTCGTGTACATGTGTGTGTGTGTGTGTGTGTGTGTGTGTGTGTGTGTGTGTGTGTGTGTGTGTGTGTGTGTGTGTGTGATCAAGATACGACATAATGTAGGCTATATGCATACCGATATAAAAATAATTAAAAGTTGCTGCATTTCTAATAAACAAATGATGTAAATATGGCGAAGACTCAGGGTAACGAGCGGGGTTTTTTTTTTATGTTTACTTGGAAATATCACAAGCTAAGCTGCGTCTTCGCTGCTAGCATATGCCTTTTTGTTAACATTTCAAAAAGTCACGCACAAATCAGGGCTGCGATAAGCAGTGCAAAACACCTGCGAACATATTTTCTTTGGGCAGACATCTGTAGATACGGAAATCTAAACACACACACACACACACACACACACACACACACACACACACACACACACACACACTTTTCAGAATGATGAGGTTTTTGATGGGGCTTATTGATTACTGACTAATGACCTTATTTTTTTTTATTATTGACTACTGAGTTTTTGCCTAAAATTTTAGTGACTACTGATTTTTATGACCTAGAATTTAACTATTAAGCCCCCAAAAAACAAAACCCAAAAAACAAAATACGCTGATTTTTGTGAAAGTAGTTTTACCGATTACCGATAAAAAGGCATTTTAATGGTACCACCCAATCCAGACCCTCATTGATTTTCACTCCTGAACGCGCTAACGGAACGTAAAGGAAAAACGGCTTCTGTTCGTAGTATGATATTTTCAGTATGAGAAAAATACCCACCCCCCGCATAACGCAATCTGATTTAGTGATCCCTGTATCATTTTAGACAGCGAAGGTTCAGATCATCCTGCGCATCGGCGTAATCTGAGTAGGACCTTTGCTGTTATGGCGGTGAATGCCTTAATCTGACTGCGCGGATGTACTAAATAGTCAAGTTTTACTGTGTATGGGTCATTCTTTTAAAGACATAAACACAACAAACAAACAAACGAAGTAGCACGAGAAAAATTCACGTGCTCAGCGACGTCAGAAAAAAAAAAAAAAAAAAAAAAAAACTAAGTCGCTAGAGAGCGAATATCAAAATGAGCATGCGCATCCGCGCAGTCTGTGTATTGCTGGCTACACGGTGCTTTCTTTGTTCGAAATTGACAGTGTTATATGAGAGGCAGTCTCGTAGCATATTTCTTAGATGGACTCGTCTCGTTAAACATAGAATCGCCTCGATAGTTGAATGAATGGAGTTTTTCTTTTAAAAAGACACCGAATATTTCAGGTTCTTTAAAATCCAAAATATTTGGCAACGGTATGAATGATAGACACTGTAGGCAATATGAACTGCATCTACGGTTCTTTTGATTTGATCTAGGTGTACACGGTTCAGGCACATCTGCCCAAATAATAGGGAAATATGGTCTTTTGTGACGTCTACATGTATATTTTTATTAAGTTATTTATTTATTTATTTATTTAATTTATTATTATCATTATTATCCAAAGATAATTTTCTGTGTGATGACATGAAAGTGAAACTCGTTCAAAATTTTAGATGCAGTTTGATCTGGATATATCATGTTTGCACCTTATTTTAAAATATTTATAGGTGTTATCAACGTATTTAGCGAGAAAGAATGTCCTACTTTTGGTTTTATGTGTACTGCGTAGTGCGCAACACATAAACTCGTGACGTCACCAACGAACGCTCCTATTGCGTTTCTTACAGTCTTATCGGAAAAGTTGGGTCAATCGGGCCTACATCCATATACATTCCCTGAATTAAGTCTTGTTCACGGTGTCATCATGACGTCGATGTGACATATGCATGCAGATAAGACCAGTTTTGCTTCCTGTACACCAAGCAAATCCAAGACATCCATGTATAATTTGTTGTCGACCGAGACAGTCGGCAACAATACCGACACGGTCGATAGCCACGAACAATAGTACCATTTAGCATTATATCCCGGTCGTCAGCAGTAATCCTCGGTCGACAGATATTTTGTATAGTAATTACTCGGTCGACAGCACAGGTGGACGCATTGGTATTACCCCGTGATATGAGTCCAGAACCAAAGAGCCATTCAAAATTTCAGTAGATGGCTTTCTCTTTTTCTCCGAGAAAAAAAAATGCAACCAATTCATGTGTGTGATCTGCATAGCCAGGCTTCAGCGAACATTGCATAATCTATACTACAGAACGCGGCGTCTGATCAGGGTATACATACACTCCTTACGCTCATCCCTCAGATTTTAGACACATCAAGGGGCGATGCGTAAAAGGGTCCTATGCAATTTGCGGACAACGCAGGCCCAGATCAGCCTGCGCATAAGCGCAGGCTGATCAGGGACTTCATTATCCGCTTACTGTATCAATGAATACTGTAGTATATGTCGAAGAACAGAGAATGCTCAGGTCAGACTGCACGCATGCGCAAGCAAATCTGGACCTACGTTGTATGCGAAATGCTTGCATTGCGCATCAGGTAATAAAAATCGACTTGTTGAAATTTTAGAAATTTGGTTAGGAATAAAGGTGATCAAACATTCTCGGTAAGTACGGTTTTAGCGTATAAATCTTTGGCAATGAAAAACCATAAATTAGCTCTTGCGTCAGGAAAAGTACCTTCGGACAAGTGCGCCCTGCGAATGTTCAGATCAGCCTGCGGGTTTGCGCAGTCTAATCAGAATCTTCTCTGGGTGCATTTCGGATGGCCAAAGATGCAAAGTTACTTCATCTGGACAACGAAAACTGATGAGACTGCAAGGATGCGCAGGCCGATTCGAGTCTCCTTTGGGGCGCACAATGTCATAAGGCATGTTTTCTCACATCTCAGCCCAAATACAGTGAACCCTCATCACAATGATAGCGTTTGTTCCCAAAGATGTGGCCATTAAAATGAATTTCCTGTTTTTAAGAACCCTTAATGGACAGATTGTTATGAAAGGTAGACCTTGTTTTATTCTTATTTCCTCATAGAACATATGTTTTGGATATTTGTTAGAATCGCCTCAGTGAGTGAGGCGATTCTAACAAATATCCAAAAAATATTTTGCTTGAAGTTTTAATGCAATATTTTTGCATAATTTCTTATTAACCGTCACCTCTTGAGCGAAGGTTTCGTGACATTCAAATTGTCATTATAACGAATTTTGTCATTGTATCGGGTGTCGTTATAAGAGTGTTGACTGTTCCCATTTCAGCCATTACAAGAGAAATTTACCTTATGATATGTCCGACCAGCGAAGACTTTAATCAGCCTGCGCATCCGCAAGTCTGAATATACATGTAGTGTTTCTTATCAATCTAACTGATGAAGCACTGGATTTTTTACTATCCACAAAACGCGCAGCGGAGACCATGATCACACTGTACAAATGGACAGGTTAGTACGAGTCCTTGCTGGCGCACATGTATAAGGTATAGTTTCTCCACGTTGCGACTAAATTTCCGTTGTGTATATAACTCACAATTGAGAAGTCATCGCTAACCTTAACATAAGGCCAAGGTTAAGAGATTTCCCGTCACTATTGTAAACCCTTTCATTGTTAGACTTTGTTTGTGTTGTGGTTTAACGACACGTCAACCCTTGTTGGTCATTTTGTGTCATCTCCCTGAGAAAGGGAGGAGAGAGATAGAAGAGAAAGTATAGGAGATGAAACAGAGGGACAGGGGAGAAAGAAAAATTAATGAAAGCAAAGAAACAGAAGAAATAAAAACATTCTCCCTTGACCCTTACCAGCTACAAGGATAGCAGTCCTTGCCCAACTGTAAGCCAATATCAGTTGGACGCCCCGTTGACGTAAGATACACGACATCTTTGCCTCACCCAACCACCCCCTTCATTCCTGGAGATCAATACAGGTACTCGTACCATTGCAAACAGTACAGTATTACGGTCAGTCAATCCTACCTTCGATTATCTGCCTTGGCAGGTTTCGCATAGTTTTAACGTATATATTCAACCTCTGACAAGTCGACTCTTTGGCTCAGTTGTTAGAGCATTGTGTGTCCGGGTTCGAATCCCACGATGTACGGGATTTTTTTTTTCCAGCTTTGCTTTATTACTTTGTTACGACTTTCGTATCGTAAGATTGGGGCTCATCCGGGATTGGACTTTATTTCGCCGAAAATGGCTTCGAGTCATCATAAATGATAAGCTCCTACAAGTTGAAGAGGGGGAGTGTTACGGCCAAACACTCCTACCTTCGCCTTGGCAGATTTCGCATCGCTTGGACGTATATATTCAATCTCTGACAACTGAATCACAGAATTGACTCTACGGCTCAGTGGTTAGAGCATTGGACTTTTATCTGAACAGACCGGGTTCGAATCCTACGAAAGTCGGGAATGTTTTCAGCTGTGCTTCATTCCTTTGTTATGACGTTCATGTTGTAAGAACAGATCCAGATGAGACGGTTTCTAACGAGCCGTCTCATCAGGATCTATACAGTGTGCCACTCTATTATTGATTTTTGACTCCCATATTTGCAATAATAGCTGTGTCTAAATTCAGAGATGGAAGAGTCCATTTCAGAAACTCAAATGTGAAAGGGTTTTATAACGTCAAAATACAGGCGAACCTCAATTACTCGAACACCGATGCCTCGTTTACCATGACTAATTCGAACTCATTTTTGAGTCCCTACAAAATTCTTCCGATAGTTTAAGAAAACAAATAGTTTAGGAAATTTTCTTATTTTATCATGAAATTGTATGTTTTGTTGTACTCATTTTAATCGCTCTATCGAGGCGATTCCAATGGATACACTCAACATACCATTATTGTCTAGAAAATAATAAATTATCCTAAATTATCGTCATTTGCTCCCTGATCAGACGTCCAGATTAATCCTCAGTGACTCGAACTACTCACATCTCGAACAAATTACCACGGTTCTAAAGATGTTCGAGTCATTGAGGTTCGACTGTAGCAATGTGGGTATGCAATGGAAAATAACTAAACTAACAAGGACCTCGAAGATAAATAACAAACGAGGGCATAAATGTAATCCCTGCTTGTTAAACCTTATTGTGTTGTATTTGTTATCTGATCTTGGTCTTGGCAAGGGGTCCCCTTACCTATGTACCCTGATTTCCCATTTTCATTAGATTTTTTTGGCTCGCACATGCTGTGTAATAAAAAAAAATAACGATCATATTGCAAATGTAACGGATCTGCCGTGATCACGTGACTGCCACATGACAAACCGGTATTTGCTGTGGATACGCATCTGCACAGTCTTATCAGAGTCATCGCTGTCCGCCAAAAGACGCTTTGGATTCTTGGCTACTCACATAGCGCCCTGCGAAGGCTCTGACCTGCGCAGGCTGATCTGATGCTTCACTTGGCTCACGCATACTCTTGTAGGAAATTATGTTCAATATATCGTTCCCTTAACACTTTTGGCCCTGTAGAAATTTTTGCAAACAGTGTTGCCCCAGATGAGACGGATCAAAATGAGCCGTCTCATCAGGACCTACACTGTTTGCCTTTCTATTCTTGGTTTACATCTGACCCTAGACAGCACGAAATGTGTCCAGAGGTTGGAAGAGTCTATTTCTAAAACTAAGGGTTGAAAGGGTAAGACATATTGCTGACTCAAATCCTGTTTTCAGGAAATGGCTTCAAGTATAAAAACAATTGTTATCCCTATATATTGACAAACCTGTCATTTGGCATATGCAGAATGCGCTTGCTTAGGTCAAAGTCTTGCAGACTGATTTGAAGGAAACGTCTCAAAAGGTATCAATTCTGTTTCAAACCGACTTCAAATATGGCCGCCAAAGCTTACAAAATGTATTATAATAACAAACACGTGATTATTAGGTATTTCAACAAATGCGTGACTTCTAGCTCGCCCGTACTCAGATTGCAGTTATTTTTCGGATGTTGAGTTACTTTAACACGTCTCTGTAATGAACACCTCATGTATCCTTATAAAATATGGTGAAAAGCGTGGTATTTGGATATCTATCATATTAGACAATATTTAGCGATGTGGATGTTTTTGTATCTAGTTTGAGTTTGTTTGTCTTTTCGATAGGCATTTTGCATTCCACAAGTCTGTTTAGTTGCATCACGAAAACATGCCAATATAATATTGATCCCCTTAAACCCCACCTTTATATAGTAAAACTGTGGTTTACAGGTTATACGTTATTTTTCTTATTTCTGCTCAAAAACATAGATTGTGGGAACTCATTAGAACCGCCTCGACGAGGCGGCTCTAATGAGTACCCACTACTATGTTTTGAGCAGAAACGTGAAAATATCAGATCTTTTTATCTGAAAATTTTCAGTGTTTGGAAGTGAAATTTTTTTTTATATATTTGAATAGGTGTGTTTTCGTAATGGTGTATATAACCACAGATAAAAGGGCCATTATAGCATACCGAATAGCAAAAGTTCAGGTTAGCCTGCGTATCCGCGCAGTCTCGCCAGAACCTAGGCTGGTCGCTCAAGTAGGCTGAAAACCATTTTTCCGTTTGCACGTTGAGAACAACAACCACAAGGCCACTCTTGCTACTTCGTTTCATTGTAATGATTGGTTTTCTTGGTACATTGTACAGCAAAATTTCTATGGCTGGAACATCTTTGGGACCATGTAATTTATTCGAGATATGGGTAGTTCGAACCACTGAAGGTTAATCATGGCGCCAGGTCAGGAGGCAAATGGTGATAATTTAAGGAAGTCTTTTTGACCTTCTATATAATAATGGTATGTTGGGTGTATTCATTAAAATCGCCTCGATCAGGCGATTCTAATGAGTACATACAACATACAATTTCATGATAAAATAAGAAAATTTCTCTACATATTTGTTTTCTTGAGCTATTGGAAGAATTTATTAGGGACTCAAAAGTGAGTTCGAATTAGCATCACGGTAAACGAGCCATCGGTGTTCGAGCCAATGAGATTCGACTGTGTACATGAAAAAAAACAAACTGCCCAGATAGGCATACTGCTACAAGCCCCTGTGATATGTATATATATATATATATATATATATATATATATATATATATATATATATATATATATATATATATATATATATATATATATATATATATATATAATGATATTGATTCGTAACGTGGAAAAAGGTCCCTTATACATTAATGAACAGCGAAGGACCAGATGAACGTATGCATCCGGACAACGACGGCCCAGATCAACCTGTGTAAATGCGCAGGCTGATCAGGTCCTGCATTGTCCCCAAATTGCATAAGGGTCCTTTTCATGCGTTCGCATGTACAGAAACAAAATGTAAATTCTGTTTGCTCATATTTATTTATCACATATTTACATTTGTATGATAATTTACATTTGTATTTACATATTTACATTTGTATTAACATATGAACATTTGTAACTGGAATACAAACACTTTCATGGGAGGCAACTTGTTGAACAGTATCCACCAGGAAGTGCCACAATCACAGCACCAGTGACACCAAAAGGAAGAGCAAACATACTATGACGTTACACATGGCACACAGCCAAGAAAAGCATACCAACCAGTCCCTCTTTCCTTACGAGGTGATCACTTTTTCAGATAGGATCCTCCAAGAACAACAAGACAACTAACAGGTCAACACATGAGAAAAAAAGTTTAAATGTGTTTGCCTCCCCTTTGAAAAGGGTTTACTCTGAAAGAAAAGAATTTGCTCCCAAGGGGAGCAAATTCTTTCCTTTTATAGTAGACCCCTTTATGAAAGCGCTTAGTTTTCAGGGCACATGGTCTTGTAAAATAGTAAATGTTCTGGCTGTGCCTTTTCTTTTCTTTTTTTTTTTTTTTTGATTTGGGTTTTACGGCCCTTTCAAGAATATTTCACTTATATCGAGCCGATCGTTCATCGAAGGTGGGCGAAAACCGGAGAACCCGGAGAAAAACCACCTGACCATCCGTAAGCAGAACTTGGCTTTCCCACATATGACCCGAGCGAGGCTCGAACCACAGCGGTGAGAAACCTAATGGATTAAGAGTCAACTCTCTTATCCACTAGGCTACGGGGGCCCGCCTCTGGCTGTGCCACGAACACAGAACATAGCCTACAAATTACACCAAGAGGAAGATGTATGTGTAGTTATGAATATACCCTTCTCCGGTAACCTGCGACATCTGGTTTCAGTTGTCCATTTTACGTAATGCAGCTGGCAACCAGAAGCCACCGGTCAGCGGACAAGGTTATACTTTTGACAAAACCTAACATAACAAAAAGCAAGGCAACCAATTCTCTTCTCCCAAACATACAGTTTCTTTATGCCTCCTCAATACAGCTCGCAACCTGAAGCCACAGGTTAGCGGACAAGGTCATACTTTCGCCAAAACCTACCGCAACGAATTGCAAAGCAACCAACTCTCTTTCCCAAACAAACAGTCATTTTGTGCCTCATGACGGAACCTGTCTTCGGGTAACATGAAAACTACGCTGGCTCAGGCAAGACTGAATTAATGCATTTTGCCTAGACTATAAAATGAGGAATACGCATGACACATTACCACGCTGGTCATGCCATCAGCCTTTGCTTGAATAGCCTGTAGATAAGAGGGGGGAGTACATAATATTTTCTTAGTTTCTTCGGGGAAAAACATACATTGTGGGTATTCATTGTAGGCGCCTTCTCAAGGCGCTTTTAATGAGTACACAAAAGGGATGTTTTGTGTGGAAATACGACAAATATCAATACTGTTTTGCTGGAGCTGTCTGGTATACGTAGTTTACATACTGGCCGAAGGCTGAGAAAAGGGGTCGTAGAATATATGTGAACAGCAAAGATCCAGACCAGACTGCGCATCCGCGCAGTCTGGTCAGGATCTTTGCTGCTCTCCTACACGATATAGAGACCTTCTTGAAGATGGAAGACAAATAGCGATGATCTTTACCTGACGCGTGGCTGCATAAACTGGTCCGGGGCTTCGCCATTCGTATCTTCCCTAAGATCCTATTTGTCAGCCGGTGGCCAATATTTCCTGAAGACGTGTGCTTTCATAGCACAACATTGTTATACAATGCGCACATCTGCGTCTAGAAGACTACTTAAATAGAGTCACAATGCCTTAGGGATGCCCACCCAGCGAAGATTAAGATTAGATTCGCAAAGTCTGATCAGAATCTCAGTTCACTGGGCACATTTTGAATAGCAAATTTTGCAAAATGTCGCCATGCGGACAACGGAGATTCTAATTAGCTTGCACGGATGCGCAGACTGATTTGAGTCTTCGTTGAGCGCTCATGTCAGAAGGTTTTTGTTTTTTTTTTATTTTGTTTTTTTTTATTTTTTTTTTTTATTGTTTTTGTTGTTTTTTTTCGCGTCTGGCACATTTCTTGTCTTTTATCCTCAAGATAAAATAAAAATCAAAACCGTTTCTATGGGTAATTTGAATCTTTGTTTGATACATATGTTCCACGCTACCTTTTCTCACGTTGTGGCTCACTGAGACGCAACATGTTATATAATGCGCATATAACGAGGAAACAAATAACACATAAACGAACGATAATCGGAGCCAGTTATGAGGTTTGCAGGGTTGCATACGTCAACACCCCTTCTTTCTCACCCCCGTCCATCCCACGCCCCACTCCCCCGCGCCTAATATCGGGTTAATCGGAACTTCAGTTTTAAAGATTGCCCCTCTTTATATGATTCTATTCCAAGATCAACCCTAGAATGAAGTTACAAAAGTATTTCCATCCGAGGCGTGGTTTATATTCGCCATTATCCAATATAATAGTCTCATGTAGATAATTTCGGATTATACCCCATATGCGAAGGTCCATGTAATTTTGATCTACTTCTTCAATAAACATAAGAAAAATAGGCTTCTCCATTCTCCGGGCTTCTTGTATTTCATATTTGCAATAATCGCTGTTACAATAATTCCTTGAAATGACAGCAACAAATACGGAAGAACCTTTAAGACATCGCGTTATTTCGGAGACTCTGGTTTGCCCAGGCATGAAAGAAGCGTCGGCAAAACTAACAAGATCTCTGTCAACATTCACAATGTTTTTCAGATGGCTCTGAAACGAAAGAAAGGCCCATAGGTGTTTTATACATAATTAATGCAAGGAATGAAAATCGAATACAGTCGAAGTTAAATGGCTCAAAATCTGTTAAATGGCTCAAAAACCTTTTGGGTCATGGAAATCTGTTCTAGACATGAGTACTTTAGAGATTCTGATGGTTAATCATAGTGTCATATCAGAAGGCATACGGGGATATTCTAGGGATGGCTTTGCGATCTTCTTTAAAATTATTGCATAAAAAGGGGAGTCGCACATTATTAATAGCCGTGCATTAACCGGTCAAATGCCGTGTATTAACAAGGCAATTCACGCGCTGATAATGCATGGCTACGTTACTTTCAATATGATCGTACCGGGGCCACAGATTTGCTGCCGTTACGACATGTGTACTTCCCGGCCCTAGAACGAGCATAGTCCGTGGAAATTGCATTCGCGAGACATCGGTGAAAAGGCGAAACAAAATAGGGCAAGAAATAACGCAAAATGTAGCAAATGTTTTCAGTTTTTATGCAATAATGGCGATCAAACATGTTTTTTCAATGCGTTAACATTCGCCATGTCCCTAGGGAGGTGTTGAAAGCCACGGCCTCCGGCCTCGGTTTTCAACGCCTCCCTTGAGACCTGGCGAATTTTAATGCATGAAAAACCATGTTTGATCCCTATAATGGTATTAGGTGTACTCATTTGAATCATCATGATGAGGCGATTCTAATGAGTACATACAACATACATTTTCAAGATAAAATAAGAAAATTTCTCTAAAATATCCCTTAACATTTATTTTCTAAAGCTATCGGAAGAAATTCCTACGAACTCAAAAGCGAGTTCGAATTAGCCACAATAAAAGAGTCATCGGTGTTCGAGGCATTGAATGTTTTACTTTAAACGAAAACAGCACACAAGTTTTATCGAGTCCGTTTATGAACAGCAATGTAATCAGCAACACTGCTCACGTACATGCCTGAGCGATATTCTATTTGCATATAAATCAAAATGTACATGTATTTAGTTTTGCATATAAATCAAAATGTACATATATTTAGTTTATACCACAGTCGTAAAACATCATGAGATCAAATATTGTAACTACTTGGCTATTGCCTGCCTCTCTCTCTCTCTCTCTCTCTCTATATATATATATATATATATATATATATATATATATATATATATATATATATATATATATATATATATATATATATATATATATATACTCTCTCTCTCTCTCTCTCTCTCTCTCTCTATATATATATATATATATATATATATATATATATATATATATATATATATATATATATATATATACGACACTCTTTAAGAATTTGAGCTCGAAACTTCTACGATAAAACCGGTTGCAGTGACAGAAATTAGAGTTTTTTTGTTTTGTTTTGTTTTGTTTTTTGTTGTTTGTTTTTTTATTTTTTTTTTTTTTTTTTATTTTTTCTTTTGTTTTTTTTTTTTTTTTTTATTCAGGAGTGTCTACTGTACATATTAGTATCCGTTTTATATATATATATATATATATATATATATATATATATATATATATATA
The DNA here is from genome assembly GCA_964016985.1 of Anodontia alba. Classification (NCBI taxonomy): domain Eukaryota; kingdom Metazoa; phylum Mollusca; class Bivalvia; order Lucinida; family Lucinidae; genus Anodontia; species Anodontia alba. The sequence continues at coordinate 32,992,798 of OZ024828.1, forward strand.
TATATATATATATATATATATATATATATATATATATATTGTAAACATAAGTCTACACACACCGTACCTGAAGTGGAAGTAGAACGTTTTGGGTGACAAAGATGGTGTCCTGACTTGAGTAAGACAAGAAGACTGGAAATCTAAATTCTTTATTGTCATCGTACAGCAGACGTCTCTGGTCCAAACCTCCTTTTGTCTTACAACATGTACACACAATCAAAGCTACTAAGATAGCTGTTCCTAAACACCCCGCTGTTATAGAAAGTGCAATGCGTGCCGTGGTATTGTGGTTTGGTACAGATATTTCGCAGTCTTGCTGTGCCATAATAACTGCAGACTTCGTCATGGTTATCTGTTGTTCATTCCACTCGCAAAAATAACTCTCGCGGATGGACTGAAATAATGGCGATTCTGTGAACCATATCATAAAATCCAGCGATGAGCATTCACAGGAGAAATAGTTACCTTCCAGTAACACTTCAGGTAAAGTGTTACTGTAATTCGCTGTAGATTGTAAGGGCTGCATCCGATTAGCAAATAGACTATCCAGTGACCATCTAGAAGACAGGCCCAGAGTTTTTATTGAATTGAACCGAAGGTCTAGTACAGTCAAATGGGAAAGATGTGAAATATCAAATGTGATATGGCTTATGGAATTTCCAGACAGATATAGCTCTTGCAACTGATTATTATTTGAAAAGGTGGCCTCCGGTACATATGTCAAATTGTTGAAAGACAAATCTATTACAATCAGTTGTCGATTATGTTTAAATAAAACTGAAAATGTATGCGCAAATGAAGCTGATTTAGACAAGTAATTATGGGATATGTTTAGTCTTTGTAATGACTTTAAGTTTCTGAATGCATTTGGATTGATGTTTTCTATGCGATTATGTGACAGATCAAGAAACTTTAAGTGACCATTTTCTAATTTTATATCAAAGTTAGGTAGAATATTATTGGAGAAATATAAATCAGTGATTGATGACCCGACAAAAACATACAGTGAGCAATTTTGTACGGTAAAATAGTTGGCATGTTCTACAACTGCATTGAGGTATAATTTACTAACGGCACTATAAAATTGAGTTAGTTCTATGTACTGCGCAGTATTCACACATTTGAATGTTCTGAAGTAAGCTATAAACCAGTCTCGACTGCTGTAATCAAGAGTTTGTAATGAACCGCACGTATTACTTCTAAGAAAACTATCATGATTACTTATAATAGCGTTGTGTAGTATAAGAGTTGTCAGCGTGTCGCATAATCTGTCAGGTTCTGAAAATCCAAACGTAATAGCATTAAAGCTTAAATCGAGCGATTTTATTGGTCTTAGACCAAGAGCATTTATGAAATCCTGGCCTAGGTCTAATTTTTGGTTTATCCCAATCGCAGAAAGATTTAAATGGGTCAGTTTTGGAAGATTAGTGGGATCGGAAAGAGTTTGATAGACAGTTTGCCAATGTATATGCATACAGGCTGAAAGGTCAAAATCTTCCACATTTGTCAAACCAGCAAATGTTTGTTTAGAAAAATTTTCCAAATAGGCACTGTGGAAGGAAAATGCTTTAAGCTGACTCAGACAGTTAAAAGTACCAGCACCTAAATAAAAGTAGACAGGTTGAACGGATGATATAGTTAGTCGTCTTACATTCAGCCAATATACATTACAAAACCTTCCAGCACGATATAGTTCCTCTGGATGAATCTGAGATAAAATTACTTCTTCTACCGAATCTGAAACGATTTTTGGAATCAAACCCACGCACGTGATTTGTGTTTTAAAACATTTGCAGCTTGATGGACACATGTTTTCTAGTGTGGTTGTGGAAAGAGTTGCAGCTTTAAACGTATGAGCCGTGAAGAACAGTAGCATAGCTATCATAAGCGTTCTCCTCCATGCCTGAAAAATAATTCAGATGTCATTCTTAAGGCCAGATAGCAAGAAAATAGTATAGAATCTGTCTAGGAATAACCACAGTTGCAGATCATAACCTGCCAATGACAAGAAACAAAGCATGGCAGACAGTACAAAACACACAGACGTAAAATGAAAACGTACGCGGTCCTCATAAAGCTCTTATTATTGCATAGCAAGCAGTGCCACACGTTATTAAAAGCCGTGCACTGACTGGCGAAAAGCCGTGTATTAACAAGGCAATTCACGCGCTGTTAATGCACGGCTAGGCAACTTTCAATATGCCTGAGCCGGGGCCACAGAATTGCTGCCGTCACGAGATGTGTAGTGCCCGGCCCTAGAGCGAGCATAGTCCGTGGAAATTGCGTTCGCGAGACATCAGTGAAAAGGCGAAACAAAATAGTGCAAGAAATAACTGGAAATGTAGTAAATGTTTTTATGCAATGATAGCGATCGAACATGATTTTTCAATGCATTAACATTCGACAGGTCCCTAGGGAGGTGTTGAAAACCGCGGCCTCCGGCCTCGGTTTTCAACACCTCCCTCGGGACCTGGTGAATGTTAATGCATGAAAAACTATGTTTGATCCCTATATTAACCAATGCAAAAGCAAGTGTAGGAATATAAAAATATATCATTAGTGTGAGGGGTAGATGGAAAAATCCGTCCCGAGGATCACGGTCTGGCATCACAAGACTTAATTGCCGAGTGATGCCAGATTGTGATCTCGAGGAACGGATTTTTCTATCTACCCCTCACTACCATGATAGTTTCTTTTTCTTGCACACTTTTCATTTCTGAGCGTAGATGTTTTAATAATGCATTCACTTCTATTGCTGACGTCCGCTATTTTGTGATGACATTATTGTGGCGTTTGATGATGTCAACGTCATGACGTAAACCTTAACTATGGCGTACGTGACGTCAATTACAACCAGTGCATATCAAACACGTGAGAATTCTCGATTTATTCTTACTCTGGGTCGGTTAACCTGAGTAGGATAAGTATTTCTATCCCAGGGTTAAATCCAGGGTTTCCATATCTGGTGAGCAAGAATAAACTGCAGCTGAGTAGGAGTTTAGCGTATGCAATTGTATTGTAAAATTAACTATGGAGCCTGTTCATATTAGTCAGATTTTCCGCCATATATGAATGTCGTCCATTACGAAAACATGCCTATTCAAATATATAGAAAATTTTACCTCCAAAAACTTAAAATTTTCAGATAAAAATTTTTGATATTTTTCATATTTCTGCTCAAAACATAGATTGTGGGCATTCGTCAGAACCGCCTCGACGAGGCGGTTCTAACGAGTACCCACAATCTATGGTTTTGAGCAAAAATAAGAAAAATAATGTATACCCCGGTAAACCCCAATTTTACTATATAAAAGTGAGGTTTAAGGGGGTCAAAATTATATAGGCATGTTTTCGTGATGCAAGAAGACTTTTGGAAGAACTTTTGGAACTTTTGTTTGCTTTTATGCAGACCAAGCCCCATCTAAAAAGGGGTCTACTCTACAGGGAAAACACTTTTCTCCCTTAGGAGCAAATTCTTTCCCTTCAGAATAGACGCCTTTTCAACAGGGGAAAAACACGTGTATCCATTAACCTCAACAGCTACTGTGAGTTTCATTTAATTTTTTACTCGATCTTGGTTTAATATGCACATGATTCAATTTCTCACAATATTCTTTTCTTCCAAAAAGGCCACTCACTGACAATTTTCGTAGTGTGTCAATCTCCCTCTTCCGTGAGGATAATACTACCTACATGTACTTAGATAAATAAATAAATACAACTAATTTACCTCCGAAAAAGAAAGCGGTTGTCCAATAGCGTGCTCCATCGTGCGCCTAGATCGGATCTGTTTCTCGCAGTAATTTGAACAACGTTTTATTATTTTATACGTGGCTTCTTAAGTTACATGAATGACAGACGTCAGATGCTTCAGTTGGACACACTGAGCTATGAAGGTCTGGACGGGGTTTATAAACTAATAATGGCTATGTTTGTTGATTACTAGATTTTGGCCTAAAACATAACTAATTTAGTAATGCTTCTGCTGTAGAAATTGTTAATTAAAGCCTTAAAAGATATCGCGAAGAGAAAAAAAAAACAAATACTGACTACTGACTAAACGGTTTTTAAAATTTGAAAATTAAACTTATCATAACCATTCATTATGGAGCAAAAACACTTGCAACAATTAAAGTTTTTTTGGTTGTTTGTTTGTTGTTGTTTTTTTTGTTGTTGTTGTTTTTTTGTTGTTTTTATTTTTTTTTATTTTTTTTTATTTATTTTTTTTTTCCTCACGCGCTGTGCTCGCGCGGTATTTATAATAATCAGACATGTCTTTTCAAAGCATTATATCCCAGCAGGCACATAACATCAAAATGACGTCGTATCAACGTCGATGCGACGTGATCACGTCATCGACGTTGACACGACGTCATTTTAACGTTGTGTGCCCACTGGGATAAGCCGCATCGCCAGAAAATGTACCTTCAGACAGTTGCACCAAGCGAAGATTCAGATCAAATCAGCCTTCAAATTGCACAGTTTGAACAGAATCTTCGCTGGGCGCATTTTGGGCAGCCATGGATGCAAAGGTTCCCTCATGCGAATAACGAAGACTGATCAGACTGTGTGGAAGCACAGGCTGATTTGAGGATTCGTCGGGCGCAAATGTCCAATGTATGTTTTCTCACGTTACGACACACATATCTTTTACTTCAAACATAACTTTTTTCAGAAGCCTTTTGTCTGCATTTTTATTTACTTTCCAGACGGACTTAAAGTTGAGCCGCGTGCGCATGCCTGGCCCCTTAGCAAAAGGCCACATGTCTAGGTCTTTGGCTGAAATATTCCCTTTGCCTACCGCTTACGTGAGCGGATAGCACCCCAGTGGGCACCCGCGTTAAAATGACGTCGTATTAACGTCGATGCGACGTGATCACGTCGCATCGACGTTGATACGACATCATTTTGGTGCTGTTTGCCTGCTGGGACATGTCCTGGCGAAACTGCGCAGAGGCTGTTCGCATATGTTATAATGGCCCCTTTCCATTCCAAGTCTCCATTGTTTTACGAAGACATGTTCGTTGACCAAATCTGTATTTATAAAAGGGCAGTTTCAAGTTTCCTTCTACAAAATACTATCCCTACGTTTTTGCTTTAAAACCGTCTATTTTTACATTTCATTGTTTATAATTTTGCACCCAACTTTCTGAGAAAAACAATTCTGCTTATCTAAAATACGCACTAGTATTAGTTTTCCTAGCCTGTCATGAGGACGTCTAAACTGACAGTTAGCCTAAAGGCGACTTCTGAAACAAGTAAGATTACCCTTAACCCATTTTAGAACGAATGGACCCCTCCCTCTCCTACTATGTATTGGAAGAGTCGAATTTCAATTTTAGGTATGTCGGGCTATGTCATTTAGATATTCCTAGAGATAAATAGCCACAGAATTTGCAAACAGCGGAGACCCTGATATGACTGATCTGGGTCTGCACTGTTTCCAGTTATCTTTTCAGGGGTCTCCACATTAAAATGGATTATTTCAGGTATACTTAAGACTATAAGAAAACACGAAAATACGCCTATATAATTATGACCCCTTAAACCTCACTTTTGTGCAGTAAAACTGAGGTTTACAGGGGTATACATTAATATTCTAATTTCTGCTCAAAAACATAAATTATGGGTACTCGTTAGAACCGTCTCAGCGAGTCCCCACAATCTATGTTTTGAAAAGAAATATGAAAACTACCATATTTTTCTCTTCTGAAAGTTTTCTTTTTTGTGGGGTAAAATTCTCAATGTACATGTATATTTGAATAAGCGTGTTATCGTAATGAATTGCATTGTAAAATACCGAAGATCACTTGACCACATTGGTTTTCAAACATTTCTGGACAGAGATCCCCGGACCCTCTTCAGACAGAATAGGTGGGCTAAGCTTATATCTTACCTGTTATACTCCACACCTTACTCTTTAATTGCATTTGTAGATAGGCCGTACCATGCGAAAACGTGCCTTCGAGCACATGCGGACAGCGGAATCCCAGATCAGCCTGCGCATCCGCGCAGTCTGATCAGGGCCTTCACTGTCCGCTCACAGAATCAGTAGATACTACAAAGTCTATAAATAGAGAACCAAGGCCCGCATAATATTTTACGCATGCTCAGGATGGTCTGAATCTGCAGAAACTCGAAGGCACTTCATTACGAAAATATGCCTATACAAATATACAGAAAATTTCACCTCCAAAAACTGAAAATTTTCAGATAAAAACTCTGATATTTTTCATATTTTTGCTCAAAACATAGATTGTGGATACTCGTTAGAACCGCCTCGGCGAGGCGGCTCTAACGAGTACACACAATCCATGTTTTTAGCAGAAATACGAAAAATAATGTATACCCCTGTAAACCCCAGTTTTACTATATAAAAGTGGGGTTTAAGGGGGTCAAAAGTATATAGGCGTGTTTTCGTGATGTTTTGCTTGACGAGATCCATATAGTGTTCAGGGAGACAGATAGTGGAAAAAATGATATCACAAAAGTTACTCTCTTTTTAACCAATTGTTGACTGAATGAACTACCCCACAGTATAGTCCAATTTCAATTTCAGGTAGGTGAGGCTATGAGATTTAGATATTCCTAGAGAAAAATGGCTGAAGTATTTGTTAACAGTGGAGACCCTGATCAGCAGCCGCATTCTGCGGCATCTGATCTTGGTCTGCACTGTTTGCCAATTACTTTTTTAGAGGTCTCCCGACTACAATGGGTTAACCTGTATTTCCCAAAAATTCCAAAGTCTGCGATTTTATGATATGTCATTTTATTTATTTTTTATTTGTGGCTCGAGCCTTTTTAACTTTTAAAATTAACTTGCTAGACAAAAGCGAAACCAAAAAAAATTGTTTGGCTACATATTAGCTATACCCGCATCCGGACCTACAGCGGTTGCATAGCGTTTTCTCGTATAATATTAGCGAGACATAACGCGAATAACATAATGCCCGCATGTCAAGTTTGAGTAACGAATGAAAGTTACCACGTAGCGAGAAAAAGGCTCTTTGAACTTTAAATCTAATTAATATTCAGGGCGTTTGCTAGGCCACGTGTCTAGTTCTTTGGTTGATGTTTTCCGTTGGCCTACCGCTTACGTGAGCGAACAAACTAGGTTACCAACTACTTGTTATGAATTCTAAACAAATCCATCTAGCTACCTGGTCATGGTTTAATTACCGCTGGATAAGGGGTAAACAGTGTAAACCCTGATCTGATGTCGCGTTCTGTGTTGTCTGATTGTTTGATTTGTTCAAGCATGTTCACACGTACCCTATTTGAACTTAAGATTCCAAAAGGAATGACCCTTAAGAGCAGTGAACTCGTATAAGAAAAACTTAAACTTGCAAAAGCGTCAAGTTTTTTGAGTAGACCAGCTAGTTTCGGTCAATTAAGTGACCCTCATATATAAATCTATTTTACCTTAGTGCGATGAAAAGTGCCAGCTAAATGACGAGCCGTGTATACACAGATTAGGCCGCTCTTTAACATCACGAAAACATACCTATATTATTTTGACCCCTTAAACCCCACTTTTATATAGTAAAACTGGGGTTTACAGGGGTATATATTATTTTTCTTATTTCTGCTCAAAAACATAGATTGTGGGTACTCGTTAGAACCGCCTCGTCGAGGCGGTTCTAACGAGTACCCACAATCTATGTGTTGAGCAGAAATATGAAAAATATCAGTATTTTTTCTCTGAAAATTTACATTTTTTGGTGGTAAAATTTTCAGTATATTTGAATAGGCGTGTTTTCCTAATGATATTATTATAGGCAAATTCGGAGTCGCAATTTACATTATCTAGTAGCTGTGAAGAATCTACATTTAAAAAACAAGCGTTTTCTATTTCATATTCCGTTATTTTTATACTTATCAACTATTTCAAATAGTTCAGTCATATTACTCTCTAAATATGACCTCATCAGGGTTAGACTTACGTGACGTTATTCGAAAATACCAAAATAGTGTCCAAAAGACTACAACGTCAAATTCCATCCAAATGCAGTTTGGTGATTTTCTAACTTTTGTCAAAAATGTATGAAGAAATAAAGATATATTCAATATACCGTACTGTTTTTTTTCTTTTACTTTAAGTAGAACATTAAATGATATGAAATAAAGCACTGCCTTTGATGCAAACACACCCAGCCAACTATTTTTCTGATATGTTTAAGATTTGACAGCAGTTTGTTTACAAACAGTTGGCCTCACGTGCCAGTGTCAAATGAGGTCACGTGATATGTTCGGTAATTTTTTATTTGCATTTTATTTAATTCAGTAGAGCTTATTGTTATTTATTCAAAAGCAACTTTAAACCCGTTTATCAATAGTTATTTATCTTCTGCCTTACTATGTATTTATCTGCTTACCGTGATGCCAAATTCAAGATGGAGAACGAGGTAAAACGAAGTTTGCTACGAGACGTCATACGAGATTTGCTAACGTGATATGTTTACCGTGATGCCAAATTCAAGATGGCGGAGCAATGCCGTGCATTTGTTTGCTTAGGCTGAGCAAGGTATATCTTGTATGAGCAAAACACTGTGTGTTTGCTATTAACTCTGTCACCCTGGTAGATAAAAAAAATACTGATGCAAACAGTATAGATCCAGATGAGACGGCTAATTATGAGCAGACTCATCTGGATCAAAACTGTTTGCAAACGGCTCTAGATGTTTTTACTGATATCCCTCTTAGTAACAATGGATGTGTCCAAATTCAGAGATGGATGATCCAATTTTAGAATCTCGGGGATAAAAGTGTTAAGGACCGTATATTTTAATGCGTGTCTACAGAAACTGTAAATGAGACTAGCTCCTAATCCACATAGTGCTCAGTACAATTACTGAAAGAAGGGCAAAGGATGATTTATTCAGTGATATGACAATGAGAGCTTGCGAGAAAGCAAATCATCTCATTGGGAAGTCCAAGTTTGATAGAAAGGGGAGTACTGAGTCACAGGCAAATCTGTTACAATGCTGGTGTAACTGGGAAATAATGAAATTGATGTTACACTAGCAGCCTATCCTACACCATACAGAGAGAGAGAGAGAGAGAGAGAGAGAGAGAGAGAGAGAGAGAGAGAGAGAGAGACTCTATTATCAAACTTATCAAACATAATATAAACTCTTATTTCATGTATACATGTTAAGTGAAAACGATTATTTGTTTTACTCGACCCACCAGATTTCATGTTTTCTTCATTTGCCAAGGAACCAATATCATTGACGTTTTGATAGCACAGGGCAGCAATAAATTACTCAGGGGAGCCAGTCCAAAAGTTGCTGAAAGAGAGAGAGAGGGGGAGAAGATAGATAGACTGTAACAGTTCTCTTGCGGGTGCATTTCAACTGATGGCAGTGGCTAGTTGTTGCCATCAGTAGTAATGCACCCGAAAATGAACTGTTAAAGAACTGTAAGAGAATTGCTAGCCGTTGCCATCAGTAGAAAGCACCCGAAAGAAAACTGTTATAGAACTGTTAGAGAACAGCCAGCCCTTGCCATCAGTAGAACTGCACCTGTAAGAGAACATTTACAGAACTGTCAGAGAACTGCTAACCGTTGCCATCAAAAGAAATGCAGCATAAAGAGAATTGTTAAGAACTGTTAGAGAACTGCTAGCCAGTGCCGTCAGTAGAAATGCACCCGAAAGAGAACTTTTTCAGAACTGTTAGAGAAATGCTTGCCCTTGCCATCAGTAGAAATGCTCCCGAAAGAGAACATATACAGAACTGTAAGAGAACTGCTAGCCGTTGCCATCAGTAGAAATGCACCCAAAAGAGAACTGTTACAGAACTGTTAGAGAATTGCTAGCCGTTGTCATCAGTAGAAATGCACCCGAAAGAGGAATGTTACAGAACTGTTAGAGAACGGCTAGCCCTTGCCATCAGTAGAAATTCACCCGAAAGAGAACATTTACAGAACTGTTAGAGAACTGCTAGCCGTTGCCATCAGAAAAATACAACATAAAGAGAACTGTTAAGAACTGTTAGAGAACTGCTAGCCGTTGCCGTCAGTAAAAATTCACCCGAAAAAGAACATTTTCAGAACTGTTAGAGAACTGCTAGCCCTTGTCATCAGTAAGAAATGCACTCGAAAGAGAACATTTACAGAGCTGCTAGAGAACTGCTAGCTGTTGCCATCAGTAGAAATGCAGCGTGAGAGAATTGTTAAGAACTGTTAAAGAACTGCTAGCCGTTGCCGTCAGTAAAAAAGTACCCTGAAAAGAACTTTTAAAGTCTCTGTCTCTCCTTCTCTCAGAATTATTTTGATTGGCTCCTTACGTATACATTTTGCTCGAAAAGGAGGAAGTCTCTACGCGAAACGAAGAATTCTATGTAATGTCGGAATCTAGTGTGTGTGTGTGTGTGTGTGTGTGTGTGTGTGTGTGTGTGTGTGTGTGTGTGTGTGTGTTACATTTTGTACACCGCCGACCGTTCTTAGGTGGTGCGTCTAGTGTTGTCCGATCTTTCTCGTATTAGCATAGTCGTTGCTGCCTCCAACTGCTTCCACTTTGCGTCCAGCTTTTCTTTCAGTCTAATATTCATGTAACTTGCTTCTTTGTTACCTTTTGTTAGATTTCCATGTTTAAACAGGGACCAGATTTTCACTTCGAGTTAAGTGGTTACTCGAGATAAGATAAGCAAAGTCGAGATAATGAGAGTCGACTGTATACTCTGGCTGTAGATATTACTGTCGTTTACCCTTCCTCTTGGTATCAGAGGTAGACTGTGATCTGTGATTGTCAGACTTCTTGAACTCCTTCATTCTTTTATGTTTTTATCCCCGTGCTTCTGATCATTCATGCCTACTACAAAGGAACAACAGTTGTTTTATTTCAATGCTGATGTCAAATTGCGCAGTTTTGAAAGCAAGCTGGATTTGCGCTCCAAAAAACGGCATTAGACTGTTTATGAACCAAGTGAGGCTGCCATTTTCGGGGGTGGTCGGGTTGTGCGAAGGTGTCATGTATTTTGCGTCACCGGGGCGTCCAACTGAGATTAGCTTACAATTGGGCAAGACCACTAGTTGTCAACCCAATCATTGTTGTTGGCTATGCTTCACTCTTTAATTGCTCGACGGCGGTTCGGGCCTCAGACTCAATTACGGCCTCTTCGTAAAATTTTAACCAGTGGGTTGGGGCCTGACGATATGTCTTTGGCTTTGCCCGCCGTGGTTCTACTATTGGTTTTCATTTACTCTGGCATACAGTAGAAGTAGCCATGAGTACTTGTCTTTGTTTATGATAGTGATTAATATTAGTTTTTTATGTTTTCGCTTTGATGCATGGACTGAGTTGGGAGCCTTTATGCAAAACGAATTTTTATGTTTTTCTGTATTAACAATGGCATCGGGACCCAGGGTGAAGTTGGCTAGCTATAAAAGTGCTTTAACCCTCTTTCCCCATCCCCGGTGGTTTACTCTACTGACCGTTCTAAGGCGGTGGTCCCGGTGTTAGTCTTACTCTTTGTTGCCGAATTTTTATGTATTTCTTATTAAGAGTAGCATCGGGACTCAGGGTGAAGTTGGCTAGCTGTAAAAGTGCTTTAAACGCCCCGGTGGTTTACTCTACTCACCGTTCTAAGGCGGTGGTCCCGGTGTTAGTCTAGTTATCAACCCAATCATTGTTGATGGCTATGCTTCACTCTTTAATTGCACGACGGCGGTTCGGGTTTCAGACCCGATGACGGCCTCTTCGTAAAAATTTTAACCAGTTGGTTCGGGCTTGACGATATGTCTTTGGCTTAGCCCGCCGTGGTTCAACTATTGGTTTTCATTTACTCTGGCATACAGTAGAATTAGCCATGAGTAATCGTCTTTGTTTATTATAGTGATTGATTTGATTTTTGTGTTTTCGCTTTGATGCATTGACTGAGTTGGGAGCCTTTATGCGAACCGAATTTTTATGTGTTTCTGTATTAAGAGTAGCATCGGGACCCAGGGTGAAGTTAGCTAGCTGTAAAAGTGCTGTAAACCCCCCGGTGGTTTACTCTACTGACCGTTCTAAGGCGGTGGTCCCGGTGTTAGTCTTACTCTTTGTTGCTTTGTGGTTTATTCTGCGAGGCGATTTTTTGTATGTCTTTCCATGTGTCATTTTGTTCTTGTGTTTTTAGTCCTTTTAGTATTGCGAGTACCTCGCTTGGGGAAGAGAGAGCTAATCTTAGTGCTTTTCGTACGTTTGTTCGATTTGTGCTTGTTTGGATTTGTCGGTTTCCTCTTCCTATTGGGGTCTGGTAAGGGCTGTGGTTTGTGATTGTGGCACTCCCTGGACTTTTCTCTTACCTTTTTCACTCTTTGTTGCTTTTTTGTTTATTCTATGAGGCGATTTGTTTTATGTCTTACATTGTGTCATTTTGTTCTAGTGTTTTCGGTACTTTTAGCATTGCGATTACCTCGCTTGGGGAAGAGAGAGCAATTCTTAGTGCTCTTCGTACGTCTGTTTGATTTGTGCTTGTTTGGATTTGTCGGTTTCCTCTCTCTCTTGGCGTCGTGGAAGGGCTGCGGTTTGTGATTGTGACACTCCCTGAACTCGTCTCTTACCTTTGCAACAGGTAAGGGTAGAGGGGGAGTGTTTTTATTTCTTCTGTTTCTTCACTATCATTCATTTACTCTTTCTCCCCAGTCCCTCTCTTTAATCTCCTCTACCATCTCTTCTATCTCTCTTCTTCCTTTCTCTGGGAGACGACCCAAAATGACCCATAAAGGTTGACGTGTCGTTAAACCCCATCGCATTAAAATCAATCAAGGCTGCCATTTTCGCTTTCGTTAATGTGTTTGATGCTTTCAAAGGATCCTTGTGTCTCAGAGTTTATTATGTGTTTCATTAGATTATAAACACCGTTGAGAGTACACGTTTGAGTCCGATTTCACAGATATTTCTAATGTATTTTATTATTATTATTATTATTATTATTATTATTATTATTATTATTTTCTGCCGGTTTCACTGCTTTAAAAGTTTTTCAGGTCTGGTGGGTTGGAGTTTAACGACTTAGTCAATACTATAAATGGTCATGTCAAGCCGGTCAATTTACCTTACCACACTTTTCATTGGCAGGCTAAATCAGCGAAAGGGAGAGAATGACCGTAGAAAATAATATCATTATCAACCTACACGAAAGAATGTTGCCGGACCCGGCAGGGATCGAACCCACGATCTCCTAATCGCCAGTATGACGCGCATCCGACTTAGCCACAGAGGCTGGCGTACATATCTTCAGGAGTTGTAACATTAACGTTGCATGCATATACTGAACTAAAGTCTAAGTCACCGTTTTTCGTGACCATGACTTTCAGATTTTCTTACAGAAATCAGTGTGGTTCTCAATAACAAATTTACCACTTAAAGACAAAGGCACAAATGATATTTTAAATTTACCACTATTTCATCAAACCACCCTGTCGACAGTCGAAAAATGCATTCTTCGTCATTTCCCTAATAGGGAAATGACGAAGAATGCATTTTTCGACTGTCGACACGTTCTGCATATGTATGTTAGCATAAATGGAAATACTTCAGTACTGTCATTAAGTCTGCATCGACTGGGTGGGTCTTTTTGGACTGTATCTTAACCCATTTATTCTGAGTGGTCTTCTACCGTAACTATTCGGACTGGTCCATTTCCAATAATGGGGTCTGGCTTATTATTATTATAACCATGTTGTATAGAAATGCCTGTATTTAATGCAAATAGTGTAGACACAAATCAGATGCCGCGTTTTGTGGCGTCTAATCTGGGTCTACACTATTAGCCAATGTCCTTTTTATGGGATGCTAGGCTAAATGGGTTAAACTTATTACCAACCAACTTTGCATTCATTTAACTGTTAAGTACCTACAGATTAAAAAAAAAAAACACATGTAATTTAAATAACGGGCTCAACTTTTGATGCGAAGTACGTGCATATATGAGTCGCAACGTCATAAAATATACTTTTAAACATGTGCGCCCAGCGAAGATTCCGATGAGCTGCACTTTCGCGCAATCTGATCAGAATCTTCGCTTGATGCCTTTTGAATAGCCAGGGCTGCAAACTCTCTTCATACCAAAACTGCAATCAACACACGCTTAAATTTATTTCATTTCAATGTACGGCGGTCAAACGGCGCAGATCAGCAGTCAATGCTTGGCTGAGCACTTGTTACATAAAAATTATGCCCGATTGACACTTGAAGACTGTTTAGGAAATCTAACTAAGATGGTAAATATAAAGCTAAAGTTTGCCTTCAATACATCATTAGATTACATCATTTAGAAAATACTTTGTCAGATAAAAATATCAAGCCATTTGAGATCTTTAGATATCTCAAATGTCAATTTATTCTCCTTTGAGCATGTAGATGCCAGACGTTGGTTCGAAAATAAAAAAAAAAAATTAACACTGAATTTAATGCAAACGGTGTTTATAATTAGATGAATCAAATCATAAAGAAATTCTGATACAAATGGATCCTTTGAAAGCAACAAACATACATTAAATGTATTAACAAACTAAAAATAGCAGTTCCAGTTGTTTTGAGCCTGTTCCACAAACAGTCCAATCCCCATTACGAAGTGCAAAGCCAAAGCTTGCTGGCCAATCTTCGCAATTTTACTGGTGCATTGAAGTTAAATGGATTTTACTCCTTTGTATTAGGCTTAGCATATTTCTAATAGCTCACTAGGAAGTATGAGCCAAAGCATGGCAAAACCAACAAAATGGCATGTGTGCCCAGCGAAGACAGATCAGGCTGGGCATCCGCCCTGTCCGATCAGAGTCTTCGCTGTGCGTTCAATGGGTAGCTAAGGACCCGCTTTCTTAATGTAGATAGCAAAGACTCTGATCAGACTTGGCGAATGCCAAGACTGATCTGAGTCTTCGCTGGGCGAACATGCCATTTTGTTACTTTTGTCATGCTCTGGCTCATATCATAAGCACAAAACAGATAATGAAGACACAATCACAGATTACAGTTTACCCCTGATATCAAGAGGAAGAGCAAATGAACAGCAACAATTATTTTAAATTTACCATTTCCACCATTTTTCTTTGGTGCAGGTCTTCGCTGACCCCACCCCGCCCGCAGCAAGCATACTAATGGCTTAAATCAACGTTGAATCGAGTTTGTTTAAACGTAGTGTCCCGGCTTGGCCTATTGGTAATTGGTAATTTCGCCTTTGGAGTGGACCTTGGAGCGGCAAGTTGTTGAGCGTGATGATACATACTTCACACACTTCAAGCAAGTCGAACGTAGGAGTTGGCATCCTCGCAGGTAAGTTGTGACAACTAAGATGTTATCATTAATAGTGCTGGAAGTCACCAAAAAAGAGCGCGTTCGGTCGGTATAAGCCTTCTTCAGAGGTTTAATTGAACTTATTTATATATTTGGGGATAAACTGAAGAAATAATATAAGTAAATGGCTTCTGTTCCGCTGTGAATCCCGTTTGCGAACACATGATGTTTGTGATGCTTGATTTGGAAACAGTGCATCCCGTTCGAGAACACTGAAAATCAAACCAGATTCAAATTGCAAACTTAGTTTAAATGTTTAAAAACCTTTGATTGTTAAGATTTTTTTAAGTTCTTTTAAAAAATGACCTGTTATTGAATGACCCTCGTAGCACTGAATTTCCCGACAAAATTTTGCTGCCATGGTATAAAATTTTAAGTAAACACATATTCGGAAGGTCCAAACTGAACAAAATCACACGTGGTTAAGTCATTTTATAAATAGCGTTTAGTGTTGATGTAAAACAAATGACTGCTTTCAGTTTCACAGCACCAAAATTTGTGTTCTCAAAGCACAACATCAGAAGACTGTGCTACCATTTTGTACTCTTTATGTACTTAAAGTCTTTAAAGCTGTAACATGTTATTTCTGACAGTTACTTATAGAAGGCTTATATATATAAAAAAAACTCAATGATTATAATGACGACTCCTTTAATTTGAATTACATTTGATACAAAATCAAAATGACCCCAGACAAAAGCACCTGGAATTTTTTTCTGAGAATTATTTCTCCATTATTAATGGAAAAAGACGAGAGTCGCTGCCATACTTTTAGAGAATCAAAATAATCCATGTATTTGGTTTAAGGTTACAGGTATTTCGCAAAGAATCTAGAGAGTCCAAAAATTCAAAAGTCACAGATTCCATTGAATTCATTTAACGAAAATGTTTCGTGACCAGTAGTCACTATCAACAGCATATGCATAGACAAACATATCAAATCTGACAATTTAGGGATTTAACAATGCTCAAACTGCCAATATTTCCGTTAGATGCCATATTAAAACTGAAAAGATCGCAAAACAAAGGAAAGTCAGTAACCAGTAATGGGACATTGAAGACATGTCCCTAACGTCAACAAAGAAAACCTTCCGCTGGAAGAGTTTGAAAACTTGCAAGATCATTAGATTTTGTAAAAATTGCAGTTAACATATCAGTGGCATCTTTATAACATGACACACATTACATTGGTGTGCCATTGGCTTTTGTGCAGTACATGAAAATATTTTTGCAGCATTAAGTTTCTCATATATATATATAAAAAAAACAGCTCCCGTCTATTTCAAAGCAAACTGTAAGAAACAAAATATGCCAGAGCCGTCAGTGTCTTAATAATGTCTTATAGAAAACTTTTAAATTCTATAAACGTAATCATTCGTGGACAATCATTCATTCTCTGAAAGTATCGAAACCATCGCTTTCTAAAAGACATTAGTTTATGTTGTTCTGAAATTATCGTCAATGTTATTAAATGGCAAATAGTGGAAATTATGCACGTCTCCGTACAGTTCGGTCAACTGATTTCAACACATTTTTGCATAGTTTTGCTTCTTTTTAAGAATGTAGGTTTTTCTATTCACGCATTGATGGACTTCTTAAGGACGAATGAAAATCAATCCTAATTCAGTATACTATAAAAGAAACAATTTTCTTTTTGAAAATATGAAGTTCGCTAAAATATCTGGTATAGTAAATGATATATTTGACACACACACACACACACACATATATATATATATATATATATATATATATATATATATATATATATATATATATATATATATATATATATATATATATATATATATATATATAATTGTGTGTGTGTGTGTCTGCCAATTCCGGAATTGTACCGGGCAATTCTAGAATTGCGCAGGAGATATTGTAGTTGATCGATAAGATACATGTGCTTACGCAAAGTGGTAATACGTAGTTTGGACAAAGTGAGAATATATTAAACTAGAGGTTTGGTTTAGGGGAAAGACAGAACGAGAATTAGTTTCCGAGGTGACAAAAACAGGACACACATCCTTCTATCAACTTACAACGCCCCTACAATTTTAGAAGTCTTCCTCACAGACAACACCCATAATTCTAGAAACAGAATGTACCATCGGGACGAAAGTAGTTTCTATTTTTAATCATTTCGTCTTTCTTTCTTGCCTACGTATATAGGTAGATAGATAGATATCGGCATACTTCAGAGGATAATATTAATGCTTTATTTTTGTTTTAATTGTTGAATAAGTCTGGAGTTCAATGTTGTGACGTAGGCAACCAATGTAGACCCGCAATTAACGGCGTCTGATTAGGGTCTCCATAATATGCTTGCAGAAATATCAACTTGTACCTAACCAATATAAACCTAGAGTCCAAATTTTGGACGTAGGCAAATAATGTAGACTAAGAGCGGATGCCACAGTAAGCGGCGTCTAATCGGGGTTTCCACAGTTTGCTTGCATATATGTCAATATGTTCCTAACCAATTAAATATCAGATTCCAATTGTGGGACGTAGGCAAACAATGTAGACCCAGAGCCGACGCCGCAGTTAGCGATGATAGATCAGGGTCTCCACAGTTTGCTTGCAGCAATGTCAACTTGTACCAAGAGTGCAATGTTTGGACACGAACGCCCCAGATAGGGGCGTCTGATTAGGGTCTCCACAGTCTTCTTACAGAAATGTCGACTTTTTCCTAACCAACATACGCCTAGAGTCCAAATTTTGGACGTAAGCAAACAATGTAGACTCAGAGCGGACGCCACAACAGCGTCTGATCAGGGTCTCCAAAGTTTGCTTGCAGAAATGTCAACTTGTTCCTCACAAATATAAGCTAGAATCCAGTTTGCGGCGTCTGATCAGGGTCTCCACAGTTTTTACAGTTTGCTGGCAGAAATGTCAACTTATACCTGACCAATATAAAATGTTTTAATTAAATAAAAAATGTGAAAAAGTGCCGAAAGTTGTTGTTTTTCTTTTTTTTTTTTTTTTTTTTTTTTTTTTTAAATCAGTCCTGGAAAGAAGATGTATTTCCTCCTTATTGCATTCCTTTCTTGAAGAGACATGCTAAATACTGAGTCCTTGTTTTTAGTCATATTAGTTATCTACTAGAAGCCTGTTTACAACACATTTTGCTTCTGTTTCTGGAAACACAGAGAAACTAGAAAAAAATGATCAAATGATGCCCGGTCGGGTATCAAGTTACTAATTATAGTAATATCTACTTGTCAAAATACAAAGATATATATACTGTATATATATAGTTTTATATGAGTACTCATTTTCCATTGCGGCATAGCTTTCACCTTTTTGCACCTAAACGAAAAGGCAAAATCTTTTGTAAATGAAGATTTTTATAAGCCGTAACCAAAAGCCTTTTTAATATTTTATTTATTATTTTTTATTATTATTTTGTTTTGTTTATCAAATTTAATAATAGTAAATGCCTGGTTTTAAAATGTCTGATCAGTCCTGGAAAGAAGATGAATTTCCTCCTTATTGCATTCTTTTCTTGAAGAGACATGCTAAATACTGAGTCCTTGTTTTAGTCATACTAGTTATCTACTAGAAGCCTGTTTACAACACATTTTGCTTCTGTTTCTGGAAACACAGAGATGCAGAAGAAATATCAAATTTTAAACCTAAATCAATGTTTTAAAGGAACTTTAAAATCTTAATAATCAAGGGTTTCTAAACATTCAAACGCAGTATGCAACTTGAATCTTGTTTGAATTTCAGCGTTCCCGAAGGTAAGCACTGGTTCCCAATCGAGTCAGGCATCACAAAGGTTATGTGTTCCCGAACGAGATACACAGGGGTGCAGATAAAAACAAAAGTTGATTTTAAACCCTAATAACTTTTTTCTAGGCACTTTAAAACGGTCAAAAGTTTGATAATTTATTCATTTTAAAGCTCCTAAAATTTGGGAGAGATTCGTCAAAAACTAGAAAAAATGATCAAATGATGCCCGGTCGGGTATCAAGTTATTAATTATAGTAATATCTACTTGTCAAAATACAAAGATATATATATATATATATATATATATATATATATATATATATATATATATATATATATATATATATATATATATAAGACACTTAGTTTTATATGAGTACACATTTTCCATTGCGGCATAGCTTTCACTTTTTTCGACCTTAATCAATGTTTTAAAGGAACTTTAAAATCTTAATCATCAAAGGTTTCTAAACATTCAAACTCACTATGCAACTTGAGTCTTGTTTGAATTTCAGCGTTCCCAAAGGTAAGCACTGTTTCCCAGTCGGGCATCACAAATGTTACGCTTTGCCTGATTGGTTTGAGGTGTTGAAAGCTAGTCGGATAGTGCCTTATGAATCAGCAAGAGTGCAGGCAGCTAACTCTCGCTTTAAACAGCGTAGGGATGCATCCCAAGTTACACATGACCAGTCGAGTACTACGAGTACTACGAATACGTCGTTAAGGCCAGTAAACATGACAACTAGTGGTTTATTTCACGCTGAAATGAGGCCAATTGACAATAGCAGGGGCCAAAAAGGGTTATCAGGTTGTGATATTTTGGAAAGTGCTGGACCGCTGAATGCTTCGCGTTCTGAGAACGTGTCTATGTCAGATGATAGTGAAGCGGATGTTGATGATGATGATGATGCTTTTTATTCTAGCTATGTTGCGAGGATGGGTTCAAATCAGCCCTCGCGACCGGTGGATTTGTCAGTGAATGCTGTACCCCGTAGTGCACCTTCGAATAGTATTTTCCCACGCACTGTTTTGCCCGTTGGTCAGAATAATAACATTGGATGCGTAACTCATAGTAAGCAGGTTGGGAAAAAAACTCAGACATCGGAAAAGGTTGATGGGATGGGGGCTGAAAATGAACATAGCAGCGGGAGTGATCGAACCGCAGTTGGTGATACTATGCCTCCTAGTTCGTCCAATACTGGGGTTCGAGAATCCCCGCCACTACCCCCATCCCCTCCACCTGTTCAATAGGACCGGCAGGAGAGTACGTCTGCACCCCTAAAATTTGTACTTTTGAATACTCAGGGTATGTCTTGTAAATATGTTAACAAGTTAAAGTCACCAGAATTTCAGAAATATTTTTATGAAAATGATGTATTGCTATTTACTGAAACCTGGGGCGATGTATATACTGATTTTCACGTTGACAACTTTTGTTACTTTGAACTTAATAGAACGGAATATAAACGGTCCAGTAAAAGAGCGTCAGGGGGTATAGTGATTTATGTACGAGAAAACTTGATAAGACCGGGTGCAAATATATTAGAAATAAAACAAAATGATGACATATTATGGGCCAAATTTGACGAAAACAATTCTTATTTGTTATACACTGTATATCTATGTTTATGCTATAATGTTCCATCTGGGTCTAGTAGAAGGGGGATAATAGAAGATGATGTTTTTGATAGGCTTACATTGCATATTGAAAAATTGAAGTCTGATTCAGACGATCAATGTACTTTCATTATATGTGGCGACTTAAATGCTCGCACTGGGAAAGCAAATGATTATGTAGCAGATGATGCCGCTCGTCACATGCGTGCACTGCCCGATGATTATGAGCCTGATTTGCCTATTTGTAGATCTTCACAAGATACAGTGTTGAATGAAAATGGGTCTTTACTTATAAATTTCTGCCGTCAGACTGGTTTACGTATTGCAAATGGTCGTGTTGGAGATGATGCTGCAGTGGGGAAGTGTACGTATGTGGGGAGCCGCGGGTCAAGTCTCATTGATTATGTTCTTGTGAGCCAGAATTTGCTTAAACAGTTCGTTGCATTCTACGTTGATGATCCTAATATTCTATCTGACCATTGTGCTGTCAATTTTTCTTTGCATATCCGCAGTACTGCTGATACAGCTAGTTTTGATGCAGATGATGATTATGAAACAGTTGAAAGTAACTATGTATGGGATCAGACTGTATCAGATAAATATAGAGCTACATTAAATTCATTAGAGACTGTTCAAAAGTTTGATAGTATTGTAAATGGTATTACTAATGATAGCTCAGACTCGGAGTTAGACTGTTGCATACAGAACTTTGTATCGGCTTTAGACTCGGTATGTAAACCATTATTTGAGAAACCTTATAAAAAATCAACCAGGGCTTGTTTTAGTGGACCGCGTTTGTATAGTGAAGAGTGTGAAATTCAGAAAATTGACTTTCTACAAAAACTTAATGTATATAGATATGATAAATCTAATGAAAATCGCATTGCGATGGTGAGAGCACGAACATGTTTTAAATCTTCAGTTCGGAAATTTCAGTATGAAAATATGGTTAAGACTACACAAAAATTAATCAATATTAAGTATAAAAATGCTAGAGATTATTGGAGATTATTAAAAAGTTCGCAAAATAAATCTGGTCCGAAGACACTGTCGGCCAAAAAATTTGCTGAGTACTTCAAAGCTGTCAATGACCCAAACAGTGTCTTTTTTCAAGCAGATGAAGATATTTTGGATTTTAATAATAGGTTTCTAAATTCAGAATTACAACTTCTTTTTTCGGAATTGGATTGTGAAATAAGTCTAAATGAGATTATAAAAGCTATAAAACAGTTAAAGTCTGGCAAAAGTGGGGGTCCGGATAGGCTTTTGAATGAGTTTTTCATACATGGTACTGAGATTCTTCCTAGATATCTATACACAATCTTTAATATATTGCTGCATAAGGGTTATTTTCCTTCATCATGGACACAAGGTTATATAGTTCCCATACATAAAAAAGGTTCCTTAAGTAACGTAGAAAATTATAGGGGTGTTACACTACTAAGTTGCTTTGGTAAATTATTTACTCGCGTAATTAATAATCGGTTGACTGCGTGGGCCGAGGAATATAATGTATACATTGAAGCACAGGCTGGATTCAGGTCAGAAATGGGGACGGTTGATAATATCTTTAATTTACACGGTCTTATTACTCATTTGATAAACAAGGGAAAGAAACTTTATTGTGCTTTTGTTGATTTCACCAAAGCGTTTGACTTTATAAATAGAGATATTTTATGGTATAAATTGATAAAATATGGTGTTAGTGGGAAATTGTTAAATGTGATTAGAAGTATGTATGAGCATGTTAAGTCAAGGGTGAAACTTGAAAATGTACTAAGTAACAATTTTGAGTGTTTTCTTGGGGTCCGTCAAGGTGAGTGTTTGTCACCCTTTTTGTTCTCAATGTATGTGAATGATTTGGAAGAAGAGTTCCGATTAAATGGTTTAGATGGGATTGATATAGGATCTTTAAAGTTATTATTATTGCTATATGCAGACGATATTACATTATTTTCTGAAACTGAGGAAGGATTGCAGAATGGTATAAATATTCTAAATGCATATTGTAATAGATGGAAGTTGAAAGTTAATATTTCTAAAACAAAGGTGGTCGTATTTAGAAAAGGGGGTACACTTCCAAGAAATTTGAAGTTTTATTATGACGGGCAAGAATTAGAAATCGTTTCTTCTTTCTCATACTTGGGTATAATTTTTACGTCTGGGGGTTCTTTCTCTGGGGCACAACAAACATTAGCAGGACAGGCACAGAAAGCTGTTTTTAAATTAAACAGTTATCTGCATAAATTTACAAACATTGATGTCAAACACACATTAGAACTATTTGATAAGCTTGTAACTCCAATAATGAATTATGGGGCGGAAGTCTGGGGATTTTGCAAAGCTGTGCATATTGAAAGAATACATCTTCAGTTTTGTAAAAGGCTTTTAGGTGTTAAGATATCTACACAAAATAACTTCATTTATGGGGAGTTAGGACGAACTAGTTGTCAAATACAAAGATATTTAATTATTGTACGTTTTTGGTTAAAGATTGTTAACACAAATGCAAATAAATATATCAGAGCCGTTTATGATATGATGATACGGGATTTGGAAATTAGTGATAGAATTATTAACTGGGCATCTTTGGTAAAGCATTTGTTATGTAACTCTGGATTTAGAGAGGTCTGGTTGCAACAGAACGTGGGGGATATTAAAGTATTTCTGTCGATGTTTAAACAGAGGTTAAAGGATATTTTCATCCAGAATATTACTGCAGAGATTGAAGGATCATCACGAGCACTGTTTTATCGGAATATATTTAGTTTTGATTTCCAGTCATATTTAGACTGTGTAACTGTTAAAAAATTTCGAATAGCTTTGACCAGATTAAGAGTTTCATCACACAGATTGGAAATAGAGGCGGGGAGGTGGTCTAGGCCGATAAGGGTAGATATTAATGAAAGGAAATGTAGTTATTGTAATGTTTTAGAAGACGAGTATCATTTTGTATTGGAATGCTCTAATTACGCACATCTTAGAATTTTATATATACCTAGATATTTTCGGGTTAGACCAAATATGCGTAAATTTGTTGAGTTATTAACGTCAAACCGGAAAAAAGATATTCGCAATTTGGCTATTTATACATATAAAGCCTTTAAAAAAAGAAATGAGCTTGTATTTTTAAGTAGTTTGTAAAAACAATACTAGTGGAATTCTTTCTCATGGGTTT
The DNA here is from genome assembly GCA_964016985.1 of Anodontia alba. NCBI lineage: Eukaryota > Metazoa > Mollusca > Bivalvia > Lucinida > Lucinidae > Anodontia > Anodontia alba. The sequence goes on from OZ024828.1 coordinate 33,016,617, forward strand.
TAAAACGTAGGTTTCTGTACTTGTTTGCAACTGGCCATATTGTGCTTAGAGGTATTTGCCAATCATAAAAAGAGATATATTAAAATGTTACTGGGCATGGTGAGTGAGGGTAAACAGACGGAGTTTGGGAGAGGAGATAATTATCTCCCCTGGCAAATTCCCTTCTGGTTCCCACATAATAGAAATTAAATATTAAAGTTGTTTGATAAACAAGTTAGTCTGGGACCAGGCTGAGTGAATACGTAGACTGAATTGAGATTTCATTTATTCAATTTGAGTTTATCCAATTTATTTGTAGTTACACGATGATCGAGGTCAGGGATCGACCTATGCGATCTGATTATGAGATGGCATAGGCTGATCTGGGGCTGATCATGGATACCAAAACCTCAGATTTCGGTATTTGTTTGCACTCTGTCTTATCGAACATAAAAGTAGTTGTTTCTTAGGGAAGGCGGGATATTCTTTGCTATTCAGCATGATTAGTATGGGTAAACAGGGAATTTTGGGAGAGGAGATGGCCATCTCCCCTGGCAGAATTCCTTACTGGTTCCCACATAATATTAATAAAACGTTTGAAGTTGTTTGATGACCAGGTAAGCCTAGGATTCAGACTGCGCGAATGTGTAAACGGATTTTTTTATTTTGTTTTGCAAATTTGGGAATTTAACGTATAGTTACCTGTGATAGAGCTGATCTCGGATCAGCCTGTGCAATTGGGCCATGTGGTTGCATAGGCTGATCTGAGACTTCACGCCTTACATATCTGTTTCCTTATATTATATGCTTTTGTCAACCATGTAAATGAGGGATATCCGTGTTTACTTACGTGATGGAAGTGGGTAAACAGGGGGAGTTTTGGGAGTGGAGATAATTGTCTCCCCTGTCAAGATTCCTAACTGGCCCCACGCACATCATATATAGCTATGTAACAAAGTAAGTTATTATTGATGATGAGAAACCATATAGAAAGATATTTGGAAGTGTGTCGGTGCGTACAATCTCTCCGTACAGTGCATAATAGTGATAATAGTATATTGAAATCTTAAATATGTTGAACAGCCTAAAATCACTGTTCACAAAATGGAAAATGCAATATTGTTCGCCATTTCTGTACTTTATGTACACACTTAGTTAAATGCATACCTGTAGAACTCAAGGGCCAGTAGGCTTATGTTTCTGAAATAAATTATCTTATCTTATCTTATCTGTGTTCCCGAACGGGATACACAGAGGTGCAGATAAAAACAAATATTGATTTCAAACCCTAATAACTTTTTTCTAGGCACTTTAACCGGTCAAAAGTTAGATAATTTATTCATTTTAAAGCTCCTAAAATTTGGGGGAGATTCGTCAAAAACTAGAAAAAAATGATCAAATGATGCCCGGTCGGTTATTAAGTTACTAATTACATGTATAGTAATATCTACTTGTCAAAATACAAAGGTCACCAAACGTTACATGTGTCCGATCGGGCATCTTTACTCTACTACTAAATGTGTTTAGAAATTCTAAAACTAGAATTTTTAAATTTTATTTCTAGAAAGGACTGCACTCATTACAATTATAGTATTACTTCATTTTCGCGGGCATTTTGCTGTTGCTTACATTATTTACCAGGCTTTTATGCAAGATTCAAGATATAGACATGTTCTTTTATCTGAGTGAGCCAAGACCAAAATTCGTCTGAGTCTGCCGTATTACATTTAGACTTTCCACTGGAGGTGGCTCATTAATAAACATTGGTTTTCTGTTATTTTGGATTAAAATACAAACTTATCACGACAGATTTATATTGAAATCTTACGCAACAGTAACAGTTGAAGAAAGCCATGATTAAAAACATGATTAACACAATACCCGGTGTCCAACTAATATAACAGTATATTAGTTCTTATCAAAGCTCTAGATGGCACTTTTAACCGAAAAAAAAAATCTCATATTTTACTAATGTTTCCATAAAACATATGTTGTGGGTACTCCTTAGAAGCGCCTCGCCAAGGCGCTTCTAATGAGTACCAACAACATATGTTTTTGTGGAGAAATAAGAAAAGTGTTACGTGGATACCCCTCTTATCTGGAGTTTTGCGTTTATTTAATGAATTTCATTAATATTTGAGATAACCAATACCCTAGCTTCAGATAAGGCATTTTCAACCCAATGCAAAAGCGCTGGGCTATAGTTTTGACTTCACTACGGTTAGTGACGTCATCTTCAAAGCAATGACGTTGACGTACCGACATCGCTTGCCAATAAAAATAGCGCACATTGGCTAAATCAATAATGTTTTAACATTAGTTGGGTAATAGAACTGTTACTTCATGGCTGTTTTGATGAAGAAATGGGCAATAGTGTATCGAGCTGTCCACGGTATCATAGGCAGTAGTTTTGATTATTCCACAAACAGGCACGAAATAACTCTAATAATAAAATATACTACGCCTAATGGTAATAATAAAATATACTAAGCCCATTCATTGTACATTTGTATTTTATTGTGAATGCATTTGTAGTTTATGCAGATATGTTTCCCAAAGAAAAGGTCACGGTATATGTTAACATTTCAACTCATTCAGATTTTTCAAACAGTTACTATAGAAATAGACTATAACCATCTTACCCACAGATTTTAATAAAGAGATATACAGTCTTTATACCGATACACGAGACAATAAATTCGGTATGTCGATGGTTTGATTTGCAAGAAACTTTTGCTCAAAAAGTAACAATTTACCAGGAATTATGCAAGAACATTGTATTTAGTACTTCAAGAACATTCTTTTTTTATAGTTGATGGATTCTATCCACCAGGAACATATGTTCTATGAGAAAATAAAGGTAAAACAGCGCCCTTTTTACATATAAATCTTTACAACATTAAATCATTAAATTCATTTCAATGGCAACGTCTATGGGGACTTGTCGTATATATATATATATATATATATATATATATATATATATATATATATATACGACAAGTTTATATATATATATACCGAGAGAAACATTAGTATTTCTTGTATTTTTGTAAGTGAACGAATGTACGAATTTACAACATTAAATTCATTTCAATGGCAATGTCTATGGGGACTTGTCGTGTATATATATATATATATATATATATATATATATATATATATATATATATATATATATATATATATACGACAAGTTTATATATATACCGAGAGAAACATTAGTATTTCTTTTATTTTGTAAGTGAACGAATGTAGAAGTTTAGTATAATTTGCAATATAAAATGTGATTGTCATTAGAGAAATTAACAGCAATAGCCATAAGAATTCATTTATTTCTGATGTACCATAATTTAGTGAATATACAGTATTGGTAATTTAAATACAACAATGAGCTGCAGAGGTACTTTTTGGAGAGATTTCAATACTGTTTCTAATAGAATCTCTTGAGAATTCCGTCGGGTAGTTTCTGGAACAGTTGATCTCCGCCCATCTAAATAACAAATTTATTTTATTTACCCTAAGTGCTAAGACAGGCAGGCCTGAACTAACAGTGTGGACCCTGATCAGACGCCACAGAACGCGACGTCTGGTCACGGTTTTCTTGTTTACCAATTAACCAATATATTTGGAGAAGAACTTTATAAGTAAGCGTTGCTTTCGTTCAAATTTTATATTTTGTGTTAAGTGTCTATATGTCGTATGAAAAAAATAGGAAGCCCTCCCAGGGGTTTGGGGGAACAGGGAACAAAGGCCATTTATTTCCGGGGAACAAGGGAACAAAAGTCAGAAATGAAAGAAAACAGGGGAAGAAAGGAAATTTTAGGGAACATGGAACATAGCAAATCAAGAATTTGATTTTGGGGAACATTGGAAAAGCAGATTTATTACAGAAGAACAAGGGAGCAGGTACCCATTCCTTGGGAGGGCCTTATATATGAATAAAGTTGACTCTCTATCTCAAACATTAATTACTCAACCTTTTGCTGAAGCCAATCCAAATTTTGGATAATGCTGGCTTTGTTTTGCTTAATGTTCTTTGCTTTTCAACTCCTGTTATTTCAAACTACTGTTATCTCAAACTGAAAAGTCCTGCTCACTTGGAGTTTGAGATAATGAGAGTCCACTGTAAATATTGTTTATCCAATATTTTTTATACAAGAAAAGGCATTAAAATGAATATGTCATCACGAAAACATGCCTATATAATTTTGACCACCTTAAACCCCACTTTTATATAGTAAAACTGGGGTTTAGTGGGGTATACACTATTTTTCTTATTTCTGCTCAAAAACATAGATTGTGGGTACTCGTTAGAACCGCCTCGCCGAAATATGAAAAATATCTGAACATTTTCAGTTTTTGGAGGTGAAATTTTCTATTTATTTTAATAGGCCTGCTTTCGTAATGTTTAGATGTTAGGTTAAGTATCGTAAGGAGTTAAAATGCCTGACTGCGTGAGGTAAATACAATGATATATATACTCAACGCTCGAAAAGCATCTTTATGCAATTTGCGGACAACGCAGGCCTTGATCAGCCAGCGCATCAGCGCAGGCTGATCTGGGCCTTCGTTGCCCGCTTCAGAATCAATGGCTGCTGAAGTATATGTCGCCGAACAGAAAATGTCAAGATCAGACTGCACGCATGCGCACCCTCATCTCGACTTTCGCTTTTCGCATATAGCATAATGACCTTTTTACCACCTAAAGCTAAAGCTATGCTATGTATGGGCCCTTTTTACCTGACTTTTTACGTAAAATGAGTTGTCGATAGAACAACATTATTGCAAATGTTAACGCAATATAAACATTATATTCTTGTCCATGGTTTCATTAGATAGACGTCTCAGATTACTTCTGAGAAATAATGCAATTATTCTTGAAAATTGCACCATGAATAGCTGCACAACAAAATAAAAGAACAAAGGCCTAAGGCCTCAGACGAATTAGACATGTTCAAATTGCGGCATGATGTTTCATACTCACGGACATAACAAGACCATAATTTGATCAACGTCGGTTCAGTCACAAAGTAAGAAAACCTCCTTCTGACATGTGCGCCCAATGAAAACTGAAATCACCCTGCTCATCTGCACTGTCTGATCAGTTATCGTTGTTCGCATGAAAAAACTTTGCTTTCTTGTTATCAAAAATGCACCCAGTGAATATTCTGATCAGACTGCGCGGATTCGCAGGCTGATCTGGACTTTTGCTGTCCGCATAATCCCAAAGGCACGTTGGCGCTGCCCAAATAAAGATGCTGAATCTTCGCCTGGCGCAGTCATTATGGCCGAAGTTAAGGTATGTTTTCTTAAGTTGCGTCACAAGTGATCAATATGACGTAAGATGTGGTAAAAAAGCCCTTGTGCCACCAAAACAGTCGAAACAAGGCCTCAAACTTCAGTGGCCAACGATTCTTTAAGGAGACTTGGTAGATTTGTCTGCCATTGTTCGCAAGGCAGGCAGCTTTTGCGACTTCTTGTTGGCTTTCATGCACAGCAACCCCCTTCTGAAAAGGGTTCTACTCTAAAAGGAAAGAATTTGCTCCCCCTGGGAGCAAATTCTTTCCTTGAAGAGTAGAGCCCATTACCGAAGGGAGACAAAACATTTTTGACAGAGTTGCCTTGAAAGTGTACCATTTCACCTTAAGCTGGTAAGGAATGTCCTGATCGGATTGCGTGAATGTTGATCGTGGCCTTCTTTGACATAATATGGCATGAGGGCCGTTTTCGTGCGTTGTACATCAATTACATGTGTTACATTGGGCCAAAACCTGTTTGGAGATATTGAAGCTGCGCATGCGCAAATTATATTTATCAGATGCCCATCCTAGTATCAGTGGAACATCCTAGCCTGAACAAGAGACAATCAATGTTTAGTCCTTAAAGTGCCAGTCTTCAAAGCAGCAGAGGGCATTTTATATTTTTTATTACTCTTCAGAGAAAATAAGCCTTTATATTTGATTTGAATCAGTCTCAGCATGAGACGATCAATGGTTAGCCCTTAAAGCGCTAGACAGCATTTTAAATATGTTTTAACCTAAAGAGAAAATAACGCAAAGGCTTGATGTTCCGTGTATATCATTTGACGAGCAGACGACTGATATAATGTTCAACCTCATACGCTCTGAAAAATAAAACAAAATAGAATGCCGTCTGCTACAATGGCGCTTTATGGGTTAAAATAAAAAACAAACCGTGTTCTTGGCGAATTGTGCATGCGCGGAGCAGACTTCGCGCATGCGCAGTCTGCTCTGTGCATGCGCAGTTTGCAGATGCAAGAAAGTTCGTCTGCGACTATGGCGCTTTAGGGATTGAAATTATTCTTGCCGAACTGCATATACGCATGCGCAATGCACATTTGTAAGAAAACAGTTCTTGTAACAAAGTGGCTTATATAATAAGAAGCAATGTTTATTAACTACTATTGAAAGTTTTTTCTGTGCAGCCAATGTTCAGAAAATGTCATTTCAGTAGCATCTGTTCTGACGTCACATGTAGCCGCCGTTGATACGTGATTCTGTAAGAGAAAGAAAATAAAAGCCGGGTCATTTCCTTTAGGCCAAACAAAATTATGCATATTTAGATAATCTGACAGCTGTTCATAGCTACATGTAATGCTAAATTGTTACTCTCTACAGACAGAAAAATAAAAAAAAATGTATTCTTATTTCTCTCTAATTGCATGACGGTTAGTCGGTCCTCAGAATAAATGACGGATCCCTGTTCAGACTAAATGACGATCCCCTCCTTACTCAGTGACTGTGGTCGGGCTTATCGTGATCCTGTTTGTGGTTTTCTTATATTCTGGCTTCAGACCGCCATTAGGGGTAATCCCATTTGCTTTATTTCATCATAGTGTCTTTAGGATCAATAGATTTATGTGATGCTTCACTTATGAGGTAGAGGACCCGGATGCGGGACAAAAGTGTGTTTGTAATTATGAGCTGAATCAGAATTAGAGCGAGGTTTCGCGCGAATAGAATTTGCTTAAGCCTCCAATGGTCTTCTGCTGTCCGTTCCAAGGGAAATATTCTGAAGCTTATTATTGACTTAATATAGCTTTGGATTTTTACATATGGAGGACTATTCGATTAGCTCATTAACGACGTTTTATATTTGCCGGGACGTCGGTTTGTGACGATCCCGGCAAAATAAAAAAAAAATAAAACAAACTGTGTTATAAACAGATTAATGTCTATTTAATTTTCATTTCAATTAAGAAATTTCATAAAGCTTAATAAAAGTAAACATTAACTCTTTCGGTGCCAAATATCAGACGACATTTATCGATTGCTTTTCCTTTTTAACAAATTATCGCTTGAAAAGAAGCTTTTACGTAAAGTTGAAAGACTAATTGTGAAAAAGCATAGATCCAGATAAGGACGGCTCTGAGCCGTCTCATCTGGATCTATGCTGTTTGCAAAAGCCTATTACTATCGCCTGTGGCAGCGAAAGTTAAAGAATCACATTGTTGTTCTATTTTACCTGTCACACTGAAAATTTATTATACTTTAGTACACCCTTGTCCCATATCTCTGTGTAAACATGAACAAAATTTGCGCCGGTACTTAGACGTTTACGTCTAAATATTTTGTCTTGTCTCTGTTGTACTTTGCTATCCGTTTTCGTTTTGGGCCCAGTTTTTTAAAACTAACGATGTCGTTAGTTAAAGTATAGTTAAAACTTTGATCATATATATGCTAATATTTTTGCTGAAAAAAATGTGAGTACCTTTTGCATTTGCAAAAGCTACTCACATTTTTTCAGCATAAATACCTGTGAATTAGGCAGTGTACTTACTGCAACAGTTAGCATTTTGACCACTAACGAGCACGTTAAGCAAACAATGCTTTGAACAACTGGGCCCTGGTTGTATTTAGAGCTGAATCAGGAGATAAGAGCGAGGTTTTGCGCGTGTTAAACTAGTATAAGCCACCCAGTAGTCTTTTCTACTGACCATTCCAAGGCGGTTCCTCTGTTGCAGTTCTTATTTGTTCGTGCGTCGGTGGTTTTCGTCATAGTGCAGGTACTATTTTATTTCCCTTTGGATCATTGAGACCATCCTGGTTATTTTGAAATAGAATACCGCTGAAGCCGGCGCTAGGAGGGGTGGGGGCGCGTATGCAGTCTCGCAAACTTCAGTGTTGTATATGAAGAGACTCAATCAAACCGAGTCTCCGATTTTCGTGATTGTGTGTGTTCTTTGCTCCCAAAGGATTTTTTTACTTTTATTCATAATTGGCGTTTGTTTTATCAATATTTGTTCCCCATATTTCCTTCTTTTGGTGCTTTGAAAAAGTTTTGTTCGGTATCGTCACATTATATATTCCCTGACTTTCGTGACTTGATCTTTACTTCCCTGTACATCGGTTCCCTTCTGAAAAACGGTTGACTCTAAAGGAGAAAACATTTGCTCAGCAAATTCTTTCCTTTTAGAGTATAGACTTCATTTTAAAAATGAACAAAATACTTTAGACAGAGTGGCCCACCCCTGAGTGTGTATAGGATAATTTGATGTGGAATCCGAGCATTTAGAGTCATTCATGTATACTTTTATTTAAAAAATTGTAAAAAAAAATATATATATAAAAAGGAAAGTACAACCCGACATATTTCTTTTCTGGCACATACCCTTAACCCATTGTATTCTGGAGACCCCTAAAAGGGTAATTGGCCATCAGTGCAGACCCAGATCAGACGCCAAAGAACTCGGCGTCTGATCAGGGTCTCCACTGTTTGAAAAGAGTTCAATCATTTTTTCTATAGGAATATCTAAATCACATAGCCTGACATACCTAAAATCGAAATTAGAATCTTCCAATATATGGTGGAGGAATTCATTCAGTCTACCATAAGTTAAAGACAACTTTAAATGTGGCCTTATTCAAACAGAGCAGAATCTCATCTTGTCAACTTGCCTACCGGCAAGGAAGCCTTTTTCTATTTGCAACTAGTAAAACGATTAATTTAAGACAGCCAATAAAAAACGGGTCTTCAAGGCATAATTAGACAATAAAAAAAAATAATTGGTTCTGGTGCGTGTTTGCGTGTTTGATGCTTGTAGGGAATATAAAGGTAAAACCAGACTAAGGTTTTGTTTTGTTTCTATATTCGGTATCTTGAGAACAAAATCCGTAAGACTGAGAGTTGTGGTTATGACCTTTCCTATGTACAGTGAACCGTTATCACAACGACAACATTTGTTCCCATTAAAATGAATTTTCTGTTGTCAAGAATCCTTAATGGACAGGATGATATGAAAGAAAGACCTTGTTTTATTCTTATTTCCCCATAGAACATACGTTTTTGATATTTGTTAGAATCGCCTCAATGAGGCGATTCTAACAAATATAAAAAGCGTATAGTGCTTGAAGTTTTAACGCAATATTCTTGCATAATTTCTAATTAACTGTCACCTCTTGAGCGAAGGTTTCGTGACATTCAAATTGTCATTATAACGGATTTTGTCGTTGTATCGAGCGTCGATATGAAGAGGGTTGGCTGTATTTTCATTTCTATTTGACTGCTAGCAGCAGAATTGTACAAGAACACATTAACTCTTGTCATGCTGATTAAATTAAGATGTCACGCCCACTTGCAATTATCAGCCAATCAGATTACTTGATCCAGGATGTCGATACAAATTCACATACTGAATGACAAATAGTGCAGATCCAGATCAGTTGGCTTCTGATCTGGATCTACACTGTTTGCAAGGGCAAGGCATATCCGGGTTCAGCAGGACTAGGGTTAATAATAAAATCTAAAAGGGTGCTGTTGAGTCGAGAAAATAAAAATTTTCGGGGCATCTATGGACAGTGCAGACCCTATCAGACTGCTAGATAGTCTTCTGCACGATGGTTCTACAGTCACACATTGCTTTTTAATTCCATGGGGAAACACTAAGACAGACAGATGTGTGTGTATGTGTGCGTGTGTGCGTTTCAATTAATTCTTTTCTCGTCTTCTATATGGTTTAGTACTTGACGCAAAGGGAAAAATGAATATATTTCCTCTGGACAGATCAACTTCAGCTATAACAGGCTTGTTCCGATAATAAAGATATCTAACGCATAATTCAGGTCAATTGTTTTCAAGTAATTTCGATAATGGAGTTTTTAATGAAGCGCCAACTTTCAACCATCCTCCAGACGTATTTGACAACAACCTCTTATACACATACTGGTCACAATTTCAGGGGACTAGAAACACTAGGTGGATATTCCACCATATTTACAAGGAAGATAACTTTTGTGACTTCCTGTTTGGTTAACTACACACCAATTCTCCTCTAAAAAGGGGTCAACACTTTTAGAAGAGAACAAAAGCACTTTGAGTTGCCTCCCCCTTTGAAAGTGTATCCAATCCTCTGAAAGTCATGTACGTGTAGCTTTATTTCATCTTGTCTGCAGCCGGATTAGTTCTCTGTGGATCTTGATTAGATATAAGACGCGTTTATTCGTAGTAAGACAACAGTTTTGCTCGTTGATTGCCATATGTAGGTCTGGGATCTATAAAATTAATATGGAGGACACCGATCACGAAACACAGTCATCCCTTGGCAATAGATAATGGTTAATTGACATGAAATGACAACATGAAAAACATAACATTCTTTAACCCTTAAACGGCCAATCACAACAATTGTCGTCTGCTTTGTCATCTGCTTGTGATTTTAAAAGTCATTTTTGCAAACAGTGTGGACCTAGATCAGACTGCTCCTCTAGGAGCAGTCTGATCAGGGTTTACATGTTTGCCTGTTATGCAAAAACAAGTTTGAAAACTTTGCAAGAATATAAAGCAGACGACATAAACAGACGACATTTTCAGATGCAGGTGTTCTAAGCATTTTAAGGGTTAAAACAGCAAACAAACGAAGGGAAAAAACTACAACAGAAATATCAATGGTCAACATCAAAACTGTTTGTGGGTGTCGGCTTCATTATAGGAAGCTAATGCTTGCTTTAAATCCTGATATAGTTCTAGCTACATATACCTGTTCTGTCTGAGAAACGTACCCTTAAACCACCACGAAAACATACCTACATAATTTGACTCCCTTAACCCCACCCCATGTCGGCCTCGGTGGCTCAGTTGGATGCGCCGTCCGACTAGAGACCAGGAGGACGCGAGTTCAACCCCCGCCGAGGTCAGCAATATTCTTTCGTAGAGATTGATCATGAAATATTTTCTACGGTCATTCTCTCCCTTCCGCTGATTCAAGAAGGGCATTTGTCAGTTTCTGGCGAAAGAATGTGCACAATACTGGTTAACCGCTTAGAGGACTAAGCCTGCCCAGTAAACGTGTGGTTAGGTAAACTGACCGCGCACAAACAAATAACCCCACCCCACTTTTGTATAGTAAAACTGGGGTTTACAGGGGTATACAATATATATTATTTTCTTATTTCTGCTCAAAAACATAGATTGTGAGTACTCGTTAGAACCGCCTCGGTGAGGCGGTTCTAACGAGTATCCACAATCTATGTTTTGAGCAGAAATATGAAAATTATCATAATTTTTATCTGAAAACTTTCAGTTTTTGGAGGTGGAATTTTCAATATATTTGAATTGGCGTGTTTTCGTAAAGATTAATAGATCAAGACAGAAAGCAAACTGATTAACTTCATAATTCTATTATGGAAATGACGGCTCAACTGTGACAGAAAGGTAGAACAAAAACAAAACACAAGTAAAATCACGGTGATCCTGACCGTAGATTATTAAAGAGAGTAGCAATGTTGTTAGCCTCCAAAAAGCACGTAGTCTGACGCATAATATCTACATTATATCCTATCCTTTGCTTTCGATTAATAATCTTTTTGAATTATTCAGAAAATCAGACTTACTGACAACTCTCCTGAGTTTGTAAAATAAGTCACCATCAATTCGGTTTCCGACAGTCATTTGTTTTGTTTTATATTTAAAATTTAATTCTATTACGGTCATTAAAGTCAAAAATCTCGAAAAAGGAATAAGCTGATACAGTCGACTCTCGTTACGAGGGTCGTGCAAAAAGTTCTGTCACTAATAGGCTTCCTTGGTTTTATCCCAGGTATATTTTAAAATGCTTCACTGCACTTGTTGTTTTGAATAGCTAACGATACCCGTTTATTTCATTCAAATTGCTTTCCAACTGACCGAGTTATTTCAAATCGAAATTGATGCAGTCATATACACTGACCAATTTACTTGTTACAATAAAAAACGACTAAGCAAAGGATGGTCAGGAGTACACCTTTTACATGACAACGCCTCCTCTCATGTGACGTTGTTAAGTCTTTTTTGGCTTCTGAAAAGACGAAAGTTTTAAACCATCCACCTTATTCACCTGATCTGAGTCCCTGTGACTTCTTTTTATTTCCAAGGCTTAAAAATGCTTTCTGGAAATAGTATACGTCTAGAAGTTCTCTTGGCAGCGCAATTTATCAGTGTCTCCAATAGATACCAAAAGAAGACTATTTATCTGCTTTTCGCGACTGGGTAAAAAGGTTACAAAAATGTGTTTCAGTAAAGGGGGAATACTTTGAAGGTTTGTAATAAAAATATGTTTGATAAAACGTAGCACTGAAGTTATCCAAACCCAGTGACAAATCTTTTTGCAGGACCCTCGTATCTCGACATTGCTTATCTCGATTAACCGCTTATCTCGAAGTGAAAATCTGGTCCCTGTTTTTTACATGGAAATCCAGGTAATACAGGTAATAAAATAGTGTGGAAAAGAGAAGAAATTGCTCCTAATATATGTTCAATACATCTTTAACTTCAGGAGTCAAATTAAATTTAATTTATGAAATATCGATTTATTTTTCCTCAATTCTGCAAATCTGATATCTCGAGGTACGGATACCTCGAAGTATTTCAAGAGTCCCTTAGACTTCGAGTCTACTGTATATAAATATATGTACATATATACTTCAGCGTCTGAAAATAGATATTCACATAAACAAAAATTGAATATCTCGTTGTCAAAACATTTTACACGTAATTCTGTACATTTCGATCCAGATAAATTAAGTCTAGAAATCGTAGGTATCAGAAGAATTCGCTTTATTTCAGTTAAATTTTACCAACCATTTATTCAAAATATGTGATAGCAATATTTAGTAAGTCATCTAAATATCTAGAAGTTGAAAATGCCACAATGACATTTAGCCTGATTTCCTTTACAGAGTGAGAGACAACACGAGTCAAAACAAAACAAAACAAAACAAAAACAAGCGACAACATAACTCAAAACGCAAACAAATCAGAGGCAATAGGTACATAGTTAGTTCCTGATGAGGACGAATTGTGCACCGCTTGTTGCTGTGCATCTTTGATACTGACATATTTATAATTATATGTTCGATTAGCTCACAAAGGATTTGTTATAGACAGACAGATCACAGACAAAACATTTATTCTCTTAAGTCATTTTACATGACATATAAGGAACAACATATTAACTTAAATGGTAGCTTAGGTGACAGTTATACATATTAATTAGTTCTAAGTATCTTTCAGCTTAACCTACTTTAATGATAAACATAGTACATGTATGATTAGTATCCTCGCTAGTATTGCGATCAACGCCTTTCAAGGGGAGAATATGCAGCCCCACAACACAAATAAAATTCTGAATGCAGTAGTGCTACATATACTCAGTTTCGCGCAGTACATTCAATGCAATTTAAGGGTGATAGTTAGCCCTCTGGGTCAGTTCAGCAGACGACAGATCGGCAATATCTCCCGATTCCAGAGAATAGCCCCTGACATGTTGTTGGTGATTTATTTCATTTTCCGGTTTTACTGCAGCAGACTTGGGTCTAACTAAAGGCTCCTATATCGGAAAACAATGGCAGAAATAAAATAAAACCATGACATGCATTTCAATGTTAAGAGTCTAAAGAATAAGCATACAAAATGATAAACAAGGTTCGTGTTTAAGACTCGCGCCTCCGGTGGTGGGGTAGTATCTACTAGTGATTTTGGTATAAATTTGTATGCTAAAATCTGAAAACCCACTTCATTCAAATACTTGGACTTCGAAAAAAAAGGACCCATTCATATATTAAAAAGTTCAAACATATTCATATCTAACGCATGCTAAAATAAGCTTCTAGATAAGATCTGGTAACTTATTTAAGTTCTGGCATGTTTTTTTTTTTTTTTTTTAAATAGTAATGTATAAAATAAATCTCGTGGAGATCCGAAATTGACTAGGATTCGCATATTGCTTGATTAAGAAATTTCATAAACCTTAATACAAGCATACATTAAAGAATCACATTGTTGTTCTTTTTTACCTGTTACACTGAAAATTTATTAAAATTTAGTATATATTTGTCCCATATCTCTAAGTAAACATGAACAAAATTTTCGCCGGTTCTTAGACGTTTACATGTACGTCTAAATATTTTGTCTTGTTTCTTTATAATGCTACTAAATACTTTTCCGCTGGCAAATCGTTAATTTGTGGTAAAACTTCCAACGTTATATCAATATAAGAGGAACGGATACGCATTCAGGGGAAACAAATCTATCGATCTTGTATTTCCTTCTTTCTGAAAAGGGATCTGCTCTAAAAGGAAAGCTTTTGTATATTTTCAGGAGGGGCAACTCTTTCGGAATCAAAACGAAAAGGGATTTATTTTTAAAGGAAAGAATTTGCTCCCAAATGGAGCAAATTCTTTCCTTTTAAAGTAGACAATTTTCAGCTTCGGAGCAAGTTTTCCCCTTACAGAGTAATGACAGCTTAGAAGCAAATAATTCCCTTTCAGAGTAGAACCTTTACAGAAGGTGCTTGGTGGGTAGAAATGCAATCAGGAAGTCACAAATGTTTTTAGAAAGGAAGGCAATGATCAGGAATCGATACAATTACCTAACACCTTCAGTCCAAGACACCCATTACGAAATCATGCATATTCAAATATATTGAAAATTTCGCCACCAAAAACTGAAAGTTTTCAGATAAAAAGTCTGATATTTTTTTATACTTCTGCTTAAAACATAGATTGTGGTTACTCGTTAGAACCGCCTCGCAGAAATAAGAAAAATAATGTATACCCCTGTAAACTCCAGTTTTACTACATAAAAGTGGGGTTAAAGGGTGTCAAAATTAGATAGGTATGTTTCCGTGATGAAAGGGAAAAAGGACGCACTTAAAGCGATGGCACCACAATCAAAACACTACAAGCAGAAAGCCAAAAGGACAGTTTTTTTCCCAAAAATTGGCCAAACGGCTATCCAAAATAAAAAAAAATTCACCAGGATATACACGCAAAGACATAAAAAGACAGAAAAAGAAAACCACAGCAGGAGCCCCGCCTTGGAACGGTCAAGAATAATATTACTGGGGGCTTAAATCGATTTTACGTGGCCACAACCCTCGCCATTAGGTCTGCCGTGGTATACACAAGACATTTGTTCAGTCCGCGTGAGGAGTTCCTAACTCGTCAGTGCTCCCTTTAACAAATATGGCAAAAAGTCGTCAAGCGTGTCCAATCCCCATTACGAAAACACGCCTATTCAAATATATTGAAAATTTCACCTCCAAAAACTGAAAATTTTCAGATAAAAACTCTGATATTTTTCATATTTCTACTCAAAACAGAGATTGTGGGTACTCGTTAGAGCCGCCTCGGCGAGGCGGTTCTAACGAGTACCCACAATCTATGTATTTGAGCAGAAATAAGAAAAATAATGTATACCACTGTAAACCCCAGTTTTACTGTAAAAAGGTGGGATTCAAGGGGTTCAAAATTATATAGGCGTGTTTTTGTGATGCCTTGCGGACTTCGGTATGATAACGGCGCTTTGTTCGTGCGTTGGTAGTTGCCTACGTTACGTTCGTTTTGTCATTATTTGTGACTAACTCTCTTTCCTTTAGTGCCTCGGGAAGTCTGTGATTCGTGATTGAGGCATTTCTTAGGTACCTTCACTTTATATTTTTGAATAACATCCTGACATATATTACCTTTATCTAAAGAAGAAACTGGTGGATTTTCGTACACACAGCTGCTCCGCGTCATCAATCGCACCGTCATGATTGCGATCACACAGTTCGTAGATTTTCTTCATTGATGAGATTGACAGCCTTTTGTCCATCCTGAAACATAATATACATAAAAACATTTTCTTGAATATTCTTAATGGACTAAAACTCTTCTTTCTTTGTTACGAGCAAGGCGTAACGAGAAAGAAATGAAAGTGAAACCAGCAACAACCTTTGAAATTGCTTTCAATATTTATTAACAACAAAAAAGACAATGTGAAAAATATAAAAAATATACGTAAAACAGAATAAAATATACGTAAAAACAGTACCTTTAATGTTTTTATTGTCACAAAGTCCCTCAGAAATAATCCGCAAGAATTTCTAAACAAATCCTTTGAATTACAGTTTCTGATCCCACAGTATGAAGTCCCTGAATTCAGAGTTTAATTCCAAAATGAATAAAATATTATACTTATCAAATATAGAATAATTTCCAATGAATGTATACAAAGATGCCCATATTAAATTTTTCCCCCTTATATATCATGAAAGCACATTCTGGAGAAAGAATTTGCTGGAGGCATCATTCATTTTCCAGTTTCAGTTAAGATTATCTAGATGTTTCATGACATGCCAAAATAGCTGAATCTAGAATATTCCGTCTACAAAGTTCTAAAAGGAATACAAATAACTTGTTATCGTAAACATGATTTTCCAGAAAGCATTCCGAGTCAAAATAGGTTTGGCCTTTGGTGAAAATAGGCTTAGCTGCGGAGACAATTTGCATGAAATGTCAAAGCCAATTTTCCGGGGAAAAATAAGCTTAGCTATCAATTTGTCGTCGGATGCTCAGGGAGTAGTAAAGATTAAAACAGATCTGTGATTCGGAATACCATGATCATGATAATGGTCGGCTGCTCATGATGATGGTCGGGAGTAGTAAAGGTTAAAATATGTCTGCGACTTCGGAATACCATGATGAGGAACACACTAGTGTGTCGAGACACAGGAAAATATACGATCGCCCATTTGCGTGTAGTGACGATCCTGATTTGTACACACTGTGACGGACGGTCGGATAGATAGATAGATAGATAGATAGATTACACTTCATACGTCATATTTTATGCTTCACACTTTACATAGCATTTCATACTTCATTCTGCATACTTCAGAAATTTCAAATTGAGGAAAAGTTTGAAAGTGTGTGCATCTGTTTATTCATGTGTCATGAAATAAGCCACAACGTGAGAAACCGTACCTTCCAACATGTGCGTCCAACGAAGACTCAAATCATACTGCGCGGATTCGCAGTCTGATCAGAGTCTTCATTGTCCGCTTGAAGACACTTTTGCATCCTTAGCTATCCAAAATGCGCCCAGTGAAAATTGCGAATGTGCAGGCTGATCTGAATCGGAGGTACGTTTCGTGACGTTGCAGCTCATATCAAAATGGGAAACAATTGGAAACAAAGAACACGCACAGAGAACGAAAATTACAAACTCGGCTTTATTAAGCCTCTTTATTCACAATGAAGTTTGCAAAGATGCACACGCCCGCTCCCCCACCTCCCCTCCCCATGCCCCCCTCCCCCACCCCTCTCGCCTCTAGCATCGGCTTAAGCGGTTTTGCGGCCGCCACACAAGTCCTAGTCCTAAAAAGATTGACTACATACAATAGTGGTCTAATTCTGAGACGTATTCCATTTGCCTGAAATCTGAGCCTGGCTGCACGTGCAAAGTTCACTTGTTCTCATTCTGTAAGGACACACGATATCTTTATCCAACAGAGATGCCTGCTGTTATTACCTGAAAGCATTTGGATGCAAAATTCAGGTCAGTGAGAGGCTAACTTCAAAATACTTGCTTTAATGAGAAACGGCAGGCTGTCTTGAATTTTACAAATGGCGCCACACAAAAATGTGTCTTCGCGCATATGCGGACACCAAAGGCCAAGATAAGCTTGCTCATCCGCACAATCTGATCAGGGCATTCAATCTCCGCTAAAAGAACCATTTGACACTATAGAAGGTATCAATGGAGAGATATATGTAATGCCCGGATAAGACTTTGCGCACGAACGGGATAAATCTGAATCTGTGCATTGTGCGCATGCTCGATGACAATGTTTTTTTTCTTTGGCGCCGCCCAAATGATCTTGATGTCTTTTAAGTCGTAATCCTTGCCTTGCTGAATAAATTAAGATGCCAGGACGACGATTTCTAATTTCCAGCCAATCAGATAACTTGATCTGGGTTTTTGATAGGAATTCACATATTTAATGAGCAGCAGGGGGGAGGGGGGCGGGGCGAATGCACCACTTTTTTTTGGGCCCCAAAAGGGCTCCCACGTAGCCAAACAATTCTGTATGTACGTCTAGACGACTTCCTCGGGCGTGCGGTTGCGCTTCGGCTCTTCCTGAGGCCCGAGCCCCTGCGGCCCCCAAGTGAGCATAGTGAGAGCCCCTGGGGACGGCCCCCACCCTCGCCGGCCTTGGGGCTCATCTATTAAAGAAGTGGGCGACTGCTGATATACCACTACAAGCGACATGCCCAAGGGACAAAACACATGCAAAAGGTCGACCGTGAGCTCAACGGAGCTCTGTGGTAAAAGCTGTCTGACGGACTTTTGTAAAGTTCATCTGGTGAGACTCCGTAAAGGCTCACGCACTAAGCCCTGCAGGGGTTGTAGGGTGGGGGTTACTAACAAGCAACAGCTCTGTTGTCAGTGCGGGTATAGGAGTGAGTGGCGTCGTGCAACAAGAGCGACGCGAAAGGAATTTGCGCGTCTGGCCGCCATCGAGATTTCCATGTAGAGGAAGGTGATACAAAGTATATACCCATCTGACACCATGGCTACAATGGATGACCTGATCGAAGAAATACTCGCAGAGTACGAGCCAAGGCCCATCCTCGATGAGCCCATTCCAGAAGCTGAGGAAAGACTCCCCTCCCGGCCGTTTCGACCACAGTGGCCATTTACCGACCTGGATGATCGTGTCCCCTACCCAGTAAGACTCCCGGCTAACGAGCCTTGGGTCGAGATACTTAACGACGCCAAAGACGAATTCGAGGTAGATGGCGCCGCCGCGGTCTTCTCTACATGGAGGGTTGAAGGAGAAGACCCGCTGGACATCGATGATATCGAGATCGGCGACGGCATGCATGCCAGAGCCGGCAGGCTGGCACTGGACGCTCGGATGGCCGACGTCAGGGCTAACCAACTTCTGGCAGCTCTCCCAGGGGGCACGGAGTTTCTCCTGAGAATCAAGTTTCTCTGGGAGAAAGCTTACTATAGCGCATTTTTTGTCAGGGCTACCGATGTTTCGGCTACCATTTTTGGAGGCACGCACACGTCCCTGTTTCCAGTGGAGACCGATGGCGACATAGGGATGCCAAGAAAAACGCAAATCTCCGCGAGATCGGGATACACGCAGCAAAGGGGACTGCACGGCACTCCGTATTCGGCAAGGCTTAGAGACTGCCATTTTTCGGGTCGCCCAAATTTCCAATTAGACAGACAGTAGCCCAAGACTTACCGAGCAACTAATACGACACCGGTGCACCAGAGCTACTAGATGGCGGTGCAATCAACATTCCAGTCCATGGGCCTACGGTCCGAAAAGGCCGTATCCGCCCACCTTCTCCTGGAGAACGCGCACGAGAGCTATCTTGTGTCGGACATCTCCAAGGTCGACTATCTGGCAGGCAACCTGGGCCGCACGCACCTGCGCCCCCTCCCCGGCCTTCCAACGTTCGTCGACAACGTCTGTGTCTTCGGCTACCTTCGCCGCGAGGACTGCGTGGTCCATGGCGGGCGCCTCTCTTGCACAACCGGAGAGGACAGCTCCGCGAAGAACACCCATCGGCGGCCATCTGGCCGACTATGCCGACTGTCCGAACGTGCATCTGCGCCGCACCTTCTTGCATCCCGATGTACAGGCTCGAAGTTCGGGTTGCAAGTTGCGCGGATATCTACCGCCGTCCGCGAGAGTATGGGGATGGCCCCCGATGGTACTACTCGCGGCCACATACAGACGAACATTGTCCACACACTTGCAACCCGAGACAACGCCGAAGGCGGTGCCATCCGAGCGACAGTCTCCAGGATCGAAATTGACACCGACAAAAAGGCGCAGGCGAAGTGGCGAGAGCTGTACCCGGAGACAGAACCGGCCGGTCTCTTCGTAGCAAAGGTGGATGTGTCCGAAATCCCTATGGACGAGCTGCAAGCCTCCTTGCCGGCCTTCGAACGCCTGCTGTTGGCCCACGGCTACCGTCTCTATTGTACCGACTACACACAATATTTCTCGGGGGTCCTCGACCGGGAGGCGCTCGTGGACCACCTCTGCGCTTCCGAAGGCTTCCGCGAGCAAGGCGACCTGACCACCGCCATGCGCGCAGACGTGCCCACGATATTGGCGAACACCAGCAGCGTTGGGGACCACGTCTGCACATGGGTGCGCACAAACAAAGCTGGGTACACGGTCCGAACGAAGTTGTACAACAAGGTCGTGCCGAACTTCGAGGCGGGCGAGGTCCGCGAGCCCATCGGCGGCCATCTGGCCGACTATGCCGACTGTCCGAACGTGCATCTGCGCCGCACCTTCTTGCATCCCGATGTACAGGCTCGAAGTTCGGGTTGCAAGTATGTGGACGATGTTCGTCTGTATGTGGCCGCGAGTAGTACCATCGGGGGCCATCCCCATACTCTCGCGGACGGCGGTAGATATCCGCGCAACGGTGTTCTTCGCGGAGCTGTCCTCTCCGGTTGTGCAAGAGAGGCGCCCGCCATGGACCACGCAGTCCTCGCGGCGCAGGTAGCCGAAGACATAGATGTGTCGACGAACGTCGGAAGGC
>OZ024828.1:33037635-33182635 GCA_964016985.1 Anodontia alba
CGCGCAGACGTGCCCACGATATTGGCGAACACCAGCAGCGTTGGGGACCACGTCTGCACATGGGTGCGCACAAACAAAGCTGGGTACACGGTCCGAACGAAGTTGTACAACAAGGTCGTGCCGAACTTCGAGGCGGGCGAGGTCCGCGAGCCCATCGGCGGCCATCTGGCCGACTATGCCGACTGTCCGAACGTGCATCTGCGCCGCACCTTCTTGCATCCCGATGTACAGGCTCGAAGTTCGGGTTGCAAGTGTGTGGACGATGTTCGTCTGATTGATTGATTGTGTTGGGGTTTAACGACACGTCAACCCTTGTGGGTCATTTTGTGTCGTCTCCCAGAGAAAGGGAGAAAAGAGATAGAAGAGATAGTAGAGGAGATGAAAGAGACGATTAGGGAAGAAATAGGAACAGGAATGAAAGTGAAGAAACAGAAGAAATAAAAACATTCCCCCTCTACCCTTACCTGCTACAAGGATAGCAGGCCTTGCCCAACTGTAAGCCAATTTCAGTTAGACGCCCCGGTGACGTAAGATACACGACACCATTGCCACTCCCGACCACCCCCGATGTTCGTCTGTATGTGGCCGCGAGTAGTACCATCGGGGGCCATCCCCATACTCTCGCGGACGGCGGTAGATATCCGCGCAACGGTGTTCTTCGCGGAGCTGTCCTCTCCGGTTGTGCAAGAGAGGCGCCCGCCATGGACCACGCAGTCCTCGCGGCGCAGGTAGCCGAAGACATAGACGTCGTCGACGAACGTCGGAAGGCCGGGGAGGGGGCGCAGGTGCGTGCGGCCCAGGTTGCCTGCCAGATAGTCGACCTTGGAGATGTCCGACACAATATTGCTCTCGTGCGCGTTCTCCAGGAGAAGGTGGGCGGATACGGCCTTTTCGGACCGTAGGCCCATGGACTGGAATGTTGATTGCACCGCCATCTAGTAGCTCTGGTGCACCGGTGTCGTAATAGTTGCTCGGTATGTCTTGGGCTACTGTCTGTCTAATTGGAAATTTGGGCGACCCGAAAAATGGCAGTCTCTAAGCCTTGCCGAATACGGAGTGCCGTGCACTCCCCTTTGCTGCGTGTATCCCGATCTCGCGGAGATTTGCGTTTTTCTTGGCATCCCTATGTCGCCATCGGACTCCACTGGAAATAGGGACGTGTGCGTGCCTCCAAAAATGGTAGCTGAAACATCGGTAGCCCTGAGAAAAAATGCGCTATAGTAAGCAGTCGCCCATTTCTTTAATAGATGAGCCCCAAGACCGGCGAGGGTTGGGGCCGTCCCCAGGGGCTCTCACTATGCTCACTTGGGGGCCGCAGGGACTCGGGCCTCAGGAAGAGCCGAAGCGCGGCCGCACGCCCGAGGAAGTCGTCTAGACGTACATACAGAATTGTTTGGCTACGTTGGAGCATTTCGACGTACATATAGAATTGTTTGTCTACGTGGAAGCCCCTTTGGGGCCCAAAAAAGTGGTGCATTCGCCCCGCCCCTCCCCCCCCCCCACCCCCCTTGCTGCTTAATGATAAACCTTGCAGATCCAGATCAGTTGGCTTCTACTTCAGAAGCCAACTGATCTGGATCTACACTATTTGCTAAGACAGGACATGTCGTGTTCAGCAAGAGAATGGTTAATATTCTTCATGTTTTCAAGTAGTTTATTTAACAGCGGTGCCACTCAATTCAATGTCTATTAAATTTAAGCCAGCGCACAACAAAACCTACAACAAGACCTGTGAGACACAGATCAGCCTGTACATCGAGTCAGTATGGCAAGAGGTCTTCTTTATCCGTCTTTGGATAGCCTGGAGGCTGTAAAAGGCACATGCAATCAGCGTAGACCCCGATCAGGCTGCGCGAAGGCGCAGGCTGATCTGAGTCTCCGCTGGTCGCACACGCCTTACTGTAGGTTTTTGTCATGCTCTGGCTCATTTGTTCTAAGTGTTATGTGTAAGCATTGAAATACTGCAGAGTTTGAAAAAGCAGAATCTCATACTCTCGATTGATACATTTCAGTGACAAAAATCGAATGGGGTTTGTATCAAGTGCTCTCTCACACGTACAACACTCATACGTCATGATTAAATATCATGTCGGGGAACAGTTGAGTCTCAATGTGAGAAAACGTACCTTCAGATATATGCGCATAGCGAAGATACAGATCAACCTGCGCATTCGCACATTCTGATCAGATTCCTCACTGGGCGCATTTTGGGTAGCCAAGGATGCAAAAGTTTCTCCATGCGGATAATGAAGACAAAGCAGACTACGCGGATGAGCAAGCTGATTTGAGTCTTCCCAGTAGGCACACAACGTTAAGACAGCGTCGATTCAACGTTGATTCAACGTCAAGACGTTGAATCAACGTTGAATCGACGTTGTCTCAACGTTATGTGCCTGCTGGGTTCGTTGGGCGCACGTGTCAGCAGGTAGGATTTCTCATGTTCCTACTAATTTAATGGACAATCAAAGTACAGACCCTCAAGAGACACTTATACTTATTTGCTATTTACATTCCACACAAGAGTACGCAATATATTTCGTTAACACTACTTCTTCGCCGTAACTCCTTATAAGGCATTTAATCCAAATACATGTGCATTGATATTTGTTTCTTTGCCGGTCTCGGTGGCTCAGTCGGATGTGCGTCCGACTGGTGAGATGGTGGTCGCGGGTTCGATCCCCGCTGAGTCCGGCAACATTTATCGTGGGAACTGATCATGAAATATTTTCTACGGTTATTCTCATTCAAGAAGGGCAGTTGTCAGTTTTGGGCGAAAGATTATGCACAAGTACAGGTTAACTGCCAAACTGACCGCACTCGACATGACCCGTAAAACCTCAACACAAACAAACAAACCTTATTTCTTCACACAAACATATGTTGTGGATACTCATTAGAAGCGTCTCACAGAGGCGCTTCTAATGTGTACACACAACATATGTTTTTACAAACGGAAATGAAAAAAATATCTACCTCGACAATCTCTTATCAAATGCAGTATAAACTATGGATTTTCGTCATATAATATTTGAAATAAGGAAGAGTGTGTTTAGTATATTAAGACAGGTTGATGCACTAAAAGTTATAAGACGTTATAAAAATTCAGAAAAAACTGGTTTAAAAATTGCAAAATTCTGAAAATCTGTATAATAACGAAGACCCCTATATTTCCCTGTTTTCACTGTATATTATAGACGAACGTGGGGATACACAGTACATGGCATTGATAATGCAATTATCAGAAAACTTTCTTGAAATGTATGCACGTTTATAATTTACGAATTGTTGCTTTCCAAAGAAGGTTTTAATCAACTGGCTGGGTATCTTAAGAGGGCGCCGGATTTTTAACAAAATGTGACAATGGGTTCTCCAGACTAAGATGAAAAATACCAACGGTACTTTTCGAATAATATATAAGGGTCTGCCTTTGGTGTGAGTGGTAGACAGAAAAATCCGTTGCGAGAATCACTGTCTGGTATCACGAGGCCTGCCGAAGTTCTGCGGGTAGATCCCGGGTCCATTCCGTGTTTTCTGGAAAAGTTACGTATATAAGGGCCACTAATGAGGCCTCATTTGCTGAAATTAGCTAGTCTGGTCCACACAGCTTAACACTCTAACTGATTTCAATTTCGTGAGTGTGTTCATTGCTCTCAAGGGTCTTTCCTTTTAGGATGTATTCATTACGATGGTTATCTCACTCATTCTCAGTTAAAGCGGGCAAATACCGTCGTCAAACTTCAATTCAATAGATTATTTTTCAACAACATTTTACATTTACTAAACATTTTCTTTGTTGAACTATGATATCTGACAAAAACCTGAATTATTGTCTGCAGACAAGACGCAAGTCCTACATGTACATAGTATTACAATCTGAGCAATACTGGCAGGGCACTCAAAACTATATTATGAAAACATACCTATGTAATGTTGACCCCCTAAACCCCACTTTTATACAGTAAAACATGGGTTTACAGGAGTAGACATTATTTTTCTTATTTCTGCTCAAAAACATAGATTGTGGGTACTCGTTAGAACCGCGTCGCCGTGGCGGTTCTAACGAGTACCCACAATCCATGTTTTGAGAAGAAATATGAAAAATATTAGAATTTTTTAGCTGAAAATTATCATTTTATGGTGGTAAAATTTTCAGTATATTTGAATAGGCTTGTTTTAGTAATGCATGCCTTTATGTGGTTTTTATTATAAAGGTCAGGCTCCCATACAGATAAGCATACGATTGTATCAGGGATTCTTCGATGAAATATACGTTCTTGTGGCATAAGTTCATCTGGACAAATCAGCAAAGCTGACATATGTAAACAGAAATATCATTTTCATTGTTTAATGGTTGTCCCAAAATACCCATTATTTACCGGACAAAAATTTCAGTGATTAGCTAATCTATTCATATTTTCGTGTACGATACCATCTAGTCATATATGGTATCATATAAAACTAGCCATTTCTACTTTACTGAAACTCAAGATAGATAACAAAATTCAAACTATTGATCTCAAAGCGTAACTTTGACTGTGTCATTTACGAGCCTTTCACAATACAAATATGTGTATACCTTATGGCTTTTCATTACAATTCTACTTGAAGACCAAATTTCTGGGATACAGATTTAAAAAAGTCAAACGACTTTCTTCTGGATCCCATTTGTATGTATTGATGTTTTGTCATGTCTCGTTGTCAACTGTAATGTTATATGTATACAAATAAAATAGTTAAAACTAAGACCAAATGCCTCAAAATATATTTCACCTGTTTTGTCGGTATATTTTCTTTCTTAATTTAAAAATTCCATCTGATTCTAAGAGAACAAGACAACCATTATTTACGGGACGTCATTTACAGAACAACATTAATCATTTACAGGACAACATCAATTTTCGGTTTCCAAATTTCTAATATATTTTGGGCTATTCAGCAACCTTTTGGTTATGTTAATATCCGTTTAGAGTAAAGGCTCGCTCTTCTGCTGTCTGGTACTCATCTTTCAATTATTCTTCTTATCATTTACAAGTCATGATTTCCGAGTCATTCAATATTTTCGTCTTATTTAGTTCAACTCTCTGATAAAATTGCATGTTCTATTACCTTTTTTAAACCGCGCTTAAAGTGTTATTTTGAATTATAATAAATCATATCGCATTGAAAAGTATGCAGTAATATATGAAACTGCGCTTGTAAATAATGGACGGTCTCGTAAATTGTTCCTGTATTAGAAAGTCAAGTTATGTCGAAGCTATAGTATTAAGGCGGGTAGAATTTTGCAGTTAACCTTCGAATCTGTTCTACTATCAAGGGATGCACAGCTTGATTCAGATTTAAAAGGTTAATATTTCGACATTTTCTGACCCCTATTTGTTCCCCTTAACTGAGAATGAATGATCTGTGAAACACCCTGATCATATAAGCATTATATATAAAAAAAAAATAAGATGACACTGACTAATTTGCTTAATGACATCTACTGATGTCAGCTAACCTCGTAATAGGAGATGTTTAAGTGACACCCTGCATGAATAGAGGTGAAATTGATAAGAAAAAAAAAGTCTCAAATCACAGCCTATCCAAGGCGTCGAAACTGGAACATTACAAAAACACGCCTATTCAAATACACTGAAAATTTTACCACCAAAAAATGGCAATTTTTCGGATAAAAAAATCTGATATTTTTCGTATTTCTGCTCAAAAACACAGATTGTGGGTAATCACAATCTATGTTTTTGAGCAGAAATAACAAAAATAATGTATACCCCTGTAAACCCCAGTTTTACTATATAAAAGTGGGGTTTAAGGGGGTCAAAATTATATAGGTATATTTTCGTGATGAGCAAGGAAAGTTGGACACGTCAGCACAAAACACAAACCAATCATGTAAATTAAAATACGTTCTTAAAAAAGAATCCTTTGGAAACAAAGACCAGCAAAAATAAAAGCAGCAGGCTCAATTTCACTGAGTTTGTGAACGTGCAGTGTTAGATTATGTGCCCATTGTAGAGGTCGCTGCCTCAGCGGGCTTCCCTGGCTTCGGCTTGTCCCTCCCGCTTGTCCTCCCCTACCCCTTAAACTGTAAAAACTAAGCTATGAAAGGTTCATCAGGATATGCAGGCTTTAGAAAACCTTTTCTGTAACCTTTGAAAAATGTGGCAAGGTTTTTCACCCTTTAAAACAGGAATTGTATTGCTGATCTCTATTCCTCCAGCTAGGGGATCATGCTAGCCCTAAAACCTACATTGTTCAAATGCTCAAAACTTCGTGTATACGCACTTCTCATTGAAAACAAACTGACCGATTATAAGTAATAAAAGGGAATAAAATGTAGTTTTCGCTGATGCATAATATATATGTATAGGTAGCTGCAAGTGGAAAGGCAGGAGCATGGAAAGTCGGATATTTTTCGACCGCTCCTCGTTGGGATATTTTAGGAAAATTTTCTTATTTGATCATAAATGTATGTTGTGTGTACTCATTAGAATCGCCTCATCGAGGCAATTCTACTTAGTGCAACCAACATACAATTTTGTTATAGAAGCTTGAAAAGACAGCCCTGAATTATCCCCATTTTCCTCCTCACTTGGCGCTATGTTTAACCCTCATAGGCTTGAACTACCCATGTCAAGAAAACATTTCCTTGGTTCCAAAGATGTTTCAGCCATTTCAGATCGACTGTAATTTGGATAATGTATATGCCGTAGGGTATAATACATGGAGCAATTTACGTTGCTTCACAAATTTGAGTTTAAAATGAGGTTTTGTTATCAGAAGTAATTTATTGTATCATGTAGGAGTTCTGTTGGATTAGTTTGATGTACAATGTGTTGATCAGAAATGCTAAAAGTACTTAAGAAATTATTCAAATACGCAGCTAGAAGTGCAATTAATTGCTTCAGCACCATCAGTGCAACTTATTTGAATTATATTATTGCATAAAACGCAGTGTCGCACGTTTTTAACAGCCGTGCATTAACCGGCGAAAACCCGTTTATTACGCGCTGTTAATGCACGGCTACGCAACTTTCAATATGATCGTACCGGGGCCACAGATTTGCTGCCGTTACGAGATGTGTACTGCCCGGCCCTAGACGAGCAAAGTCCGTGGAAATTACGTTCGCGAGACATCGGTGAAAAGGCGAAACAAAATAGTGCAAGAAATAACGCGAGATGTAGCAAATGTTTTCAGTTTTTATGCAATAATAGCGATCAAACATGGTTTTTTAATCAATTAACATTCGCCAGGTCCCCTGGTAGGTGTTGAAAAAACATGTTTGATCGCTCATAGTTCGTCTGTCATTACCTGACAATGACCAATCCTAATCAACTGTGTGATGTGTTATTATTTGTATGTTCTAAGATGGCTGATGAGACCAATCTTAGCTCTAAACTGCCTGTTGCAGATAGGACAAGAGAGGTCTGAGGAAGAAACCTCTGTTGGTGATGCCTTAGCTCTGGCTTTCCGCTGTGCACGTTTCTGCTCGGCTTCGCTGATTCTTTTTGTTTCGTATTCACCAGCTCCCCTTCTTATGAGGCCTCGCCATTTTGTTCGATCCTGTGCAATCTGTTCCCACGACTCTGTTGGTATGTTGAAATCTTTAAGGGGTGCTTTGAGGGTGTCCTTGTATTGCTTCTTCTGACCACCATGGGAGCGTTTTCCAACTTGTAGTTCTCCATAGAGGATTTTCTTTGGCAAACGTTCATCAGGCATTCTGGTAACATGGCCTGTCCATCTTAACTGTGCTCATTTCAGAAGAGTATGTACACTCTGCATCCCTGCCCGTTTCAGGACTTCTGTGTCTGGAATCCTGTCTTGCCACTTGGTCTTTAGAAGTTTTCTAAGACAGCTTGTATGGAAGTGGTTCAGTCTTTTGGCATGCCGTTGGTAAACTGTCCAAGTTTCGCATGCAAATAATAGTGTTGGCAGCACCACCGATCTGTATACTTTCAGCTTTGTGTCAAGTCTGATTCCACTTCGGTCCCAAATACTTCCACGTAGCCGGCCAAATGCTGCACTAGCTTTGGCAATCCTAGCATTGACTTCATCATCAATGTCAACAACTCTAGACAATTTACTTGCAAGATAGGTGAACTTGTCTGCTACTTGCAGTCGTTGACCTTTTAATGTGATGGTAGGCTCCTTGTAAGTCTTTCCAGGTGCTGGCTGATATACTACCTCAGTCTTTTTTATGCTGATTGTGAGATCATAGCTGTCACATGAATCAGATACTTGATCCACACCTTTTTGCATTTTCTCTTCTGTTGGAGCACCCTTTGCCATGTCATCAGCAAAAAGGAACTCATCTAGCACCTCTGTCTGCACCTTGGATTAAGCTTGCAACCTTCTTAGGTTTAAAAGTTTCCCATCAAAGCGATACCTCATAGGTATACCATTGTCACCATCCTGGAAAGCATCTGTAAGCATGACAGAAAACATCATACTGAACAGTGTTGAAGCTTGAACACAGCCTTACATAACTCCATTTGTCACAGGGAATGGATCAGAAAACTCGCCATCATTTTGGACCCTTGCAAGCATACCATCACGGAACTGCCGTACCATTGCTATGAATTTGGCAGGACAGCCAAACTTTGCCATAATTTTCCAAAGTCCCTCATGACTGACTGTGTCAAATGCTTTGGTAAGGTCGACAGAGGTCATGTAGAGGTCCACATTCTGTTCCTGGCATTTTTCTTGAAGCTGTCGTGCTGTAAAGATCATGTCTATTGTTCCTCTGTCTTTCCTGAATCCACACTGGCTTTCTGGTAGAAGCCCTGACTGTTCAAGGTATTCATTCAATCGATTCAGTAGGACCCTAGCAAGGATCTTCCCAGCAATTGACAATAAAGTTTGATCGCTACATGTATATTAAACCCATTTTAGTCTGGCAATCGCCAAAATGATACCTGGTAACTGGCAAACAGCGCAGACTTACGATCAGACGCCACAGAATGTGACGTCTGATCAGGCCGGTATCCAATGTATGCAAGTAGTTAAACCAGTTTTCTCTAGGAATATCTAAATCACATAGCCTAACATACCTAAAATTGAAGATTGGCTATTCCTTTATAGTGGGGGGGTGTTTATTTAGTCTAAAATGGATTAAAGTGTTTCATAATAGGACAGAACCAGATTTACAACAATGAATACTCTGTTTATTCCCGGTGGTGTACCTACTATGTGTATATATAATTTACAGTAAAATCAAATACAGATGTATTCAAGAAGGAATGAGAGCTTCGCCATACACTGCCATCCTTGCTAAAGTGCTTCTGCTATATTTATGTATAGAAAGACGATTCGTTTAACTCTTTCGGCGCCAAATTTCAGACGACATTTGTCGTCTGCTTTTTTATTTTAACAAAATATCGTTTGGAAAGACGTTATATGTAAAGTTTGAGCCGTCTCATCTGGATCTATGCTGTTTGCAAAAGCCTATTATTATCGCTTGTTAACTGTTTTATAACAATATATGTTGTCCTTTCTTAAAGCTTATCATCACAAATTTTGATAATAAAATCTGACAGGATATCAAAATTCATAACATGACCTACGAGATCAAATTATAAATTTGATATTCTGTCATTTTTTTTTCTTTTTTCATAGAAGTCAACGTCTAGAACAAACGTACTTAATACAGTTAAACCTCGTTACAACGACCCCATTTGTTCCCAAATATTTTGCCATTAAAATGAATTGGCTATAATGAAGACACCTTAACTGCAGCAGAATGATATGTAAGAAAGGTCTGGTACAATTATTATTATTATTATTATTATTATTATTATTATTATTATTATTATTATTTTCCCGTAGAACTTCATATGTTATTGGTATTTGTTGGAATTGCCTCAGTGAGGCGATTCTAACAAGTATCCGAAACATATGTGTCTTGAAGTATTAAATACAATATTCTTGCATAGGTTCTGATTAACTGTCACCTCTCAAGCGAAGGAGTCGTGCCAGTCAAATTATCATCTTAACGAATTTTGTGGTTGTATCGAGTGTCGGTAAAAAAAAGGGCTGACTGTACTTTACTTTAAACCAAACTGAAAAAACATGAGCCCAATGGATTGGTTACTGTATGGTGCCATCAGATTACAGGAAAAATGCAACAATGTGATAATGTTGATGTTAAGGGCAATGGCTATACTTAAAGAGGGGCAACACTATCAAAATGTATTTTTCTCCCTTTTCATCACGAAAACAGGCCTATATAATTTTGACCCCCTTTAACCCCACTTTTATATAGTAAAACTCGGGTTTGCAGGGGTATACATTATTTTTCTTATTTCTGCTCAAAACAAAGATTGTGAGTGCTCATTAGAACCGCCTCGCCGAGGCGGTTCTAACGAGTACCCACAATCTATGCTTTGAGCAGAAATATGAAAAATATCAGAGTTTTTTATCTAAAAATTTTTAGTTTTTGGAGGTGAAATTTTCTATATATTTGAATAGGCGTGGTTTCGTAATGTGAAAAGGATCTACTCTAAATGGTGAGATTTTGCTCCCATTTGACGCAAATTCCTTCCTTTCAGAGTGGATCCCTTTACATAAGTATCTTGATGTGCATGAAAGCACACGGGACATCACAAAAGTCGTCTCCCTTGGAAAACATGGAGAACAATCTGCCAGGTGTATCTCATACCCTCAGATATATAGAACTGTATTCAGCATGTGATATTCATTTAAACATTCATGAAAATTCATTTTAAAATGCTCTACATGTAAACCATAAGGCTACGTTTCAAATTCACAAGGGTATTTTTTAAAGATTCTAAAAGAAATGAAAAACTCCAAACATATCCGCAAAATCGGCCGACGGGCGCTAAACGGACCAACGACCTCTTACAGAATTAACGGACACTATAAGACATAACGACGAACAGAGAAAGTCCTGATCATGTGCACAAGCTGATCTTGATCATCGCTGTTCGTATAAGTATAGGGACTACTTTCTTGCGTTGCGAATCAAGTAATATAGACTGGAAGAAAGGACTGCAGTATCGTCGAACTTCAATGGCTCGACATGGAGATTTGTTCTAGGCCATAAAGAGATAATCATAGCGCCAGGTCAGGAGGCATAAGAGGATACAGTCGAACCTCGATAGCTCGAAAACCGATGGCTCGTTTACCATGGCTAAGTCGAACTCATTTTTGAGTCCCTACGAAATGCTTCCACTAGCTCAAGAAAACAAAAATTTGGGGAAATTTTCTTATTTTATCATGAAATTGTATGTTGGGTGTACTCATTAGAATTGCCTCATCGAGGCGATTCTAATGAGTACACTCAGCATACAATTATAGTGACGGAAAAAAAACAAAATCCCTAAATTATCGCTATTTGCTTCCTGACCTGGCACCATGGTTAACCATCAGTGGCTCGAACCACCCATGTCTCGAACAATTTTCTATGGTCCCAAAGATGTTCGAGCCATCGAAGTTCGACTGTATTTGGGGATGTCTTTTTGATTTTTTATAATATAATGGTATGTTGAGTGTATTCATTAGAATTCCTTCAATAAGGTGATTCTAATGAGTGCATACACCATATATTTTCATGATTATATAAGAAAATTTCTCTAAAATATCCCTAAATATTGAGTAGTTGTTTTGACTCAAAAACGAATTCAAACCAGCCACGATAAACGAGCCGTACATGTAGGTGTTCGAGTCATTGAAACTTTATTGTATCGAAAGAGATTCTGAGTGAATGCCTAGTCGAACCAGACCCCAGCGTAGGTTGCTTTGTTACAAAGATGTCGATGAAAGGTATGAAATTTTGCCCGTCCATGAGATAATACGCATTTTAAGTGTTGTTAAAGCATGCATACATGTATTTGTAAGATGTTTCAAGGATACAGTATCATAGAAAGAATCGGTGGAAGAGAAAAAAAAAATAACAGAATAGTTTAAATCTTGAATTTTTATGTGCAGGCTCCAAAATTCATTTATAAACAATACTCGTGCCATGCGGGCCGCTATGTTTGTTTACCAAACATCAACCAGAGGCCGTTCGATCACAATTTTTAAATGAACATGCGCAATTTGACTTCCGGTGTTATAGTCAGGTAGCTGATTGAACTCGCTCATTATATTAATTATGCATGTTTTCCGCAACCCGAGTACCGTATTTACTCTGTATAATTACCGTATTTATTCACTTAAACTTTAACACGTCATTTGACTACCTAGTGGTGTATCTAAAATATCGTATTTACTCTATATAAAGGGACACTTTAAGTCCTTACCATTATTGCCCTAAGTTTTGAACATGTGAATTTTAATAACCATAGTTGTGTCCAAAACATTGCGTTTGCGGGATCTGATCAGGATCTACAACTGTTTGCTCAGACCTATCAGTCCCAATACTTATACCTACTGAATAACAAACAGGGTAGATCCTGACCATACGCTGCGTTCTCTGGCATCTGCTCTGTGGTTACCCTGTTTGCTAAGGCATCACTGTCCGAGTATATAGGGTACGTATGATAAACAAAAAACTCTCGTTATCTCGACATCGGTTATCTCGAACAATCGCTTATATCGAAGTGAAAATCTCGACTCTGTTTTAACATGGAAATCAAATAACAGGTAACAAAATATTGTAGATGAGAGGAGAAATTGCTCCTAAGGAGCAATTTCTGCCCTTTTCCGCAATATTTTCAATATACCGCTAACTTCAGAAATCAAATTATATATTCATTTGTGAAATTAGGTTGTTCGATTTATTTGTTTCCTCAATTCCGCAAACCTGATATGTCGAAGTACGGATACATCGAACTAGTTAAGAGAGTCCATTGGACTTCGATATAACGAGCATTGACTGTACAAGTTAAATAAAGATTTGCAAAAAAAGGCTGACTGCAAAGGGCATGCGAGTGCGTTCATGAGATGTGTGTTATGTACAAACTATCATGCCATCGCGAAATTCTATAATGGCCAAATAGCCTACAATAAACTCAGCCATATCGTGTTCACACTGTCATCATCTTTAACTCTTAGCATACTGGTTAAAAATTTGACATTTGGAAATATTTTACTTTTTCCAGAAAATAGGCTATTTATATTTTATGGAAATTGTCTCCTTCCTTAAAAGAAGGCAATTTACATGAAATACCAAAGCCTATTTTCTTATGAGACAATTCGCACAAAAATGTCAACGCCTATCTTCTCGGAAAACTAAGAAAAAAATATTTCAAAATGTTGTCTGCTGAATTCGCCCATAGAGTGGTAAAGTTTAAATGTTGTGGATCACAGGGGACATACCAAAATATGTATGATATCATTTTCAATCTGTAATACTAAGGTATTTATTCCGATGATTAAATGAAAATATAACCTTCTAAAATAAACTTAGACATATCGAATTCCCACAGTCACCATCCTTAAATGTTGTGAATGACAGGGGAAACACCAAAATATATGAGATATCATTTTCGTTATAAAATCCTTGTTGAGGTGTTATAATGACACTACAGCTTTTGCTGGAGAAGAATACAATTATGGATCGTTTTCTTTTTTCTGTCGTCAAATTTCGTGTTTTTTTTGTCTTTTTTTTTTTTTTTTTTTTTTTTTTTTTTTTTACGTCTATGACTCACTTCTAGAATGTAGACTGGACGTACTGAAAACAATACCAAAAAAATACAGTGTCATCATAATGATATATATCCATTCACCTCAGAGTGACATTTTATCATCTGAGCAGGGGCACAGCTTTACTTGCAAGATTTCATGTGCGCCCAGAAAGACAAATAAGCCTGCGCATCACGAAACCATGCCTATATAAGTTTGACCCACTTAAATCCCACTTTTATATAGTAAAACTGGGGTTTACATGAGTATACATTATTTTTCTTATTTCTACTCAAAACATTGATTGTGGGTACTCGTTAGAACCGCCATGTCGAGGCGGCTCTAACGAGTACCAACAATCTATCTTTTGAGCAGAAATATGAAAAATATCAGATTTTTATTTTATCTGAAAGTTTTCTTTTTTTAGGTTGGTAAATTTTTCAGTGTATTTGAATAGGCATGTTCTCGTAATTCGCAGTCCATTACGAAAACACGCCTATTCAAATACACTGAAAATTTTACCACCAAAAAATGGCAATTTTTCACATAAAAAATTCTGATATTTTTCATATTTCTGCTCAAAACATAGATTGTGTATACTCGTTAGAACCGCCTCGTCGAGGCGGTTCTAACGAGTACCCGCAATCTATGTTTTTGAGCAGAAACAACAAAAATAATGTATACCCCTGTAAACTCCAGTTTTACTATACAAAAGTGGGGTTTAAGGGAGTCAAAATTATATAGGTATGTTTTCATGATGTGTAGGTATCCAAGGATCCAAAGCGTCTTAAAGTGGATAATAAAGACTCTGATCAGCCAACGCGGGAGGTGCAGGCTGATCTGAGCCTTTGCTGGGTGCACATGCAATCTTGTTTGAAATGCCGTGCCTAGATTCCATATTGCATTTTATTAATAGCTGAAATAGGCAAATCAAAACGTTGTTTGTCTGTTCGAAATGCTTCCAAATGGCTTGATGAAGCTATTGCCATAATTATGTACGTAGGCTTAACTATTAAAATCCTGCAATTTGTAACTATAATGGCAAAAAGCGCCCCTTCAATGACCTGCGAACATTCAAAGACATTGTCGCCTTGGAAAATTTGTACAGACTAATAAGGGCCTTTGGTGATCCCCGACATATTATACAATTATTGCATGGCTGTTTTGGGAATATATTGCCCCGAAGTGCCGAGGACGGCCCGATGTACTATTGCTGGTGCCGAGGGCAAAAGTTTTGACTATTCCGCAAAACAGGCATGAAATAACTAAAGCTACTCGATCAATGCTAAAATCCTATCGTTTTCGCCATTAAACCCAAGCTTAATTAGCTTGCAACGTCGGTACACACACGTTTTCTCGTGATATTGACGTCTTTCCCTTGACGTTTGATGTCATTAACTAGGCAATAGAAAAAAAAAAAAACGATTGCCCGGCCATTTTGCATTCATTTAAAACGGGTGACGTCAAGATCTTCAAATCTACTGAACGCTCAGTAACGTCAAATGTGTGACGTAGACCCCACGCGCGCCAATAATGTGTCAATTACGCTAGATCATGAAAACCACTACATTAGATTATATAATAATAGTAGGTTGAATAATATAATAAAAAAAAGTATATATGATGTGTAAAGAATAGTGAACAGTGTTTGATTGTTTGGAAATAAAGCTTTTTGTATCTTGTTGTCTCCGAATATTTAGGGTAAATATGGAATTCCACTTTCGGGCTAAATACGATCAGAGGTATGTTCAAACATTACGAAAACACGCCTGTTCAAATATATTGAAAACTTCACGCCAAAAAACTGAGTTTTCAGATAAGAATTTCTAATATTTTTTTCATATTTCTGCTCAAAACATAGATTGTTGGTACTCGTTAGAACCGCCTCGCAGAGGCGGTTCTAACGAGTACCCACAATCTATGTTTTGAGCAGAAATATGAAAAATAATGTATACCCCTTTAAACCCCAGTTTTATTATATAAAACTGGGGTTTTAAGGGGTCAAAATTATAAAGGTACGTTTTCGTGATGAATGCGAGCGCTTACCGAGCGACCGGTTCCTCTCTTTCTCAGCGCGAGCGCTCACCAGAACGCCCGTGAATGCTCGCCAAACAGGCTAAGAGGTGTGTTGCATCGGCTTTCAAATATCGCGACGTACCTGGGCTGCGTTCATATGTGCACGTTACTCGCGAGTGTTTTTGCTCTGGATCCCTGCTCCTATTGGCGCTTTTTATCAGGTGCAAAACATTCACTATAACTTTGCGCTTCTGAACGCAGCCCTGGTTGGCTAGTTACAGGGCGCAGACATTTTATTTTAATTTCCTTTGAAGTGATTTTTGATTGCAGCATTTAATCAAACAATGAAGGGTCTGAAAGGTGTATTTTTGTAATGTTTACGTTCAGAATAATCAATGGAAATTTTAAAATGAAATAAAATAAACAATGCATTGACGAAACGCCCACTATAGTTCAACAACCCAATTTTCAGCCATTCGAGCGTCCGAGTGAGCTTTGTTGAACATACCTAAGGTTTCAATGTATCAATTTTCATAGTAAGAGCTTGCCATCCGATATATGATAATAATATCATGAGGTCAAAACTGAATCAGGTGTCATATGAAATATCATCTGAGCCTTAACATTAGAAAACGTACCTTCCGATATCTGCGCCCAACGAAGACTCAGATCAGCCTGCGCATCCGCGCAGTCTGATCATAGTCTTCGTTGTCTGCATGAAGACACTTTGAATCCTTGGCCATCCAAAATGCGTCTAGTGAAGATTCTGATCAGACTGCGCGAATGCGCAGGCTGATCTGAATCTTCGCTGGGCGCGCATGTCCGAGTAACGTTTCCTGGCACTGAGTCTCATGTCATGATATCGAAACTGAATCTGGTGTCATATAAAATGTCATTTATTTTAAGTAACTTAGCAATAAATCAACTGAAGCACGGGAGTACTGCGTACAAATGTAACTTAATAATACTTAATAGTGTAACTAAATAATGTAACTTGATAATATAACTTAATAATACAATATACCCGTATTACCCTTTTTTTGCCCTAAACATTCAGACAGCCAGGCCTTTGCAAACAGTGTAGACCCAAGTCGCAGTAATGTTTAAGCAACATGTTGATCAGGGTCTACACTACATTGTATTTGGCATTCCGCCATTGTCTGTTCAGACATTCCATCATAGTAAATTCTTGGTTTAGTGTCTGAATGGACCTGTTCAAAATTGCACGACCCGCAGAAAAGTCGCCATGGAAATGATATCGATTGAAACGAATAAGGGGTATGAATCAATATTTTCGCATGAGTAGCTTCCCTTTAAACATGCATCATTGACAATGGAGATCGCATATATGCATTTGATGCATTTAGTCGATAAAAGGACAAAAAAAAATAACTGGAAGGACGTATTTAACCTTAGTACAGTGTCAAATTTCTATACCAAGGAAATGATGCTTTTGATATGTACGTTCCTCCTCTTGTAGAATGCACTGAGTTTCTATGGGATGTTTATTGACAATTTCCTTTGCAATAAACGGTTTCAGGGGATTTCAATTGAAATTAGCACAAAGACACCAAGCCAAACAGCAAGTTTCCGAAAATTCCAAGTGAAAACGTCCAACACCAATTCAGATATAGACTAATAATTTGCTTTAGTATTCATTTGACAGGAAATAATTTCTAGAGGGGTAGAATTTCAAATTAGGTTTGATGGCGTTTGTTGGGGACTTCAGATTAAACAATGATTATGTGCCTAAAATACTGCTGGATGAGAGCCAAACAGTGTAGACCAAAATCAGACGCCGCACAACGCCACGACTTATCTGGGTATAGACTGTTTGCACGGGCATGTCTGTCCAAATACATGGGATTTTTACTTTAAGTGTCCGAAAATTTTGGTTAATTAAGTATTGACTGAATGTGTCCGCGTATTTAGCGTACATATAGTATGGACTAAAGGTGAACGAATACTTAGGGTTATAATAATATGGGCTGAATGTGTTCGAATAATAAGAACATGTATAGTATGGACTGAATATGTACGAATACTAAGGGCACGTATAGTATGGGCTGAAGGTGTCCAAAAAATAAGGGTTCATAAAGTATAGGCTGAAGGTGTCCGAATATTTACGTTAAGTATAGTATGGGCTGAAGGTGTACGAATAGTTAGGGTAAGTGCAGACTGGGTTGAAGGTATCTGAATATTTAGGGTAAGTATAGTACGGGGCTGAAGGTGTCCGATAATTAGGGTACATATAGTATGGACTGAAGGCACATGAATATTTAGGGTACGTATAGTATGGGCCGAAGGTGTACGAATATTTAGGGTAAGTGCAGTCTGGGTTGAAGGTATCCGAATATTTAGGGTAAGTATAGTATGGGACTCAAGATGTCTGATATTTAGGGTACATATAGTATGGACTGAAGGTACACGAATATTTAGGGTATGTATAGAATGGGCTGAAGGTTTTGTCTGTGATGAGGTTTTACGGCCCAGTCAACCCAATGGGGTCATGTCGAGCGCGGTCAATTTACCTAGCCACACGTTTACTGGGCAGGCTTCGTCCTCCAGGCGATTAACCAGTATTGTGCACATTCTTTCGCCAGAAACTGACAACTGCCCTTCTTGAATCAGCGGAAGGGAGAGAATGACCGTAGAAAATATTTCATGATCAATCTCCACGAAACAATGTTATGGGCTGAAGGTGTACGAATATTTAGGGTAAGTTGTGTCTGGGCTGAAAGTATCCGAATATTTAGGGTAAGTATAGTATGGGGCTGAAAGTGTCCGATATTTAGGGTATATATAGTATGGACTGAAGGTACACGAATATTTAGGTTACGTATGGGATGGGCTGAGGTGTACGAATATTTAGAATTATAATAATATGGACTAAAGTTGTCCGAATATTCAGGATAATTATAGTACGGGCTGAAGGTGTCAGAATATAAGGACACGTAGTATCCGAATAATAAGGGTATATACAGTATGGGCTGAATGTGTCCGAATGTTTAGGGTAATAATGATATGAGCTGAAGGTGTACGAATATTAAGGGTACGTAAATAGTGGGCTGAAGGTGTCCGAATATAACGGGTACGTAGAGTATGGGCTAAATGTTTCCGAATATTTAGGGTAGGTATAGTTTGGGCTGAAGGTGTCCGAATATTTAGGGTAAGTATAAATGTAGTATGGGCTGAAGGTGTCCGAATATTTAGGATAAGTATAGTATGGGCTAATGGTGTCCGAATATTTAGGGTAAGTAAAATATGGGCAGAAATGGGTTTCCGAATATTGAGGGAACGTAAGTATGGGCTGAAGGTGTCCGAATATTTAGGGTTTGTTTGTGTTGAGGTTTTACGGCCCAGTCAACCCAATGGAGTCATGTCGAGCGCGGCCAGTTTACCTAACCACACATTTACTGGGCAGGCTTAGTCCTCTAAGCGGTTAACCAGTATTGTGCACATTCGTTCGACAGAAACTGACAACTGCCCTTCTTGAATTAGCGGAAGGGAGAGAATGACCGCAGAAAATATTTCATGATCAATCTCAAGAATGTTGCCGACCTCGGCGGGGGATTGAACCCAAGACCTCCTGGTCTCCAGTCGGACGGCGCATCCAACTGAGCCACCGAGGCCGAATATTTAGGGTACGTATATGGACTGAAGATGTCCGAATATTTAGGGTAGGTGCAATATGGTCTGAAGGTGTCCGAATATTTAAGGTAGGTGAAATAATGGCGTAAGGTGTCCGAATATTTAGGGTAGGTTAAGTATATGCTGAAGGTGTCTGAATATTTAGGATACATATGGACTGTAGCTGTCTGAATATTTAGGGTAGGAGAAACAGGGCTGAAGATATCCGAAAATTTAGGGTAGGTGAAGTGTCCGAATATTTAGTGTACATATAATATGGGCTGAAGGTGTCCGAATATTTAGGGTAGGTGAAATATTGGCTGAAGGTGTCCCAATATTAAGGGTCAGCGAAGTGTGGACTGAAAGTGTATGAATATTTAGGGTACCTGAAACATCGGCTGAAGATGTCTGAATATTTAGAGTAGGTGAAGTATATGCTGAAGGTGTCCGAATATTTAGGATACATATGGACTGAAGGTGTCTGAATATTTAGGGCAGGAGAAACAGGGCTGAAGATATCGGAATATTTAGTGTAGGTGAAGTGTCGGAATATTTAGTGTACATATAATATGGGCTGAAGGTGTCCGAATATTTAGGGTAGATGAAATATTGGCTGAAGGTGTCTCAGTATTAAGGGTCAGCGAAGTGTGGACTGAAAGTGTATGAATATTTAGGGTACCTGAAACATCGGCTGAAGAAGTCTGAATATTTAGAGTAGGTGAAGTATATGCTGAAGGTGTCCGAATATTTAGGATACATATGGACTGAAGGTGTCTGAATATTTAAGGCAGGAGAAACAGGGCTGAATATTTAGGGTAGGTGAAGTGTCCGAATATTTAGTGTACATATAATATGGGCTGAAGGTGTCCGAATATTTAGGGTAGGTGAAATATTGGCTGAAGGTGTCCCAATATTAAGGGTCAGCGAAGTGTGGACTGAAAGTGTATGAATATTTAGGGTACCTGAAACATCGGCTGAAGATGTCTGAATATTTAGAGTAGGTGAAGTATATGCTGAAGGTGTCCGAATATTTAGGGTACATATTATATGGATTGAAGGTGTCCGAATGTGTAGGGTTAGTATAATACCTACTTAAGGTGTCCAAATATTTAGTGTACTGAAGGTGTGCAACTATTCAGTGACAGTAAGATATAGAGATGTACGTACAGTAAAACCTCGTTAGCTCGAACACCGATGGCTCGTTTACCATGGCTAATTCGAACTCGTATTTGAGTCCCTACGAAATTCTTCCGACAGCTCAAGAAAACAAATATTTAGGGAAATTTTCTCATTTTATCACGATATTGTATGTTGTGTATACTCATTAGAATCGCCTCATCGAGGCGATTCTAATGAGTACACTCAACATACAATAATTGTGTGGAAAATCGAAAAGATTTCCTAAATTATCGCCATTTGCTTCCTGAACTGGTGCCATGATTAACTCTCAGTGGCTCGAACGAATTCCCATGGTCCCAAAGATGTTCGAGCCATTGAGGTTCGACTGTAATTGCTTTTTTTCTTAAACTCCTTCATTAGGAAATTGTTACATCATATGTATGTAGGATGATAAAGTCAAATTAATGTTATCAGTAACTCTCCGCTGGAGATCATAATTAAGATCTTGTGTACAGACACGGCAATAACAAAACTAAATTTAATTTAATCCCTTTAGAATTTCGAATAGCATGCATGTCACTAAATTATAGTAAACTTTCGTGTTTGAACAGACACACTTTGCTATCAGCGATTGCTAAGGCAGATAAACCAAAATGTCAACCGAATTAATCAAAAGGGCGCCAGCCTTACAGAATATGTAAGAGATACGTTACAACGCAAACTGTAGAAATTCAGAAATATTCTCATTTTGCGTTGATGATAACTCAAATTGTAGAAGTTTCTAAATTTTCAGTTACAATGAAACCTCGACGCAAAATGTAGCATTGTTTTTCTACATTTTGCATCGATACAGTCAGTATCGACGTAAAATGTAGAAATGTGAAAAACAAATCCATTAGTGTATGTGATTGTGTATTCGATCTAACATCAAGAATAATGGCTATTCTCTATATGGAAGTCACATCAGATGGCTTTACGAAAATCAATCAGGAGATGCAACATAGTTTTTGAAAAACACTTCCTTGTGTTTCGCTTTACTGAACGCAGCCCTGATGACAAAAATATAAATGTTATAAAGATGACTGATGTCCAAACACAATGGTATTTATTACGTATAGTCGAGCTTAAACGTAACTATCTTAACTCTCAATGTACAAAATTTCTATATTTTGCGTTGGTATCAACATCAAACGTAGAAACATCTACATTTTGCGTCAACGCAAAATGTAGAATATTTTACATTGCGCGCTATCGTCAGAGCAAAATGTAGAATATTTTTTCCATGCGCGCTAGCGTCAACGCAAAATGTAGAAAATTTTACATTGCGCGCTGGCGCCAACGCAAAATGTAGATATTTTTACACTGCGGGCAAGCGTCAACGCAAAATGTAGACATTTTTACATCGCGTGCTAGCGTTAACGCAAAATGTACTAACATTTTACATTACAAGTTAGCGTCA
Source organism: Anodontia alba (assembly GCA_964016985.1). Lineage (NCBI taxonomy): Eukaryota > Metazoa > Mollusca > Bivalvia > Lucinida > Lucinidae > Anodontia > Anodontia alba. The sequence goes on from OZ024828.1 coordinate 33,059,442, forward strand.
AAGCAAACTATTGAAATTTCTACATTGCCTGCTAGCGTCAACGCAAAGTGTAGAAATGTTTACATTGCGCGCTAGCGTCAGTGTCAACGCAAAATATAGAAAACATTTACATCGCGCGCTAGTGTCAAAGCAAAACGTAAAAAAGTTTACATTGCGCGCTAGCGTCAACGCAAACTGTACAAATGTTTACATTGCGCGCTAGCGTCAAAGTAAAATGTAGAAATTTTTACATTGTGCGCTAGCGTCAAAGCAAACTGTAGAAATTTCTACATTTCTACATTTTGAGTTGTAACAGAGCTACATGTAAGACCTCTTTGAGTCTTCGCTGTAAGGTCAGTATAATTGTAAGGATGTAAGCTACTGTGCGCGCAAGAAGAACAGGGCGCAGTTGTTCAAAGCATTTTTAGCTTAACGAACGCGTTAATGACAAACTCGTTAACTGTTGTAGCTAGGGTGTTTTAAGATACATTGATATTTTTGCTGCAAAAATGTGAGTAGCTTTTGCAATGTAAAAGCTACTCACACTTTTTTTAGCAAAATTATCAATGCATTTGCCATGTCTAAAGATATTTTGTACGTCACTTTAGCTAACAACTTCGTCATGTTATGAATAACTGGGTCCCGGGATTTTCAGTTTCTACACGTTTAAAGGAAACTGAATACACGTGTCGATTTTTGTGTCATTTTTCAAGAGTGGCAACTGTTCTGACTTCCTATATTTTTTCTTCATACAAAAAAAAACAAAAAAAAACTTCTGAATAAAGTTCTACTTTATAACGAAAGAATTTGCACCAATGGGAAATAAATAGTTCCCTGTTACAGTAAATCTTTGACAGAATCGACTGAAACTCCATTTTGCTATTGACATTAAAGTATATAAAATTACTTGAGGGGATCCCTTACAGTTTAATCAGTCTCGTGCGTGTTAGCAATATGATATGAATGGTTCATTTGCTGAAACCACAACGCGAAACAAGGTACCTTGTGGCACATGCTGTTTTGGCGTAAAACGTTATGTTATTTGGGTTTGTTCCACATTCTTCGGTATTTTATTGGTTAATAAAAGCACACCTATATTAGACAAAAGTCCAATGGTATACTAGTTTGTCATGTATAGAACTCTATGGAAACATCTCAAGGTATAACATTTAAACATACAGATCTTTGTCACACATTTCAAACTCCATTCAACCCACTGTAGACTGGAGACCCTTAACTGGCTAATTGGCAAACAGTGCAGACCCCGATCAGACGCCGCAGAACGCGGCGTCTGATCAAGGTCTGCACGGTTTGCAAAAAGTTCAACATTTTTTTTCTCTAGGGATATCTAATTCGCATAGCCTGACATACCTAAAATTGAAATATTAGAATCCTTTAGTATATAGTGTGGGGGAGTTTATTCAGTTTAATCTGCGCCGGTTATTTTTTTTACATTGCTGTCATATGAAGAGTCTGCGTAAAACCGAGACTCTGAATTCTGTTCTTTGTTTTCAAAGGCAACCTTTATAGATTCTGCTTGTCTCCTCAGCTTTCCGCGAAGTACCTAGCGAAGACGCTGATCCTGATCAAACTGCACGGATGCAGAGGCTGAGATTTCGCTTGGCGCACTGTCAAAAGACACATAACCTCAAGTTACAGTCCAGTTTATTCTGGTCTTGATCATCGAGACGCTATTTATTTATATAGACAGGTCAAAATAGACTGATTAACGGCTTCTTGATCAAGACAAAAATTGTTCAAACGCTTATAAAATACATACTCACATTTCATCAAGGGAAAATACTAACACTTGGAGTTGATTACATTATTACACCTACTAAAGTACAAGTATTAGCTTTCACAAAAAAAAGTTTGTTCTATGCTTAACATACATTGTGTGCTACGCGTAGACCATGCTTTTTAGTGAAAGCTAATACTTGGTTATCATAACGTTGAGCATCCTTAGAAAATAGCATTGGACCAGTCCATAACCTTTCATAAAGTACTTCCCGAGGAATGACAAACTCTTAGATTGTCACAATCGGTCTAGATTTAAACAAACCGAACCTTATGACCTCTCAGGTAAGAAAAAAAAACGGACGTGAGGCAGTTCATAATCGGTTAACGCTTAAAACGCCAAGCAAACTTTGTAGCAGACGACATTCTAGTCTCTAATTTAAAAAAAAATAAATGTTATCATTTCATGTAAATCAGCAGACGATTTATATAGAATGTCAAAACTCATTTTCTACGAAAAATTAATATATACGAGATATATATCTGCTGCAGTTGTGATTCGTGCTTTAAGTGTTAACAATGGACATTAGTTCCGGTTTGCGTTGGAGGAGCGGGCTGTGACAGATACATTCATTTAGCAATGCTAGTAATACATGCAATGTAAACAAAAAAACAGTGGACTCTCTTTGTCTCAAATTCCAAGGGACCATAATGTACAGTTTGAAATAACACTAGTTTGACATAATAGGAGTTGAAATGTAAACAATATATATGAAGCAAAACTAAACCAACATTATTAAAAGTCTAGTTTGACTGAAGCGGTATTTTGAGTTATCAGTTTGAGATAGCGAGAGTCAAGTCTATTGAAAATATTGTGGAAAGAGGAGAAATTGCTCCTGAGGAGCAATTTCTCCCCTTTTCCACAATATTTTGTTACCTGTTATTAGATTTCCATGTTTAATAAGGACCGGATTTTCACTTCGCGGTAAGCGGTTAATCGAGATAAGCCAAATCGAGATAACGAGAGTCGACTGTAAAGATACCTTCCAAAGGCCCCAATCACGAAGCACCCCTCCTATTTATTTATTTATCGATTCTGACCAACAGTGACATTAAAATAGTGTTGGTCAGTGATTTGTCGTCAGATTATAACGCGTGGGAACAATCCCATCGGCAAATGTTCTAATTGGCTGACAACTCCTTGGTGGTAACCTTTAGCTGGGCTAATTTCTCTGGGCGAATATAACTGAGCACGAAGCGATGGTATTTTCTTATTTTCCACTACAAAAAAGAAGTTAATACTTTATGCTAATCAGGAGACAATATGCTGAAATGCCACATATTTTTATTTGAGATAAAAAAGACGTGTTTGGAAACATCGTCTGCTTAAATTATTTTACCCAGCATTCTAAGCGTAAATATTCAGACCGCACGGAATATGGCGTGCAGTTTCCGACAAACTGAAATAATTCTCCCTGGATGCTAACGTGACCACAGATATGTTTCTCTTCTGTCTTTTTACCAAAATTGCTAAAATGGTTCCACTAGACTGAAGAAAATGGCCACCAGATTTAAAAATGGACAATAAGCAAGCTCTGCAGGGTCTTGTTTTCCTGCTGGTGCTTCGTATTCTTTCCCTGCGGGCGCATCACATTATCTTCTTTCCCTGCTGGTACTTCGTATGGTCTTCTTTTCCTGATGGTGTTTCACAAATGTCCTACTTTAAAGTTTTGCCATAGCAATCAAAACAATCGTCGCCTTTAATCGATATTTCTCAAGCCATGACACCATCACTTCCACAAGCTATCTTTTTTAGGTATGCCCCATTTGCAAAAAAAAAATAAAAAAAATAATAATAATAATAAAATAAATAAAAAATAAAATAAAATGAAGTCTTGAAAGCCAGATATCTTAAAAAAAAACTATTTGAGCTATTGTATTGAAACTAATGTGCTGATAGCGGATAAGTAGATGACCCAGTTAACTTCTGAAAACAATCTGATTTTTTTTAGTTATTGCCCTTTGAAAATTTCAGCATTTTAAACTTGTAAGCAAGATAACTCAAAACTGCTCAAGCTATTCCCTTGAAACTTGACATGCTGACAGGGAATGATGAGTAAATGCTGTAAGTTAACTAAGGTGAGCGTTGTGGGCCATGGGCCTCTTGTAATTTTTATTATTGCTTATTGGCCGTCTGCTCATGCAGACAAGACCCATCACTGTTCGTTAGCAATTACTGCGGTATCAATTAACCATTGTCCTGCTGAATAAATTAAGATGCCATACCCATTTCTAGTTTTCAGCCAATCAAATTACTTGATCTAGATTGTTGATATAAATTCACATATTTAATGGTAAACAGTGCTGATCCAGATCAGTTGGCTTCTTCAGAAGGCAACTGATCTGGATCTACACTGTTTGCAAAGGCAGGATATATCCGGGTTCAGCAGGACAAGGGTTATTAACAATTCTATGTACTTCACAATATTCAATAAAATTTCAATGGCATGAGGGCCCTTTTCCTCATGTTGCCCATCATTTTTATTTTTGGACATTTTTCTTTACTTTAGTGCCAGTATTCCTCGTACTAGGCTTCACTCTATCGCTTTCTGCTGAAAACACATTACAATTATGGCATGACTCATGTATCTTAGCTTTTTAAAAGCGCCAGGCACAATTTGTAGCTAACGACATTGTAGTTTTTTTTATTTTCTATGAAAAATGAAAAAAAAAAAAAAAAAACATATTTAAAAATGTCGTCTGCTGCAGTTGTGACTGGCGCTTTAAGGATTAAAGATGATACTCTTCAAGTAAAATAATTATTTTCAACGATCTAAGACTACTTTCGACATCACTCGGAAAGACGTTTTTTTTTTTTTTTTTTTTTTTTGCTTGGCGTTTTGCAAAAAATGAAAATATTATGCTTTGATTTACCATATCTTATCAGAGACCACTTGTTTTTTTTCTTTTTCTGTGTTTTATTCTCAATTATTTACCTTAAAATTAAAATCACTGGTCGGACATATGCAATTTCTACAATAAAGTGATTTTTGGATTTTTTGTATTTTTTGTAGAAAATCGTTTTTACTTTGCTTAGCTGTGTTTTAATTATTGATGTTCCGCAACAATGTTGTGAATATTTCAGAAAATTTGAAAAAAAACAGAACTTGTTGAAAACTTGTCTCTTACTTAGCTACCCTACCGATATCTGCATAGTTTGCACCCATTTTTCAATGGTAAAAAAGGTGAATATTTAATTGTTTTAAAACAAAGAAATAGAATAAAACTTTTTGTGCAAAGGTAGGCATGTATGACAAAAGGTTTTAAATCAAGTCGTGGCAAAAGTTTGCATATTTACCTCTGTGTAAATCGCCAAGCAAAAACTACTTTCTGTATTACTGTCGAACTTCAATGGCTCGAACATCTTTGGGACAATGGAAATTGTTCGAGATATGGGTAGTTCGAGCCACCGAGGGTTAATCACGGCGCCATTCAGAAGGAAAATAGCGATAACTATAAGGAAATATTTTCGATTTTCTAAACAATAATAGTATGTTGTATACTCATAAAAACGTCTCGATGAGGCGATTCTAATGAGTACACACAGCATACAATTTCGTGATAAAATGAGAAACTAAATGTTTGTTTTCTTGTGCTATGGGAAGAATTTCCTAGGGACTCAAAACATATGTTAGAGCTTAGGACGGTTGGTGATAGGAAATGATTTGATCTTGTACGTAGACTAAATAGAAAAAAAAATACCGAGCAAAAACATTCTTGTCCAAAAGTGTTAAATCCCAGTAGGTTCTGAACCAGCAGAATGATAATTTAAGGGAATAAATAAGCAACAACGTGGGAAAACGTACTTTTAGACATGTGTGCCCAGCGCATTCGCGCAGTCTGATCAGAATCTTCACTGGACACATTTTGGATAGCCAAGGAAGCAGCGTCTCTTCATGCGGACAACGAAGACTCTGATCAGACTGCGCGGATACGCAGGCTGAGTTGAGTCTTCGTTGGACGCACATGTCTGAAGGTACGGTCGTCTTCTCACGTTGAGGCTTATATAGATTGGTCCGATAGCATTTTGGAACGTCTATTTATGTTACACAATGTACCTACTCTGCTTTCAGCATCTCGTAGTAAAAACTCATTCATTGCACTTGCGTATGTAACGCGACGTCTGATTGGATAACGTCAAAAATGCGACGGAATATTCTGCCATCACGTAACGTCGCTTCTCATTGGCTGGCATTTGGCTTTACGCAGCCCACAGCACTTGTCGCTTTGTGCAAATAGTACATTTTTACACCAGAAAAAAAAATGAATAAATACATTAGAATTCAAATTTGACGCGTCGCCGTGAAACGAAATTTCCGACCGTAAAACCGCCGGTTTACCTCCCGAAACGACAATTTTGAATTCAGTTATCCCCTAAATGGCTCGAACACGAACGCCCGTTTACAGTGGATAATTCGAACTAATTTTTGTAGTAGTAGACCTGAGCACGGATTTATAACACCGAAGCAAAGTAGTCCCATACTTTTTCCTTAACTGGTTTGCTGTGTTCTATAAGAATATGCGAAGTAATGAGCTATAGGGTGAGGGAGCCAGTCAAACTTTTTCCAAATATAGGAATGAAGTTATCCAGGTAATACCACATTCACGAAGCACATCTTTCCTCGGGAACGAGCGAAGAAAAGATAAGAAACAAGCGATGGCAGAACAAAAAAATAAAACAAATTTGCCATAAACGAACACCATCACGAAAACACGCCAATATAATTTTGACCCCCTTAAACACCATTTTTATATAGTAAAACTGGGGTTTACAGGGGTATATATTATTTTTCTTATTTCTGCTCAAAAACATAGATTGTGGGTACTCGTTAGAACCGCCTCGCCGAGGCGGTTCTAACGAGTACCCACAATCTATGTTTTGAGCAGAAATATGAAAAATATCAGAGTTTTTTATATGTAAATTTTCAGTTTTTGGAGATAAAATTTTCTATATATTTGAATGGACGTGTTTTCGTAATGCGAAGAAAGAAATTGCCTTAGAACGACAGCAGTTAAACTATTTGGTGGCCTAAACTAATTATACCCGCGAGAAACTTCACCCTTTTTAGCTCACCTGTGCTATTGTGATCACTCACCGTCCGTCGTCGTCGTCGTCGTCGTCGTCGTCCGTCTGTCCGTCCGTCCGTCCACAATCTTTAAAGAACATCTCCTCCTAAACCACTGATTGGAATTTCACCAAACTTCATAGGATTGATCCTTGGTTGATCCTCTTTCAAAGTTGTTCAAATGGTTCCGGTCTATTGCATATCTAGGTCACAGGAGCTAAAAATAGATTTTTTAACTAAAAACTTAAAAAATCTTCTTGTCAGAAACCACTGGACCGATTTCCATATAATTTTGCAGAAATGATCCTTTGGTGACTTTCTACCAAGATTGTTCAAACCATTTGGATTCGTCAAAAAACATGACCGCCAGGGGGGGCGGGGCTTATTTTCCCTATATATCTATATAGTAAAATTAAAAAATCTTCTTGTCAGAAACCACTGGATCGATTGCCATATAATTTTGCATAAATGTTCCTCTGGTGATTCTGCACCAAGATGAATAATGACGGCGATAAAACCAAGGAAATGTTTGTCAAAAAACATGGCCGCCAGGGGGCGGGGCTTATTTTCCCTATATATCTATATAGTAAACTTAAAAAATCTTCTTGTCAGAAACCACTGGACCGATTTCCATATAATTTTGCAGAAATGTTCCTTTGATAACCCTCTACCAAGATTATTTAAGCCATTTGGCTTTGTCAAAAAACATGGCCGCGGGGGGAGGGGGGGGGGCGTGGGGGCGGGTGCGGGGCTTATTTTCCCTATATATCTATATAGAAAACTTAAAAAAAATCTTCTAGTCAGAAACCACTGGATCGATGGCTATATAATTTTGCAGAAATGTTCCTTTGGTGATTCTATACCAAGATTGTTCAAGCCATTTGGATTTGTCAAAAAACATGGCCGCCAGGGGGTGGGGCTTATTTTCCCTATATATCTTTATAGAAAACTTAAAAAATCTTCTTGTCAGAAACCACTGGACCGATTTCCATATAATTTTGCAGAAATGTTCCTTTGGTGATCCTCTACCAAGATTGTTCAAGCCATTTGGATTTGTCGAAAAACATGGGCGCCAGGGGGCGGCGCTTATTTTTCTTATATATCTATATAGAAAACTTAAAAAAAATCTTCTTGTCAGAAACCAATGGATCGATTGCTATATAATTTTGCAGAAATGGTACTTTGGTGATTCTGTACCAAGATTGTTCAAGCCATTTGGATTTGTCAAAAACATGGCCGCCAGGGGGCGGGGCTTATATTCCCTATATATCTTTATAGAAAACTTGAAAACTCTTCTTGTCAGAAACCACTGGACCGATTTCATTATAACTTGGCAAAAAATGTTTCCATGGTGACCCTCTACCAAGATTGTTCAAGTAATTGTGATTCATCAAAAAACATGGCCGCTAGGGGGTGGAGCTCATTTTCCCTTTATATCTATATAGAAAGCTTGAAAAATTCTTCTTGTCAGAAACCACTGGACCGATTTCAATATAACTTGGCAGAAATATTTCCTTGGTGACCCTTTACCAAGATTGTTCAAGCAGTCATGATTTGTCAAAAACCATGGCTGCTAGGGAGGCGGGGCTTATTTTCCTTAAATATCTGTATAGAAAACTTTAAGGATCTTCTTGTCAGAAACCACTGGACTGATTTCAATATAACATTGTAGAAATGTTCCATATGTAACCCTATTTTAAGGTTGTTCAAGCTGTCATGATTCGTCAAAAGACATGGCCGTCAGGGGTCGGGGTGGGGGGTGGGGTTGGGGGGGCGGGGTACTTATTTTCTCTATATATTTATATAGAAAATTTAAAAAATCTTCTTGTCAGAAACCACAGGACCGACTTCATTATAACTTGGCAAAAATGTTTCCTTGGTGACCCTCTACCAAGATTGTTCAAGTAATCGTGATTTGTCAAAAAACATGGCTGCTATATAGAAAACTTAAAAATCTTCTTGTCAGAAACCAATGGACCGACTTCAATATAACTTGGCAGGAATGTTTCTTTAGTGATCCTCTACCAAGGTTGTTTAAGCTGTCATGATTCGTCAAAAAACGTGGCCGCTAGGGGGCGGGGCATATTTTCCCTATATATCTATATAAAAAAAAAAAACTTTAAAATCTTCTCGTAAGAAACCGTTGGACCGAGTTCAATGTAACTTGGCAGGAATGTTGCTTTGGTGACCCTCTACCAAGATTGTTCAAGCCTTCATGAACGTCAAAAAACATGGCCCCCAGGGGGCGGGGCTTATTTTCCATATATATCTGTATAGAAAACTTTAAAATTCTTCTTGTCAAATACCTCCTGACTGATTTCAATAATGCTTTGGTGTCCCTCTACCAAGAATGTTCAAGCAATCCTGATTTGTCAAAAAACATGTCTGTTAGGGGGTGGGGCTTATTTTCCCTATAGATCTAAACAGAAACCTTTAAAAATCTTTTTATCGGAAACCACTGAACCGATTTCAATTTAACTTGGCAGGACTGTTCCTTTGGTTACCCTCTACCAAGTTTGTTCAAGCTGTCATGATTCGTCAAAAAATTGGCCGTTAGTGGGTAGGGCTTTATAGTGATATAAAACACTTTAAAAATCTTTTTATCAGAAACCACTGGACCAATTTCACAATAATTTGGCAGAAATGTTTCTTTGGTGACCCTCTTTCAAGATTACGTCAAGTCGTCGTGATATGTTAAAAAGCAAAAACATGGCTTGGGTGGGGTGGGGGGTGGAGGGTGGGGGCAGGGCTGCATGTATAAAATTTATACATAGATCTTAGAGCAGTGAAATTGGCTGAATCTTCAACAGTAAGTATGCAAATCTGTTTGCTCAGGTGAGCGATATAGGACCATCATGGTCCTTTTGTTTTTTTTATGACCTCCAAGTTACAAATATGTTTATATGTTTTCAATCCGCAAACATTACGAAAACACGCCTATTCAAATATATTGAAAATTTAACCACAAAAAAACTGAAAGTTTTCCGATAAAAATTCTCATATCTTTGCTAAAAAACATAGATTGTGGGTACCCGTTAGAACCGCCTCGCCGAGGCGGTTCTAACGAGTACCCACAATCCATGTTTTTGAGCAGAAATAAGAAAAATAATGTATACCCCTATAAAGCCCAGTTTTACTATGTAAAAGTGGAGTTTAAGGGGGTCTAAATTATATAGACGTGGTTTTCGTGATGAGGAGTCTTATACCTCTTCAGTGAAACATCGCATTACATCACATTTTCCCATGACACTACAACGAAGCAAAATGAAATCGATCAATGACAGTCTGAAGCTAGAAGAAAAGAAAACTACAAGAGGATCATGATGGTGAAATGCAGTCGAACCTCAATAGCTCGGACACCAACAGCTTGTTTACCATAGCTAATCCGAACTCGTTTTTGAGTCCCTATGATTTTTTCCAATAGCTCAAGAAAACAAACAGTTAGGGAAATTTTCTTATTTCATCATAAAATTGTATGTTATGTGTACTCATTAGAATTGCCTCATCGAGGCAATCCTAATGAGTACACTCAACATACAATTAGTGTGTATAAAATGGAAAATATTTCCCTAAATTATCGCTATCTGCGTTCTGACCTGGCGCCATGAATAACCCTCAGTGGCTCGAACTATCTCGAACAATTTTCCATGGTTTCAAAGATGTTCGAGCCATTGAAGTTCAACTGTAAATAAAAACAATTCAAAAGTTATTACCAACAGTACGTCTTATTACGCAGTTGTTTGCTTCTGTTTGTGTACACCCAATATTATAGAATTCTAGATAAAAATCTTCATTTGTTATAATCTCGACGAATACTACAACGGTTTCTAGCACTCAGTTTTTGCTAACCCTAGCATCGGAAAGATATACGATTAATTTGATACAGGAAAAAAGCCTGGACATGTCTGTATATAAAACAACTGTATAGCAGAAACGCATACATTGCATTTCGCGAGAACTCGCACGTTTCTATGGAGGCCCAGTTGATACTTAACAATTTCTAAGTATACAAAACCTTGTGCATTCAGGTTAAATCATAAAGAGAAAGAAAAGAAAATGCTCAAAACAGAAAGCAGAATGTTTATTTTCTCATGCGATTATGCAAACATGACGTCATTAGTGACACCCCGGTTGTTTCTCCGCATTTAAGGGAGAGTACCCCAATTTCCGGTCTGACATGAACTTCTAAATTTCGCGTGCAAACTGTGTTTCAAATAAACTTTCTCCCGTTTTTTATAACCTATATATGAAGGTAAACAGAAATGGATTAACACAATAAACCTGTAAGAAAACGTTTGATTGAAAATTTTATGATACTATTTTCAATGACACATTTTAAATTTTACCAGACATCTTTCGGGCGTTCGTGCTTATGTTTTTTTTTTTTGTTGTTTTTTTTTTAATATAAAATATTCCTATACATGTAGGACCCTGTATTGTACTTACATAAGTCTTAAACATGCATGTTGAGGGGAACCGCCGCGCATTTCTTAATTATGTCCATAATTTCAAAACCTTTGTTGACGAACTATACTTTGTAAGAATCTATGAAGGCCAAACATATTATCTGATGTAGTTTCCGCAAACTAAAATGTTTATCAAAATTTCATAAAATACTCTTAAAAAATGCGATAAGAATTTTAAACAATCAGTGCTTATTTATATTCGGACATCAACTGTAAGGATTAATTTATTGCGAGCTGGATGTATATTGGGTCTATTTTACCTGTTAGTATATACATGTATACTATACGCTTTATTGAACTTACAGTTGCTTGGCAAAACTCTGAACCAGTATCATATAAAATGCATGCGTTTTTCCAAAATGCAATTAGTTTCGCATTGCTATACAGCGGTATGAATTGTATGAACCAATATCCAAGCTTTATATATACATAAATTCAGCCCTATACCTTTCCGATGCTAGGGTTACATTTTTTGCAAGTTACAGGAATTGAGAAACCCGACAATATGAGACTGAAGGATATTTAAGACAAACATAAATTGACTGTTTGTTAAAAAAGACAAAGTTTATGCTACAGCACAATGCGTCTAGTGAAATAAGCCTCGTGGTGCCAGTAAATTTTTAAAAATGAGTTTTAAGGGGGCAAAATTATATAGGTATATTTTCGTGATGGAATAGCCAAGGATGCAAAGTTTCTTCATGCGGTTACCGGAGACTCTAATCAAACGGCCTGGAGTCTTTGTTTGGCGCACATGTCAGAATGCATGTTTTCATACGCTGCTGCTCATTCAAGAATGCCGATCAGAACTGCCACAGTTGGTAGGCTAGCGTCTTTAGCATCCAAGAAAACTGGCTTAACAAATAGTATTTTAAAAACTCAGACTTTTCAAGCATACCGAACTAAATAGCTCAGTCATGAAAATAATATTTTGAAGTAGTAAGAATGCCACCTTGTTCAAAAGCATTGACGATAGCAAACTCTAACTGAAAACAAATTAGAGGGTTGAGATATATCTGCTAAGGAATGTTGAGGGTTCATACGAAAAAAAAAATAGTAACCAAAATGCATAGAGAATTTTACAGCAAGAATTAACAAAATAGTTGTGTCAAACCACAATACAAAGATACAAACTTGAACAAATTCATCCAGTCCCTGTTTCAAGTAACTGGCTTCCGATTGCTGGGATCACATGTTGCGTGTTACTTGAACATTAGTGTATCTACCTCGTACATGGGGCTAAGAAGAAATTTCTCTATTAGTCATTTTGAGGTCTTGAAACGTAAATACGCCAGTTTCCTCTATCAACTGTACACTCTGTACACTCTATCAACTGTACACTCATTTTCACTCACTTCTGAAACCTCTGAGACGGATGCCCAATTCCTGGATTTAAATTAATCACTATCTAATGATATAATTTCTATTAAAATGTATGACACGCGGGATGACTTTGATTTTGATTTTAATACACAGTATCTTGTTTTTGGATGGTGACCTCTCCGATGCTACATCCTGTTGGATATATATTTCTCAACTTATTCATTTTGCTAGAGCATCTAATAAAATCAGTGACTTCCCAGTAAGCATTTTTTATCAATCTACAGCGGGCAGTTATCGGCCCGTCAGGGTAGCTGACGGGCCGATAACGGCACGCTGTAGATTGATAAAGAATGCTAGCTGGGTTTAAGAATCGGAATAAACTTTAAACTGCTTCTAAAACAGTGATATAAGTCTCAGTAAAACGTGAAACGATAATATCCCGCCATTATCATGTCCCCCGCAGATACATGTAACTTTGTCAAAAATTGACGAAATTTGATAATGAGCAATCCCAAAGCAGATCTCCACAATATCAATGCACATATCAAACTTGGTGATAATCTATTGAGACTTACTCAAGTTATTGTCCTGAAAGTAAAATACGGGTGTATTGCGAGCACATAACTCAGTCAAAAATGGACGAAATTTAGCAATCCTAAACAGATTTCACAATATCAATGCACATACCAAGTTTGGTGAAAATTCATTGACATGTACTAAAGTTATCGTCCATAAATGAAAATACAGACGTCTCGCGGACATATGACGCTGTCAAAAATTGACGAGATTTGCCCATCATCAATCCCAAGTCAGATCTACACGATATCAATGCACATACCAAGTTTGGTGAAAATCCATTGATACTTTATTAAAGTTATCGACCGGAAATGAAAATAAGGGCAGAAAAAATTCTGTCAAAAATCGACGAAATTTGCCCATCAACAATCCCAAACCAGATCTCCACAATATCAATGCACACACCGAGTTTGGTAAAAGTCCATTGACATTTACTCAAGTTATCGTCAGGAAACAAAAATACGGACGGACGGACGTACATACGACAGGCGGACGGACGGACGGACACACCGACAATCAACATGATACCATAATACCCCGCCACTATCGTGTGGCGGGGTATAAAAATGCGTAAAGCATTTCCTTGGTTTTATCGCCGTCATTTGGATTGATATCAAAATGTAACTTTGACTTGAAAACGCTTCTACAGGAAGGTCTATCAGAACTCGAATGTTATGGCAGCTTAAGTCTACAAAATCAGAATGTTTGCTGCAAATACTGATTTTCCAAGAACAATTAGAAGACGAACGTCAGTCGTTACATAAAAAAATGGGTTATAATGTAAAGTGGCAAACTGTAAGCATGTTATATCCCAGATATGGTTGATTACTTTCCACGCCTCTTTATTTGCACGACCGTAAGTCAGACTGAATAACGACCCCTTCCTCAACCTGTTTCAGAAAGTAACCACCTGACTATTGCTGTCTGTGGTCGGGCCCACCGAGGTCCAACTTGTAGTTTTCATTTTCTCTTGTGTCAGGGCCCAGTTGTTCAAAGCATCGTTAGCTTAACGAGCTCGTTAATGACAAACTCGTTACTTGTAGCTTAATAGGTATTTTCAAATACATTGATATTTTTGCTGCAAAAATGTGAGTAGCTTTTTTCAAAAGCTACTCACATTTTGTCAGCAAAACATATCAATGTATTTGCCTTATTTCAAGATAGAACTTTTAACGTCACGTTAGATAACAATTTTGTTAAGTTTTAAACACTTGGGCCCTGATTGTCATTGGGCCCTCTACTCTGTTTCTTTGCAGTATTGTGATTATTTATGTTTTATCATAATGTTACACTTATGAAGTAGAGGCGAACACATATTTGTAATACTGAGCTGCATCAGAGTTCAGAACGAGTTCCCGACCTAATTTACTAGTTTAACCTCACTTCCCGAACTAGTTTAACCTCACTTACTACCCCACCTAAGTCTCCACACCCCGCCCCCACACACGATAGCATTTTTTCTGCTGACCGTTCTAAGGCGGTTTTCAATTGCAGTTTTATTTATTTATTTTTTTTTTTTTTTTGGTTCTATGTGGGTTATTGCAACTGTGCCGCTGTGTCTTGCCATTGTTCCAATTCATTTCTTCTTTTGGTGCCTCGGCCTTGCTTCTGTTGCTTTTTCTGTGTATCTTCATAACTAAGCTTGCGCACGATAAAACCTACAATAAGACCTGTGAAACCAGCAAAGTACTAATATTAGCCTATACATCCGCCCAGTGTGGCAAGGGTTCTTGGTCATCCTTCTTTCGATAGCCCGGAGGCTTTAGAGGGCACATTCGATCAGCGAAAACTCTGATCAGACTGCGCGGATGCGCAGGCTGATCTGAGTCTTCACTGGTCGCACGTCTTACTATGGGTTTTGTCGTGAGCTGGCGCCATTTAAATTTTTGGACTACTTCTATTGCCCGCAGACTGCCCATATCCTTCGATATATACATAACAAAATTATAACATTGCTACTGTTAACAGACATGCAGCAATGCCCTGAGCATGACGTGTTGACTTCATATTTTCTAGCAGTTTAGTTAGAATGCATTATTTGAGTGCAAAAGGGATAACTGTATGAACACGGAACTATGTATATTTGCTGCTGTTGGCCTTCGTGTGAAGGCGAAAAAAAAGTAGCATGTGTCAACACTTTGGGTTAAAATTATTTAATGCAAATATACAATCATTCCTCTTATACCGACACTCGATACAATGACGAAATTCGTCATAATGATAATTGGAATGACACGAAACCTTCTCTCAAGAGTTGACATTATTCAGAAATTATGCAAGAACATGGTATGTAATATTTCAAAAAACATATGTTTTATATATATGTTAGAATCGTCTCACTGAGTTATGTAAGGTAATAAAAAATAAACAAGGCCTTTCTTATATATCATTCTGATAATTTATGGTTCTTTACGACACGGAATTCGCTTAAATGGCAAACGTCTTTGGGAACTAATGCTGTCGTTGTAACGAGAGTTCACTGTATGTGCAGTAAAAACAAAAGCAGATGCTCACAAATCAAGCAAAAACTTCTGTATTGTCTTGCGTTTTATATGACAGATAGGAATATCCCAGCTAGCATTCTTTCTAAATCTAAAGCGGGCCGTTATCGGCCCGTCAGGTACCCTGACGGGCCGATAACGGCCCGCTATAGATTTAGAAAGAATGCTTACTGGGATATATCACTTTTTGACCTGGCGCTTATGGGTTTGATATTAGTTTCGCGTCAACCCGCATGAAATACGCATATGCTTGCATTCTAGATAAGAATTTGTAAATAAACATAAAACAAAGATAACTGTTTAATTCGCTGGTGTAAATAAAACGTAGGTCAAACCTGTGGCTGTTACATTTCAGATACTTTTTCTACGACTTCAGCCTTATTCAAAGCCAGGACATTCGGTTTGCTTCGGTTTGCATGTCGGTCCCTCTGGAAGAAATTTCATCGTTTAAGAGTAGCCCCATTTCCATTTTTTAAGGAGTCAAATTCTAAGAGGCAACTTTCTGTCTGTAAAAATTGTCTGCCTTTGAAAGAATGGTGGTATAATCCCCATTTGTAGACATTCACATTAACATATAAAGGTACATGACCACCCCGTACTGCGCATGTCAACAGTCAATGTTGGACATGCGCACTATTCAAACACTCAAAGAAAACCTACTTTCGGGCATGCGCGCCCAACGATGATTCAGCTCCGCGCAGTCTGATCAGAATCTTCTCTGGCCGCATCTTGAATAGTCAAGGATGTAAAGTTTCTTCATGCGCATGGACTACAAGAACTGGCCAGACTGCGTGGATGCACAGGCTGATTTGAGTTTTCGTTTGGCGCACATGTCAGAAATTACTTTTTTTCAGGTTGTGGGTTAAATTATCAGTCATTATCGCTCTCAGACTGATGATTGCCCAATGGTTAAACCGCTGATTATGCACAGAGACAAAATGCCACAGCATTAAATGGGATCTATTTTTAGTCATTAAAACATGGATGTATAATTACAAGACATAATCTGTCAAATTGTAGAGTCCCCCATATATTTAACTCTTTCCCCGCTAGTGGCGACTTTTATCGTCTGCTGATAACCTTTGCAAACATTTAAGACCCAGATCAGGCCCGACGTTTTTGTCGGGCCTGATCTGGATCCAACCTGTTTTACACTCTGATGGTATTTCTAAGAGATTTTTTTTTGTAAAAAGTGAATTAAAAAAATCCACAGACGACAAAAACGCATGCAACGCCCAGCATGCTAAGAGTTAAGTAAATAGTTATTGATTGAACAACCTCTGGAAATCTGCTGCGGGAAATGAGGTTTTTTCTTCTTTTTTATGCTCTGATGTTCCTTGCAAATTTAGGGAACTATACGAATTGGACTATATGATATTACATTTTTTGGGGACAAAATCTCTTTCCACACCTTAGATTCTTGTTTAACTACCATTGTCAGCTGTATATGGAAATAGTAATGTTTTGTGTGACCGTTTACCAGTTGTAGAATACTTTGTTGTTGTTGTTGTTTTTTTTTATGAAAAAGAGATAGTTACGAACAAAAACGAATTACTCTTTTTTGTTCGAAATTCTATCGTATTCTGAACTCTATGGGAAACGGCCATCCAAAATCGTCTATATACCGCAGCACTTCGAACGTATCTTTATAAGGAATGAAGTGTTCAACTATTCTGGTGCCAAATTGTACATAATAATTCAGTTTTGAATTTGTTTTAGTAGTGTGTACATTACGTAAACATACCTACGTAAAATATATAACATCTTAGCTGTTATCTCAGATAAGCCATTTTAAACATATGTCGAGTGTAGAAAAAAAAAACGCCTTGAAGAGTCGATTATTATACGTTTTGTAAGAAAATGACGATAATATTTAATCTGATGTCCCTTTTATCTAAAGCCAAATAAGCAATGATATTTACCTTTTTCATTATTTTTTTTTTTTTTTTTTTGTTTTCTTTCTTTCTTTTTTTTTTTTTTTTTTTTTTTTTGGAAAAAAAATATGAAAAATTTTATGTCCCTCTTATCTAGCGTCATATATGCAATGACATATTTTGTGAAAAAAAAGATGTGAAAATTTTCATGTCCCCTATATCTAGATCCATATAAGCAATAACTTATTTTGTGAAAATTGTAAAAATTTTGATGTCCCTCTTATCTAGAGCAATATAAGCAATGACATATTTTGTGAAAAATTGAATATTTTGTAAAAAAAAAAAAAAAAGTGTGCAAAAATGTGATGACCCTCTTACCTAGAGCCATATAAGCAATGAAATCTTTTGTGAAAAATGTGAAAATTTAGATGTGCCTCTTATGTACAGCTATATGTGTATAAGCATTTCCATCATATAATAGTGTATGTAAACAGTGGCGTAGGCAGAACGGAATCATACCCAGGAAAAATTTTGAAAACCATGCCTAGAATCGATTCCAAAACAGGGGCTACTCTTAAAGGAAAGAATTTGCTCCCAGAGGGAGCAAATTCTTTCCTTTAAGAGCAGCCCCTATGGTAAAGAAGCAAATTAGTTTATGTTAATACCACATTATTACAAATATTTTTCTTAGGCATGTTAAACACATGCGTAAATGTGCGTAATGAGCGCTAAATCTATGGTAAATGTTGAAGAGTTTTGGATACTTGGCATATCTTTGATGCACAAATGTTCCTAGAAGTAACAAATAAATTGAAAAGATGGTTAAAAAATCCCCCTAATAATACTACTGTTTTTACTATATAGTATGGAGAACATTTACATAGACTTGTTTATGTAGTGGAAAACATGTACATGTAGCTAACGTGTTTATAGGTTTGTAAAGATTTGTAAGTCCAGGTACAGTTTATACATAGGACATGTACATCTAGCCTTCAGAAGAATAGTCAATTACCTGATACAAGAACCCAGTGAACATATTAGCATTATACCTTGGAATACAGTATAAATACAGTCGACTTTCGTTATCTCGAAGTCAAAGGAACGCTCTGAAATACTTCGAGATATCCGTACCTCGACATATCACATTTGTAGAATTAAGGAAAAAATAAATCAAACAATCACATTTCACAAATGAATTTGACTCCTGAAGTTATATATATTGAAAATATTGTGGAAAAGATGAGAAATTGCTCCTAGTGCAATTTCTCCTCTTTTCCAGAATATTTTGTTACTTTTTAAGATGTCCATGTTAAAACAGGGTCCAGATTTTCACTTCGAGATAAGCGGTTTTTCGAGACAAACGAAGTCGAGATAATGAGAGTCGACTTTTTCTTGTCAGTCCAGCAGAAAATTCTGGCGTTTGAATTTTAGCTATAAAGTAGACAAAAAAAATGCCAAGACGTAGATACATGTACACGTACTTCAGAGAGTATTACGCTAAAACTACGTACAATCTTCCTTATATTAGACATGTTACTTGGCGCTATTCTAGCAACTAGGCATATGATAAACATTCAAAAACACTAAAAGAGAGCATGTTTTATAGGTTGTAGGCTAAACAATCAAGCTCGAAATGAAACAATTTCCTGAATAGTCCTGCAATGTATAGCACCAATATATCCAAGTCTAGATATTATATAAGTAAAAGTGTGCGACAAGTATCGGAGCAGGAAGCGTACACGTATTACTCGATATCGGCAAGCTTATACTATATTTTGCATGCTTTAATGGAAGCCTTCGATGTAACCGTTACATGAAGCTGCTTTTGATGACGTCTTAGGGCAGTGACGTCATGCCGAACGCATTTGTGCAGATTTTAATTTTAGATAATAAAATGCATATTTTGAGGCTACAAACAACTGAAAGAGGGGAATTGCTGATACTGGTAAATATTGCCTATCGCTAGGCTGTCAAAGGCCGCTCGCTATACTCACCAATACATGTATCAGGGCAGTAATCCAAAAATATTAATCCATTTATGCCTAGTGGACTCTGCTACCTTAACTCTTTGGACAGGTCCTTTTCAAATATGAGGGGTGTCAGGTTAGTGTTTTTTTTTTGTTTTTTTTTGTTTTTTTTGTTTTGTTTTTTGTTATATTACCATTTTTGTCATAGAAATTCCTGGATTTAATGAAAACAGTGTAGACTGATCAGACGCCGCGTTCTGCGGCGTCTGATTTGGGTCTACACTGTTTGCCAATGTCCTTTCCAAGAGAGCTAGGCATAAATGTGTTAAATGTATAATTAAGCATTCTTGCTGAAGGTCCAAAAACTCAGAATCCCTATTAAAGGTATTTTAATATAAAATTTATAAAATATTTATTTATTTATATCTACATTTATTTATTTATTTACTTATTTACCTGTCGGAGAAATGACTTTTTTATGATTATGCAAAACAGAAAACCGAGACCAACCACCAAGCGTTAAATTTATTTATTTATTTATTTTCTTTTATTTATTTATTTATTTATTTATTTATTTATTTATTTATTTATTTATTTGTAATAAATAATGAAATACCTGTCATAGATCTGTACACCGCAGGAATAACTTATGATCCCCATCACCATAGCAAAAACAAAGATATAACTTTTTTGAACCATTGTTAACTTGAAGTCAATGTTTATTGGTACTAGGATAAATCACAACTGATCATCAACTGCTGCGCTGGTTCCAATAAATCCCAGTCTCTCAGAGCCTCGTGAAAATATGCCCTATAACAAGCGATGTCCACTAAGGAGACGTTTCTGTAAAGCTTATCGAATATCGCCCGCTTCGTATGGAATATGATAAAACTATTGTCATTATAAAAAAAGTGAACTTTTCATAATTCTATCAAGCTTTTACTCATTCTTTTTTTTTTTTTTTTTTTTTTTTTTTTTTTTTACTATACTATGTGACGAAATATTTGATTGCCAGACTTTTAAATAAATGAAGCACAACTATTCAATATAGTGTAGGCTTCAGAAATAGTTAGAGAATTCTTTTTTTTTTTTTTTTTTTTTTTTTATCTTTATTCGCATACTGAAAAGGGATGGAGCCTTATTTTGTGCAAGAAGTTCCGAAAATGAAAGCATAAATTTTAATCGCTGTCGATTAATATAAGCAGACTACAAACTTACTTTTCTCATTTTTTGATAAATAGAATCGTCATTCTGTTCGAATTGTCTTCATCACTACATGTAATTATGTAAAACATCCATTACGAAAACATGCCTATTCAAATATACTGAAAATTTTACCACCAGAAAATTTTCAGATAAAAATTCTGATATTTTTCTTATTTCTGCTCAAAACATCGACTGTGGGTACTCGTAAGAACCGCCTCGACGAGGCGGTTCTTACGAGTACCCACCATCTACGTTTTTGAGCAGAAATAATAAAAATAATGTATACCCCAGTAAACTCCAGTTTCACTATATAAAAGTGGGGTTTCAGGGGTCAAAATTATATAGGCATGTTTCCGTGATGACAAATTTGGCCTACAGAGTCCTAAATGTTAAATGTACATGGGAGGGTACATGTAATGTGCTTACTATAGAGGAAGCAGATGCTACCGTATAGATGCAATGACTATAGTCTAAAATGGTGAGACATATATAGGTTAGCAACATTTGTTCATTTTTCTAAGGTTCTGTTTTAGCTGTAAACCTTTAAAGCGTCAATCACAACTACAGCAAAGACAGTTTTAAATATTATTATTATTGTTGTTGTCATAGCAAATAAGTCTTGACATCTCGTGTAAATTGATTGGCTAAGTACTGATATGTCATGTGAATCGTCTGCCAAGCAGACGGTTAATTGCCGGCTGGATCGGTTAGGTGAGAAAAGATGAGAAAAGAGTGCGCCCGGTGTCTAACCTAAAAGGAATTAATTTCTTCCCAAGGGAAGGAGACCGCCTTTTCAGAATGGAGACAAAACAATTTTAAAAGAGTTTCATCTTTCCCTACCCACACTCCTAAAAGCGTATTTAATCCCTTTAAAAGGTCACGTGCAAAATGTATGGATGAATATAAAAGACCCTGAATGTCCAAGGGACAAAATGTGCTCAAAATGTGAGACTGGCCTGAGTGTTCCTGGCGCGTAAACTTCGTAAGATTTTCTTAGTTTTCTCACATAACGGTTCTTCTAATGGCGCAAACACATTTTCTTTATCTCTTTGTGCACATATATCAAAGCGCATTTTCTATTAGTGTCAGCCAAATAAAGTTTGCAGACCATTTTAATCAGATCCCAAAAAAGGTTTGTAAATTACTCGAGCTTTTTAAAAAGATGATTAGTTTAAACATTTATTTCATGTATAATATTAACATATTTGAACATATACAAGACATGTGTTTACTACATTACAATATTATACAATGGGATTCGGAAGAAAGTCAACAGACTTATGAAGTCCGTCTCCCATTTTTTGCAAATATGAATGTACAAATACAACATGTGACTTGAAATAGAACAAACTAACAGTGATAAAAAGGACAGAGTGAATTTCAGATAGAACAATCGTGAAGGTACATCTTTTCAACCAATGGCTGCTCCACGGGGATGTGGAAATACGTTTTGCACATATGAGTTGGATAAGTAAAATAATGAACAATAAATTGATTTATCGTCAGGCTAGGTTTATGTAAGGTTTATTTCTCGACCACAACAAGATTTATCCCATTCCTTAAGAAATGGTACGAATTGAGATTAAGGAACATTTTAATTTTAGACGACTTTGCTAATTAATAGAAATTTTATTAAACTAATAGAAGCGACTTTTCAATAGTTTTACTTACCATAGATTAATTATTTATCATTTCAAAACGTTTTGATTTCGTCAGGAACTCCTGTACGGCGAGGAATATCTGTCTGTTATCAGAGTCAGAGAGTTCCTGACTACCAAAAAGAAATACATTTAAGGATGGCTGAAACACCGGAGTTACTCTATTAACAAGTTCTTGTCGCAGGGTTGTATATCGTGTACAGGACATTAAGAAGTGCTGAGTATCTTCACGTGCTCCACAGACACATATCGGACTATCGATAATATTTTTAGAAAATAAGTGTGCATTAAGAGTACTACATCTCATTCTTAATCGAGCATGATAAATTTGGCCAAGTCTTTTACCATCAAAAAAGAACCTAGGTACCGCATTGAGATCAGAATCCAGGCGATGTTTAAAAGAAGATAATGTAGGAGTGTTTCTTACTTCCTCAGTTAATTCGTTCCAGTCTCGTGTGACAGAAGGAAGAAAAGATTTATAGTAAAGTTGGGAATTTGCATGTACAGTATTAAGATTCTGTGCATTTCTCAAGTTATACACGGAATTGTTACCTACGTTGTCAGGCACTAAAGAAGAGAGATAATTAGGAGAAAGACCATTTTTCATTTTATAGAAAAGTTGCAATTTTTGTTTTTTTCTACGCGAGGCTAAAGTTTCCCACCCAGTTTCAGTATAAAGAGACTCTATGGAAACTAACTTTGTGGCTCCTGTTACAATACGGGCAGCTTCTATTTGTATTTTCTCTAACTCGTTCGCTTCATAAAGGGTACAGTTATCCCAGACGACATTAGAATACTCAATAACCGGTCTGATAAAAGAAAAATAAATGGTCTGTAATGATCGTCTGTCTAGTTTGTATTTAAGCTTTCTCATGATGTTAATGCGGGTCCAGGCCTTCGATTTGATATATTCCAGATGTTCATGCCAAGTACAATCACTTGATAATACTACCCCAAGATGCTTATGAGAAATTACTTCTTCTATCTGTGTTTGATCCATAAAAACAGGAGGATGATATGGTTGATTTCTTTTTCTTGAAAAAATAATTGATTCTGATTTGGCTGGGTTAAATGTCACAAGCCATGTTTTAGCCCATAAATGTATTTTTTGTAAATCTTCATTTAACTGATTAGCAGCATTGACTGGATCTTCTACCACTATGTAAAGACTTGTGTCATCTGCAAAGAGCCTTATAGAAGAGTGGATATTTTCAACAATATCATTGATGTATATTAAAAAAAGTAGAGGACCAAGTATCGAACCTTGGGGAACACCTGCTTTTATG
The DNA here is from genome assembly GCA_964016985.1 of Anodontia alba. Lineage (NCBI taxonomy): Eukaryota > Metazoa > Mollusca > Bivalvia > Lucinida > Lucinidae > Anodontia > Anodontia alba. The sequence goes on from OZ024828.1 coordinate 33,083,138, forward strand.
GAAGTCCAACCTGAGGCTGTCCCAGGTAGCACGACACGTTGCTTTCTATTGTTTAAGTAATCGGTAAACCATTGTAAAAGAGATCCAGAAATTCCCACGGAAGAAAGTTTATATAGAAGACCCTTGTGCCATACCCTATCAAACGCTTTACTAATGTCACAAAATATAGCTCTTACTTCTTTTCCTTCATCTAGCGCTTGACAAAACGTATTATAGAGGTCTGTTAACTGGTTTACTGTTGAATCTCCAGGCACAAAGCCAGATTGTAAGGTAGTTATAACGCGATTTTCTTGAAAGAAATTAAAAATTCGTTTATAAACTATTTTTTCAAGAACCTTTCCAACGGTACTTAGAAGGGATATTGGTCTATAGTTAGATACCTCAGATGGATCGTCTTTTTTTAAGATAGGTGTGACATTAGCTTGCTTCCAAATAGATGGAACTTTACCTTTATTAAGAGAAAAGTTGAATAGGTCCTGTAAGGGAGATGCTAGAGGCTGCGCAAGCTCTTTAAGAATTTTGTTGCTGATTAAATCAGGTCCTGATGCTTTACCTGTAGGTAGAGAGAGAAGCGTAGATTTGACTTCTTCAGATGTAATTCTGAGAGAATGGAGGTTATAAAGAGGTGTTATCCTTGTTCGAGGCAACGAGGCATTATGTTCGTCCAAAATAGTTTGTTGAGTAAAAAATTCATTTAGTTTATCAGCTTTATGTTCGTCTTTACAATAAATAATATCATTACTTTTCAGTGGCGGAATAGAAGAGTCTTAATCCTGCTTTATAAAATATTTTAGGGTTTTCCACCAATCTTTTTGGCAAATATTGGGATCTTTGAGTTTGTTTTTCAGTTTATCTAACTCTTCATTTTTAGCTTTACGAATTTGAAATGTGACATCATTTCTCACCTGTTTGTAATTATTAAAGTCTGTCTGATTTTTTGATCTTTTGTATTTATCATAAAGTCGTTTGCGTTTTCTCATAAGTCGTTTAATATTATTAGTTAACCAAGAAGGATCAGATTTTCGAATGTGTACAAGCTTGTTTGGAATATGTTTGTTTACAAGATACAAAATTCTGTCGGTAACATTTTGGGCATAAGTATCCACATCATTGTCTTTCACTAGGCTCCAATCAGTTTCAGTTAACTCATGAGAAAGCGATTGCAAATCACCCCTGTGATATAGATAAATTTGTCTAGAAAACGATGGGGTTATAACTTAATCAAAATTATAAACACAATAAATAGGGCTATGATATCTTATATTTTGGTCAAGCAATGGTTCACCAACCCCGCTGAGGAATACCCTATTCTTGTTTGATACCAGAAATAGGTCAATAATAGAATCAGAATTTTCTGTATGGTGTGTTGGTTCTGTTATTATTTGGTCCATATTAAACTGTTGACATAAGTCGTTAATTTTCCTATATAAGGCAGGTTTAGAAACATCAAAATTAAAATCACCAGTTATTGTTATATTAGCAATATTTGTATCAAATGCAAGGCCAATAGAGTCTTCAATACTAGAATAAATTAAGTTGTTTGAGCTTGGCGGTCTATAAAAAAGATGATTGGTGCATAATGCACACAAAACTAGCTATTAGCTATCATTCTTTATAAATCTACAGCGGGCCGTTATCGGCCCGTCAGCTACCCTGACGGGCCGACAACGGCCCGCTATAGATTTATGTAGAATGTTTACTGGGATATAGATCAGCCTGTCCATCGGCGTCTAATCAGGGCCTGCGTTACCCGCTTTTAGAATAAAGAAACTGGGGCGAACAAAGAAAATACTGATCGAATACTTATCTGGTTAACTGCTGTTCGAATTTAGCATAAGGAGACCTTTTACATGTTTGCACGTTTTATGTGTTTGTTTTTATGCAGCAAATGTCGCAATTTTCTGAAATTTGCTATTTAAGGTGAATTGATACACTCAGTACATTTTCAGCCATTTTTGGTAAGGGAGACAACCTTTTTTTGACTTCCTATTTGTTTTCATGAACACCGAATCCCTTTTAAAAAAGAAAAGCATTTGCTCCTCTTGGGAACAAATGTTTTCCTTTTTAATATAGACCCTTTATCAGAAGGGCGGCCAAAACAAATTTGGCTGTGCCGCCTCCCCTGCAAGTGTATCAGTTCCCCTAAAAAGTCTAATAGGATCTTCTACAGCTACTAAGTTTTTATGCTCACAAATTACTGATTAGCCAAGAACTGGAATAATTATTTCTCTTCCTATCTCGTTTCAATTTCTGAGCTACTGGAAATCATTTGACGTCTTTGAATTGAGTTGTAATTGAAATCTCTTGAAAATGTTTCTCTATCGATGCTGAACAACCTATAACGTTTGTTTTTGTTATTTTAAGGGATTTTTTCGTCGCTTTATACAGAATAGCTTTATTAATCCATAAAGAAATCCATTCAGACAAAAATAGCTCTACATAACCCGTAAAGAAATACCTTTAGACAAAGATATTAACCTATAAAGAAATACCTTCAGACAACGGTAGCTCTACATAATCCATAAAAATTCCTTCAGACAAATATAGTTCAACATTAACCCATAAAGAAATACATTCGGACAGCGATAGCTCTACATAACCCATAAAGTAATATCTTCAGAAAAAGGTAGCTCTAAATAACATATAAAGAACTTTACATTTACCCGTTATGAAAAGCCTGCAGACAAAGAGAGTCTACGTAAACCCGTAAAGACATACTGTCAAACAAAAATAGCTATTCATTAACCCTTAAAGAAAATCTTTCAGACAAAGATAGGTTAACATTAAAGATAGGTTAACATTAATCCGTTAAGAAATAGCTTCAGATTAAGAGAGTTCTACATCAATCCTTACAAAAAATACTTTCAGACAAAGATAGCTCTACATTAACCGTAAAGATATTCCTTCAGACAAAGGAAAAAAAAAAGGTAAGAGAAAAGTCCAGGGAGTGCCACAATCACAAACCGCAGCCATTCCCAGACCCCAAGAGGAAGAGGAAACCGACAAATCCAAACAAGCACAAATCGAACAAACGTACGAAAAGCACAAAGATTAACTCTCTCTTCCCCAAGCGAGGTAATGGCAATACTAAAAGGATTAAAAAATACAAGAACAAAATGACACATGGAAAGACATACAAAAAATCGCCTCGTAGAATACACCACAAAGCAACAAAGAGTAAGACTAACACCGAGACCACCGCCTTAGAACGGTCAGTAGAGTAAACCACCGGGGGGGGGGGGAGGAGGGGGTTAAAGCACTTTTATAGCTAGCTAACTTCACCCTGGGTCCCGATGCTACTCTTAATACAGAAACACATAAAAATTCGTTTCGCATAAAGGCTCCCAACTCAGTAAATGCATCAAAGTGAAAACACAAAAATCAAATTAATCACTATAATAAACAAAGACGAGTGGCTAATTCTACTGTATGCCAGAGTAAATGAAAACCAATAGTAGAACCACGGCGGGCCAAGCCAAAGACATATCGTCAAGCCCCAACCCACTGGTTAAAGTTTTACGAAGGAGCCGTCATTGGGTCTGAGGCCCGAACCGCCGTCGTGCAATTAAAGAGTGAAGCATAGCCATCAACAATGATTGGGTTGACAACTAGGCATGCAGTCTGCCGCATAATAAAGCATTCTGACAAAGGTAGCTCTACATTTACCCGGTAAGACATACCTGCAGACAAAAAGAGCTCTACATTAACTCGTAAAGAAATACGTTTAGACAAATATAACTCTATATTAATCCTTAAAAAGCCTTCAGAAAAAGTCAGCTCTGCATCAACCCGAAAGAAAAATTCTTCGGACAAAAATAACCCTTCATTAAACCGTAAAGATAAAAACTTTGGACAAAGGTAGCTGTACATTCGCCCATAAAGAAAACTTCTCTGACAATGATAGCTATACATTAGTCCGTAAAGAAGAAGAATCTTCAGTCAACGGTAGCTCGACATTAACCCGTAAAGAAAAAAACCTTCAGACAAAGACAACTCTACATTAACCCGTAAAGAAAATCCTCAGACAAAGATAATTCTACATTAACCAGTAAACATAAACCTTCAGACAAAGATAGCTGTACATTAACCCTTTAAGAAAAACTTTCCGACAAAGACAGCTATACATTAACTCGTAAAGAAAAACTTTAGACAAAGATACCTCTACATTAACACGTAAAGAAATACCTTTAGACAAAGACGACTCTACATTAACCTTTAAACAAATACCTTCGGACAAAGATAGCTTTATATTGACCAGTAAAGAAAACCCTTCGGTCAAAGACGGCTATGCATTTACCCGTACAGAAAACCCATTGGACAAAGGGAGATCTACATTAACTCTTTGAGAAAACCTTCAGGCAAAGATCTCTACATTACCTAGTAAAGAAAAACCTTCTGACAAAGATATCCCTACTGTAATCCGCAACAGAATACCTTTAGACAAAGATAGCTCTACATTAACCCGAAGCGAAATACCTTCGGACAAAGATAGCTCTATGTTAACCCGTAAAGGAAAGCATTTGGACAAAGATAGCTCAAGAAAAATTAACTTCGGACAAAGATAGGTCTAGGCTAACCCGTAAAGAAAACACTTCAGACAAAGATAGCTCTACATTAATCCGTAAAACAGAAAAACCTTCAGACAAACTTCAGACAAAGATATTTGTATATTAACCCGTAAAAAAGAAAAACCTTCAGACAAAGATAACTCTACATTAACCCGTAAACAAAAACCCTTCAGACAAACATAACTCTCGATTAACACGTAAAGAAAAACCTTCTGACAAAGATAGCTATATATTAACCCTTTAAGAAAACTCTTCAGACAAGGATATATTAACTCGTAATAAAGACAACAAAAACGACAAAGATAGCTAACCCGTAGCGAAATACCTACAGACAAAGATACAGATGTACATTCACCCATAAAAATAACTTTGGACATAGATAGCGCAACAGTAAACCAAACCGAAATACCTTCAGACAAAGATGGCTCTAAAATAACCTCGAAACAAAATACCTTCGGTCGTAGATAGCTGTACTGTAACTCGTAAAGAAAAACCTTCAGACAATGCTAGCTCTATATTAACCCCTAGCGAAATTCCTTCGGACAAAGATAGCTCTATATTAACCCGCAGCCAAAACCTTCGGATAACAATAACTCGTCATTAACCCGTCAAAACACATCGGACGATGATAGCTCTTCATTAACCCTTAGCAAAATAGGCCTTTAGACATAGATAGCTCTTCAATAATCCCAAAACGAAATACCATTGGTCATAGGTAGCGCTATAGTAACCCGTCACGAAATACCTTTAGACAAAGATATCTCAACATTAACCCGTAACGAGATGCCTTCAAGAAAAAAAGGAGCTCTACAGTAACCTATCAGAAAATATTTTCACAAAAATGTTGCTCTATGTAACTCATAACGAAAAAACTTCAGACAAGGATAGCTCTCCATTTAGCAGTAAAGAATTACCTTCAGACAAAGATGGCTGTACATTAATCCGTAACGAAATGCCTTCTGAAGAAAAAGTAGCTCATCATTTACCGGTGAAGAAATCCCTTCAGATAAAGGTGCTCTACATTAATTCAAAGCGAAATACCCGTCAGACTAAAATAGCTCCACATTAACCTATAAAGAATTACCTTCAGGTAGAGATAGCTATACATTTATCAGTAAAATACATTTAGAAAAAGCGGAGTCTAAGTTAACCCCTAACAAAATACCTTCAGAAAAAAGGTAGCGCTACATGAACTGGTAAAGAAATACCTTCAGAAAAATATAAATGCGTTAAACCATAGCGAAAACCTTCAGACAAAGATAACTGCTTTAACTCTTAGGGAACACCCTTGTTTGATATCCACGAACTTTGTGTACTGTTGTTCTGGCCGAATTTGACAGTGACATTTGTTTCTACTGATTCTTTTCATTACATTTTCATGCAAATCCGCACATCGGCTTGTGGAGTATGCCATGGGGTATATATGGCTATACCTTGTTCGTCCGTATGTACGTCGGTTTATTTTTTGGGTTTTTTTCCGCGTCTACGGTAAGTTTGTTTGCTTCGCTCGTATTTTTGGAAATCTTCAGTTGAAGTCATTGATATGTAGTTGATATAGCTACTGGATATCTACAGATCAGGTCGTGTCATCGTGGTGCTGCTGTAGACAAAACCTCAAGGGCATGTACTTAGAAATCGTGTTAGCATTTGCGACAAATATATTTCTAAAAGTATTCGCTTTAATTTGATGTTGTATGGTTAATATTGCTATTGGTGAGTACAGGTTAGTTGGTTAAAACAATTTAGACGATGGTTGGTAGCGTCTTGCTGCTGCTGCTGCAGCTCACATATCAAGGTCACAGGCCCAGATGGGTTTTTTTTTTACTTTTGTATCAAAGTATTGTCTTAAGTAGGTTTTGCTTTGTTTGGGTTTCTGAAAGTCTTTACTGTTGTGTATTGGATACAAGTCTGTTTACCTCATGCTGCCAAGTCTGCAGACAAAATCAAAATCATGGACTGTTAACATTTCTGTCAATATTATGTATTTTGTTTGTCTGCTTTGCTTATATTTCCGAAAGTCTTGACTCGAAGTTGTTGATATTTAGTAAGTGTTACTACATGATCGATACAGAATAGACGACAGCTTATCATCTTAACATTTGCAGCAGCTTTGGCGGTGGTACCTACTGGGGTTATTCGTGATCCCCCTTTTCCATTTGCCCTAGTATTTTAGACAAAGACAACAAGCTGTTGTGCAATCAATCATAACTGAGCAAATAGTGAATGACCAATTCGTGCATTCTGTATAAACTGTTCAGTGTTTGCACTGCTCAGTGAGTGGATTTGTTTAATGTAAACATAATATATGCAGATATCAGAAATACTGATCAGACTGCCCTTAAACATTAGGGCTAATTTACAGCACAAAGTAAATATGTGTCTTGTGTCCTTGGATAGCAGAGAATCGAGACATTGATATGCTGGGTTGCAGACAAGTCAGATAGGTTATCATATCAGGTTTTATCTAATAAAGCCAGGAAACGAATAAGGAAAATCAAGTAAATTGGCCTTGAAGACATTATCTAACCCTTAAAGCGCTAAGCAAAATTTGAGCAAACGACATTCTACGTTTTCATCATTATTATTAATTATTAATAATTTTTCAGAAGCACTAATACAGATGATTAAAGTGTCATTTCAAGCCTCAGGTTCTCTGAAATTAATACAAAAAGAATCAAATTATCGTCTGCTTTGGTTGTGATTAGCGTTTTACGGATTAAATTGCTTTGGCTGGCACTTTGCAATGCGACAGTTTTTTGAAGAAATGTAATTATGCAAAACAATTGTGATTAGTATATAATTTCATTTAAAATCGATGTTTTTTGTGCATACTTGCACAGTCCTAATTGCAAAATAATCAAGAATTTGCAAAACTCAAGGAAGTAACAAGACAGCTCAACACACTACGAGCTCTGGAAATCATATTTCTGGATTTCTGAGTATTGCATTGTACATTTACCAAAATTACAGAAACCAGTGACTAGATATATAACCTAACACTTTAAGAGCCAATCACAGCTACAACAGACGACACTATGATTTCTTTTTTTATTTTACAGAGAAAATAAGGTTTGACATTTCATGTAAATCGTCTGCTTATGATTTTCTCTGTAAAATAGCAGAACGAATTTTATAATGTTTTCTGATACAAATTATTTTAGCTTTTTAAAGTCAAAACTCTATTTAGAAACTTTCACTATCCCTTGCATACATGATACAAAAGTTCTGTATAGAACATCCATGTGGTCGTGCCATTTCGCTCTGTTCATTTATTTTACAACAATATTTTCATCGTTTCCTTATGATAACATGAAATGGCAAAACACACATGTCTAACATTAGTATTTCACTTTGATCTTGTGCCGAAATGACCCATTTACAGTCGAACCTCTATAGCTCGAATACCGATGTCTCGTTTACCATGGCTAATTCGAACTCATTTTTGAGTCCCTACGAAATTCTACCAACTGCTCAAGAAAACAAATATTTAGGGAGTTTGCTTATTTCATCATGAAATTGTATGTTGTGTGTACTCATTTGAATCAACCCAGCGATTCTGATGAGCATAACATACAATTATTATGTAGAAAATCGAAAAACAAATCTCTAAATTATTTCTATTTGCTTCCCGATCTGCCACCATGATTAACCCCCAGTAGCTCGCACTACCCATGTCTCGAACATTTTTGTATGGTCTCAAAGATATTCGAGCCATTGAAGTTCGACTTTATAACTATAAGATCACTGTACCTAATCTAGAATAACTTAAACAACCTTTATCTATTATATGCATGATTACCACTAATTACGAGCATCTTTATAAATTGTGCACGTCCACACATATAAATGGCGTTGCACAGAAAAGACCATGCCTACGAAACACAGCCGTTCCCGAAGCAGGAAAATTAAAATATGAGACATAAACAATGACACAGTTGCAATAAACAAACCTTACGAAAACATGCCTATTCAAATATACTGAAAATTTTACCACCAATAAGTGAAAATGTTCAGATAAGAAATTCTGATATTTTTCATGTTTCTGCTCAAAACATAGATTGTGGGTACTCATTAGAACCGCCTCGACGAGGCGATTCTAACAAGTACGAGTAACCACAATCTATGTTTAGAGCAGAAATAAGAAAAATAATGTTTACCCTGTATTCCCCAGTTTTACTATATAAAATGGGGGTTAAGGGGATCAAAATTATGTACGCATGTTTTCGTGTTGGAAGAACTGCGACAAAGAAACTGTCTTGAAATAGTTAGCAGAAACAAATACTTAGGGCTTATACTAGCAGAACTCGATCGAAAGCTCGCCCTTAATTCTGATTAAACTCAAAAATTGCAAATATGCGTTCATGTTGCATAGAATCTTTGAACACGACGGTAAAACAGCCCAGTAAAACAAACACAACCACGGTGCATAACCATATACAGTCGACTCTCGTTATCTCGAATTCCAAAGGGACTCTCTGAAATACTTCGAGAGATCGGTACCTCGACATATCAGATTTGCAGAGTTGAGGAAAAAATAATTCGAACTAACACATTTAACAAATATATGTGTAATAGGACTCTTGAAGTTAGAGATATATTGAAAATATTGTGGAAAAAAGGAGAAATTGCTCCTTCTTTTCCACAATATTTTTTACCTGTCGTTAGAGTTTCATGTTTAGGCAGGGACCAGATTTTCACTTCGAGATAAGCGGTTATTCCAGATAAGCGAGGTCGAGATAACGAGAGTCAACTGTAGTTTACTTTCTGTGAAAACTGGACTCTATCCGTGTTTTCGGATGCTGTTTGCGCTAGTTTAGGACTCTATCCGTGCAGATAGACACAAAGGTAGGAGATGTTTGATAAAAACGGTATATATTATCTGAAGCAACTCACATTTAGTAAAGCAATTTTGATCACGGAACATCCGACACTCTAGTCTTCCAATATGTGTGGGTATTTAGCATAGTGTTTGTTTCAGTTCTTAAATTTACACTGGACAGCCATCTCCGCACGCACGCACGCAGTTTAGTTTTCACCCGCTATTTCCTCGGTATCCCCGACACCGATGTTGCTTGTGTTTTAAATGGCTGGTGCATAAGTCAAAATAAACCTCACAATCATAACTAGATAAAAGTATTGATCTTCAAATCTGCATAATATTTTACAGATAGTAATTTTCTTTTATTTTCTATATTGTATGATGGTCAGTGTAATTTGTTCGATCAAATCAGTGATTCATCTTTTCCGGCACTCTAGCGCTCCGCAGGGTGCACGTGCGCCCTTTGTATGTATAAAGTATGGGCTTTGTAATACCAGTGAGCGGTAAATTCGAATTAAGTCGCGAACAACTGTGAAAGTGTTGTTACATTCATTATTAGTCGTTCTGCTCTAAAACATAGAATTATAAGTATTCAGTAGAACCGCCACGACGAGGCCATTACGAGAACACGCCTATTCAAATATATAGAAAATTTCACCTCCAAAAACTGAAAACTTTCAGATAAAAAAAACTCTGATAGTTTTCTTATTTCAGCTCAAAACATAGATTGTGGGTACTCGTTAGAACCGCCTCGACGAGGCGGTTCTAACGTGTACCCACAATCTATGTTTTTGAGCAGAAATAAGAAAAATAATGTATACCCCTGTAAACACCAGTTTTACTATATAAAAGTGGAGTTGCAGGGGGTCAAAATTATATAGGTATGTTTTCGTGATGGCGCTCCTCTTGAGGCACCCTAACAAGTAAGTACATGAGCCTACAATCCATGTTTGGATCAGCGGTAGGAAAGAAAACAAATTTTCACCTGAAACATTTCATGTTTTCGTCTATGAAAATGACATTATCTTGCGTATACGTGTTTTAACATAATAAATAAATACAAAATGCAGAAAAGAAACGTCATTTAGTTTTACCCATTCAATTAAGCCTAGCGTCCTATAAATGGGACATAAGCAAACAATGCAGACCCAGATTAGATGCATGCGGCGTCTCATCAGGGTTTTCACTGTTTGCTTTAAAACTAAATCTATTTATGTTTAACCAATAAATTTTAGATCAACTTGAACCCCTAAAATGACCAGTGGACTCGTCGAAATGATAAGGGTGGAAAAATCCATTCGGCTTAAATGGGTTAAGGTCTTCAATATATTAAGCGAAAATGCATAGCCGCTGTGGCACTTAGGGAGGTATGTTTCGGGACTAGCACATCCGCTTTTTGACACATTCCTCAAAACAACTGAAACTCCACGCCACCCTATCACATACTTTTCAAAGTCGTATGGGGCTGTTGTAACCTATATCCGTGTAAATATGGAAATTGTTTCAATGTTTTATCTTTCAGAAAGTAACAGACACTATGGGCTATTTCCGATTTCTTATTATGGATGGCAGTAATAATGTTGAATATGTGGCAGAACAAACTATTGATGAACATACCGACAAATGTTGCAGAAAGGTTGTTTGGGCAAATACAATTTGTACAAAACGACGGGAAAAGCGTAGAAAAAAATAGAGAGTGTTGTTGAAGGACTTGCCGATGCTTTAAGCGGATCACTCCGGCTATGTATCAGGACTAGATGAAATCCAGTTAAACACAGATTATGTAAGAGAAGAGGCGATACAAAACGACGGGACGAGCGTAGACAAAATAGAGAATGCAATTAAAGGAGTTGTTGCTGTTAATGTGGGTCACTCCGGTTATATATCAGGAAAAGATGTAATCAAGTTCAACACAGATTATGTAAGAGAAGAGAAGGTACAAAACGACGAGACAAGCGTAGATAAAATTGAGAATGTTGTTGAAGGAATCATGTATCAAGGTTAGATAAAACCAACAAAGATTGTGTAGTACAAGAGACAGTACCAAACGACGGCGTGAGCGCATAACAGAGAAGGATATCGTTCAATGTTTTTGATGGCGGCTAGTGGAAAGTTTTGAAGCATGACCATTCACAACGACTAACAGAAAATATGTGTGTATCATTTGTGACAAGCGTTATATCCATCTAAGAAGACTTAAAAGGCGCGTAAAGATACATAATAGCCAGGGAACACAATGCAAATTTTGTGACAAGTGGTACAAGTGACAAATGACAGCGGCAATGTAACAAAGTATATGGCTCCATGGCAGTCCGAAGATGGATCAAAGAACAAGTTTAACCATAATGGCCATGGCACAGTATTACCTACAAAAATGCCCAACGAAGACTCGGATCAGCTTAAGCATCCGTGCGGTCTATTCAGAGTCTTCGCTGCCCGTCTGAATATGCTTTTGGTCCTTGGTTTCTCACAGAGTGCTATTCGAAAGCTCTAGTTAGATCTAGATGATCTGAGTCTTCGCTGGACGCGCTTGCATTTTTGTATGAAATGCTGTGCGCCAGTATAAGTTTAGACGCTTACGTTAACACGTATATTATAATTGTATTTTAATGCTATTGATATCCACCACAAGATGTTTAGAACCAGTTTTCTAAATGCTGCTGATGTAAGCAAAATATAAGTGAAGATACATAGGAAATGCCATGATCATGAAGCCCAGCCTTCCTGAGGCACACAAAAAGAAAAGATGATACAATACAATATGAACAAATAATGACAAAACAGACGCTACACATGAAGCCACCGATGCACGAACTAAGAACTGCAACAGAGGACCCGCCTTACAACGGTCAGAAGAAAACAACTGGGGCTTAGGTGCTTGAACTAGTTTACTTTCCTTTAATTGAACACGAAATTAGTTAGTCAGTTTCCATAGATGCAAAAAAGAATATAATATTTCAAGGTTACCATCTGCAAGCCTGTTCCTCTGTGTACACCATTAATATCAACAATAAGCTAATTATACGACAGAATATACTCTACTATACAAAAGTAAGACTATATGTGACAAACGCAAAGAATTATGTTGTAATACAACTTTTTAACGGGTCAGTTTGACTAGCGTTATTAAATATTGACTACGTCTTTAGATTAAATCACATCTCAAATACTAAAACAATTGACCCATTCCGAATTCCTAAAACTCCCCCCTCCACCCCCGACCCCCACCCCCACAAAAAAAAAAAAGAAAAATAAATAAATAAAGGTAAATAAAAAGTCCAAGGAGTGCCACAATCACAAACCTCAGCCCTTTCCAGACACCACGAGGAAGAGGAAACCGACAAAACCAAAGCCGAGTCCGCCGGACGCATGTTTTTTCCCCGTGGGACTACTACTAATTATGATCGGATCATCTGACTGATGTCCGCAACGTGTTATTCTTACCGTCGGTAGCATCCTAAAAGAATAATCCGTCGCGTGTTTTCCACACCTGCAACAGTACCGTTATCTACTTGCTACGCAAGCGGTAGTTAAACAGGTGTTGGCAGTTAACACTTCAGCGATCGTTAACTGGTCGAGCAATTAAAGCATGCGACTGACACCGTTATACACCCCTTCCCTCATTGTGTATTGCCTCTACCGACCGACTGACTGAATCAACGAGATGCACACCCGGGTGTTATGTTTTTTAACTCTGAGGCTGGCGGTTTTTTTTTTTTTTTTTTTTTGGTTGTTTGTTTTTTTGTTGTTTTGCTGTTTTTAATAATTAATCTTTTTTTTTTTTCGATTCAAAATTTTCGGATGTCGAATTTTTGTCAATGACTTCAGAGACGCACGCTCCCCGTTTTCAAATGAAAGACGACAAGCACCCTAGCAAAATAGTACCTTATCCGTTTGCGAGATTTGCGCATCAAAACGGTTATTCCTGCTGGTCACTAAAGTAGTTTCTAAGTACCACCGAATCTATCACGTAAACCCTGTGTAGAGTCTCATCTTCTGGGATGCATCCAGGCGACGATACACTGAACTGTTCGCGTTTCTAATATGAGTTAAATTTTCTATAGCTCTCGCATGAAAAAAACGCGTGCTCATAACGGTAGCGCGTGCTCGTAATGGTAACGTCAGATGACAGCGTGGCCGGGAAACCGTTTTGGGAGAAAAACGAACTATTACCATGTTGGATTGTAGGGCATTTTCTTGTTGGAAATGCATATATAACAGACACATAGTAAAAACAGAACTAAATTGCCAAGGTTGTTTCCGTGAATCAAAGCAGTAGATCGAAATGTCAGCAAGTTAAAAACAAGTCCCGGATATTTTTTCGTAGCGTATACTGATCACAGCACATGTACACATTGAAATGACGTTTTGCGGGAAGCTCAACAGAGGTGGTCATAATCAGAATGTACGGATATATTCCATATACAAGTCTGCGATAGCAAATAAGCGAGCTTAAATCAGTTTTGATTAAACTTAAAATCCATAACACTCAAGATCACTTAATACAGACAGCAACGATTTTATTTAGGATGGGGTACAGAATTTAACTGAAAAACAATGTAGATGAGAGTCATGAAGACGAAATAGGACTGCTTATTACACGGAAATTTCCACAAATCTTCTATTGTGTACTTAGTCACGGTCTGACGATCCGTCATTGTTATCTGTAAAACACCGCAAGCCTCGTTCTGGATTAACGAGATAATGCGTGGATTAGCGAGAGCGGTAAAATTCGCGATTGTGAAACTGGCCTATTGCGCTATATATCCATTTGTGGTGTGACTATGATGTCAATCTCTATTCATATTTATCTCCTCATCCTTTTCGTTCTTCTGTTTTTTATCTCTTAATCTTAATCGTTACATACCAATTAATTAATTCCACATATTTGTAATGTTTGCTAGTTACTATGTATAGACATGTAGTTCATATATTGTGTGTACTGCTTATATGTTTCTACATCTGTCACAGCACCCTGGGAGAGGATAAATATAGGCCTAGCCTACATCCAAATCCCTTGGCATTTATGTGTATCTGGTTTCATAAAATATATGTATTCATGTCATAAAATTTGAATAAATAAAACCAGTTTATTCTGATGTATGGCTCCAATTTACAAACATAATTTTAGTCCGCGTAGGGGCCCTCTACTTCATCAGTGACGCATCACAGTGAAACATACAAAAAAGTCATGTATAATCACAAACACAGTGAGGAAACAAAGCAAGTGACTCAATGACGATCTGAAAGCAGAACACAAGAAAACCACAGGACTACGATAGCCAAGCACCAACCTTCTGAAACAGATTAAGGAATGAGTTTTCCAACACGAAAACATACCTATATAATTTTGACCTCCTTAAACCACACATTTATATAGTAAAACTGGGGTTAAAAGGGTATACATTATTTTTCTTATTTTTGCTCAAAAACATAGATTGTGGGTACTCGTTGGAACCGCCTCGCCGAGCAGAAATATGAAAATATCAGAGTTTTTTAATTTAAAACATTTTCGGTTTTTAGAGATGAAATTTTCTATATAATTGAATAGGCGTGTTTTCGTAATGATTTTGAGGACCGACTCTCACAGTCTTGCAAAAGTTATCTGTCTGACTAATAACCATGCCTGTTGTTTGCCACAGCGTTTGAAGTCTTTGAACTCTTGAAATGCTAAATTTAGAATAGCATTTAAAATCTGCATCTGCACATGCGTTTATATCTTCGATGGTTTAAGCACCAATGAAAATACCCAGGAATGCGGTAATCACGAAGCACAGCCTTCCCAAAGCACTTCCCAAACCACTTAGAGAAGAAGAGATGAGGAAAAACAACGAACAAAATATATGTCACGTACGTGAAACCATCAGCTCACAAACAAAGAAGAACTGCAACAGAGGAATCGTCGTTGTACGGTCAGTAGAAGTCAGTAGAAAAACTACTTTGAGTGGTGGGGACTTAAATCTGTTTTCCTCACGCGAAACGCATCCTTAATTCTGATGCAGCTACAAATTATAAACATATATTCGGTCGGCATAGGAATCCTCTAATCCATGCGCCACATCACAGTGCAACACAAATAATCACAAATATGTAATGAAAAAAAAAGCAAAGGGCTAAATGGTGATCTGAAGCCAGAACACAAGAAAATACAACAAGACCCAGAAGACTGTTTATAAAAGCGCAGAGATTCTATTTTTCAGGCATGTAATATTATTTATTCAGTCATACTTTTTTCATTTTTTTTTTTTTTTTTTTTTTTTTTTTTTTTTTGAGAAAATAGATTATTAAAATAATCAGAAGAGGTGCAATATAGATGTTATATACACTGACAGGCAAGAAGCAGGCTACGGCGTCCAGCATGACCTAGGCCTTTGCTTGCCACCATTAGATGTTAGATTTTCTCAAAGTTTTGATATTGAAGACACGAACAGCGAGGGCGAGGGCTAGTCTCCGCTGACGCCGTTAGTAGATGTGGCATTAGTCGGTCGGGATGGCATTATACTAAAATAGTAATTTGATATATTGTTAAAACAAATTAACAGTTCGAAATAAACATGTATCATTCGCGTAGAAATTCTCCTCATTAGAGATGCATCAGGGTTTTGAATTTTGAATCCACATATACAGGTTTCGGCGTGAATATTTGCATATCGATAAAGAGAGTAAATAAGATTGTTTAGTCTGATATCAACCTTTTCCCATTAGAGGGATTTCAAAAACGGGTACGTCTTTAACAGCGACTTTATTTATCATACCTAAAATAAATGTATGATAAAATATGTTGTCCATGACAATATTTTCGTACAATATTAAAAGTGTGGCCGTCCCTTATATACCGTTACCTCCGGAGATATATACAAATATATGCACAAATGCATTACGGCATTTGCCAAGCTATTGTAGCTTAAACTGAATTTTCTTATCAATGTGGTAAAATTGTCATATGCTATAACGAAGGGTATAACATTGATGTCATAAAACTGTTTGCTTCACAGTTGACCCGATCACAGTTAACCACTTTGCTTGCCTTTTTAATTGCACGCCTGTGGATCGGGGTTCAGACTATAATATTCCCAACTTAAAAAATAACTTTTCATTAGCTGGTCTGGGTCAGAACGTTTTAAGGCTGTTTCTCGGCCTACCGGGATTCAATCTGTAAATTTGTTTGCACTAGTATTCAAGCGGTGGTATTTGACACCCCATGGATCTCTAAGTGTCTCAACACGTTGTTTCTGTTGATTCCTTATCTTTGCTTCATTATAGGCTTAATCTGTGATTATTTGTTTGCATATAATGATCCATGGATGAGTTAGAAGTCTATTGCGCGGACCAAACAAATATATGTTTTTACCACTATGGATACTGTAGTCGAGGGTTGGGATCCCGTAAAGCAAGCTTAAGCCCCTCCCCCTTCCCCCTCCCCCCTCCCTTAATCCAGTAATTTATTACTTATCCTTCTAGGGCAGTACTTTCATTTTATTTTAGCAGTTATTTAGTTGAATATATTTCTGTTAAGTTTCGGCTTTATTACCCTTTTCTTTCTGTGGCTAATTAATTGTATTTGTCTCTTTTCCCTTTGATGTTGAGAACTTGATGTGGATCTGATTGTATCAGTTCCTGAGTTAACTTATTTAATTTATACAAAAGAATATAAGTAATGCTACCCAGAAAACGCCACAAACCAGGAAGCACAGCTTTCCCGAGACAACAAAAGAAGGGGAGATTAGGAACAAATAATGTGAAACACCACTTTTGAAACCTCTGACGCACAAATACAGAAGGACTGCTACAGAGGAACCGCCTTGGAATGCTCGATAGGAAAACTGGGTGAGGGCGTGAATGGGGGTTTAAACTAGTTCTACTCGCACAAAAGCTCACGCTTAATTCTGATGTAGCTCCAAATTTCAAATAAATATTCTGCAAAGGGGTCCTTTACCTCTGTGAAATATTGCATTGTGAAACAACTATAATCAAACCACTGTGATGAACAAACCAAAAGGGTTCAAAGGCGATCTGAAACCAGAACACAAGCAATCCACAAACAAGACCACCATGAGACTGACCACAGACATTGACAGTCTGGCGCAAACCATCTGGAACAGATTGAGGAAGGGGTCGTCATTTAGTCTGAAGTCAGATCCACTGCCGTGCAATTAATGAGTGAAGCAAATTTATAGACTATAACTGGCTTAACAACCATGCATTCAGTTGCAACATAATATTCTTGTTGTAACCTATCTTTTCTTTTTAAATTGTACCGAACATAAACCAGGTTTGCCAACAATCTTACTGAATTTACTGACTAAGTCACCATAAAAGTCAGGTTCGGACAGACCTTCTTGCTTACGTGTTTTTGAAAGTTAATTCAGAATGACGGCAATAAAACTGAGAAAATGTTTAGGCAGTGGATCTGATTGTATTAGTTCCTGAGTTCTCTTATTTTCTTTGCTGATAACGGTACTCTAGCTGAGGAAGTTTAGCAGTTAAACATTTACTCCGATTTCTATCTTTATAGAAGACTGGTGTTTACATTAGTGCTGAAATTCTATATTTTAGACATATTAACTAAATGACAATACAGTTTTTAATCCAATCGTGGTTGACAATTATACTTTCTTCTTAATCGCATTGCGGTTGGTCAGATCTCAGACAGACTCTATAAAGGTGCCAACATAAACCTTTCATAAGAAGATAGATGTCTGATCTGATGTCTCTGTTCGAGACCTCCGTGGATCGGCTAGTGGTTTTCTTTACTCATCTGTTTTTATCACAGTGATTTAATTTGATTTACATGTTGTATTTTATTTGTTTTTGTTGTTTTGTTTTTTGTTTTTGTTTTTTTTTGTTTTTTTTTTTCTTTTATTTTTGTTGTTGTTGTTTCGTTTTGTTTTGTTTTTGTTGTTGTTTTTTTTTTGTTTGTTTTTTTGGGTTTTTTTTTTTTTTTTTTTTTTTGTTTGTTTGTTTGACGTTTCACTGAGTGCCACGCGAGCCGACCAATCATTTGGTATTTTTACTACATTTGAATTTAGAATGAAATTTTGGTACCAGTAAAATCGATTTAAAATAAACGTCAAAAAGATTGCCTTTGGAAACAAAGAACACATTACAGATTAGAAAATGGAAGTCTAGATTTTATGGAGACTCTTCATAAGCTGTAATAATGAAGTTTGCAAAACTGCTTACGTCCTCTAGCATATACATGAGGATCGTTAGTTTTTCATTGTGATTACCTTGTTCGAGAAGAGGAACTTAGTTACACTGTATTGCTTTTTATGCGGATTATGTACTGGCTATCACGCTTTGTTTGCGCTTCATTACGAAAACACACCAATTCAAAATATATTGAAAATATCACCTCCAAATACTGAAATTTTTCGGATAATATTTTTCATATTTCTGCTCAAAACATATATTGTTGGTACTAGTTAGAACCGCCCTGGCGAGGCGGTTCTAACGAGTACCAACAATCCATGTTTTTGACTAAATATAAGAAGAATAATGTATATCCCCGTATACCCCAGTTTTACTATATAAAAGTGGGGTTTAAGGAGGTCAAAAGTATACAGGCGTGTTTTCGTAATGTCCTCTTGGTGTAACTGGTAGACTATGTTCTGTGGTTGTGGCTTTTCCTGAATATTTTCTAAACTATTTTTGGTGTTCTTCAGCAGTCTTGGAGAATCCTCGATACGCAAATATACATTTGATATTAGCTCTACTGTAACACCCACAACATATGTTTCAAAAGAAATCTTATAACAGAAATATTATTAAATACTCCTCCACAACAAGTCCTTTGAGGTTAACAGTGTGTGTCTCTTGCCACCAACCGTTAGCAGAGCTACTTATATTGTATATCAATATTTCCATAAATTTTGATTTAGCTATTGTTTTAGACAAAAAGAATAGTGTTTTATGTTTAGAAGATATCATTTGCATAATACCAGTTTTACATGAAATCCCCACTGAACACCGATATATTTCTTCTATAATTTGTTGTGATTATTTTTAAAACTCCAGTGACAGGATGCTTAAGATTGTCTGTAAACAAATATGTATAAATTAGCATCTATTGTTATTAGAACATGAGTTTGCAGTTTTTGGTAGCATTTGTTTTGTCATTGTTTTTTCTTCGTCTCTTCTTGTTTTGGTACCCCGGGAAGGCTGGGAATCTTGACTGTGTCATTTTCTGTGTATTTCCACTTACATATTTTTCGAAATTCCAGGACCTTGAACCCTTAAAAGAAAATGCAACGTTTGCACAGACTGTATCTAAAATGGTAGCTATTGATAAGCCATATATGTTAATGCAAGCATGATCAAAATTGGATAAAAAAGAAAGTCAATTAAGTTTGACGATTTCAAATTGCTTCTATGAGCGTCACCATTCTTAACACTTAATGAGACTTTGTAACGTCATAGGCTTTAATCAAATAAGCAAAACCTTAATGAATAATATTTGCAACACATTTTACTCATATACATGTATATTAGTTTAGATATCACATAGAACAAAACCTCATTTGCCAGTTTGTTGTGTTAGTAACCCCATGGTGAATGAATGTCATTTAACGTGTCAACGTTATCAGTTCAGCTTCACCAGCCACTTATTCTGATGAGGGTTATTAATTGTTGACTTACAAATATAGCGTCAGTCTGAAAACACTTCTGCAACAAGGTATATCGGAACCCGAATTTTACGGTGACTTAGTGTATGAATATCATTTAACGTGTCAACATTATCAGTTCAGATTCACCAGCCACTTATTCTGATGAGGGTTATTAATTGTTGACTTACAAATATAGCGTCAGTCTGAAAACACTTCTGCAACAAGGTTTATCGGAACCCGAATTTTACGGTGACTTAGTGTACAGATGTAGAAAAATTGTAAGTAAATCTAACTTTTCGGTGCAATTCAGAAACTTATTAACCGTTATAAAAGAATTGGCTATAGCCTGGATATTATGCGGCAGACTGCATGCCTAGTTGTCAACCCAATCATTGTTGATGGCTATGCTTCACTCTTTAATTGCACGACGGCGGTTCGGGCCTCAGACTCAATGACGGCCTCTCCGTAAAACTTTAATCAGTAGGTTGGGGCTTGACTATATGTCTTTGGCTTGGCCCGCCTAGTTCAACTATTGGTTTTCATCTACTCTGGCGTACAGTAGAATTAGCCATCGTCTTTGTTTATTATAGTGATTAATTTGATTTTTATGTTTTCGCTTTGATGCATTGACTGAGTTGGGAGCCTTTTCGCGAACCGATTTTTTATGTATTTCTGTATTAAGAGTAGCATCGGGACCCAGGGTGAAGTTAGCTAGCTGTAAAAGTGCTTTAAACCCCCGGGTGGTTTGCTCTACCTCTACCGACCGTTCTAAGGCGGTGGTACCGGTGTTGGTCTTACTCTTTGTTGCTTTGTGGTTTATTCTACGAGGCGATTTGTTGTATGTCTTTCCGTGTGTCATTTTGTTCTTGTGTTTTTCAGTCCTTTTAGTATTGCGATTACCTCGCTTGGGGAAGAGAGAGTGCTTTTCGTACGTTTGTTCGGTTTGTGCTTGTTTAGATTTGTCGGTTTCCTCTTCCTCTTGGGATCTGGGAAGGGCTGCGGTTTGTGATTGTGGCACTCCCTGGACTTTTCTCTTACCTTTTTTACAGCATATTCATTTTGGTGTGTCAGTGGTACATGTTTTATTTAAAGGCTCCATATTCCTCACAAATAGACATTTTTTTATCAAAGAAATGTTGAATACATTGATATATAGTATTAATACGATCATAAATGTGGCATCTGACACCCTGTAAAATTTCAGTTAGTCTCTTGTTTTTGAATTCGATCAAAAGATCAAAACTGAAATGATTTTTATCGAATCTTTGAATTAATGTTGGCAACATTAATTCAGAGATACGAAAATAAATCATTTCATTTTCATTTTCCTTTTCAATTTATTAAACCTTTCTTGCATAAAAAAGTCTGTTTTTTGAGGAACATGGAACCTTTAATATAACTGATATAATATACTGTATAACGTAGGCTAACGCAACATTGTACAGAGTTACCAGAAAGTAAACGATCTCGACGTCATTTATTTTTTTTTAATTAAATATCATAATATATTATAATTTCAAAAAAGTACAATAAACAGATAACTGCATTTGTTGTTATATTATTGAGAAGGTAATTTAGTAATATACATTACAGAAAACTTGTCGTGTTTTCGAAGAATCAGTAGTGTTAAAAACAATCCGAACAAGACTATATACCTTTTAATAGATATTATTAGTGATAAATAGACAAATGTGTGATAAACATGTTGAACGTTCGCAGTTGAGAGTTTCATTTCTATAAGTGTCTTAATGTGTGGGAAAACTTTCTGGGCTAACGTACAAATACCATAACTTATTTTCACCAAAACAAAATAAATCTACCGGAACTGTAAAGAAATTAAAACCTAACCACATAATTTCTAATTGGATGGTGAAATAATTGTTATTAAATCATTCTGACATGGATTGCAGAACAAACTTCAAATGACAGCATTTTTTATGGTGCTTTCAGAATATTGTACTCACCAAAACTCCGCAGGGAAAGTGGTAGTCTGTTGGCTGCTTAACGTCTGATCAGCTTTAACTTTGTTGGTTTTTTTTTTCCGCACAATCATCTGAATGTTATACGAACCGCAACGCCAGCAAACGTACTTTCGGCCATGTGCGCCTATGAATACGACGTCTTCATTGTACGCATGAAGAAACATTGCATCATTGGCTATCCAAAATGCGCGCCCAGTGAAGATTCGGATCAGACTGCGCATCTGCGCAGTCTGATCCGAATCTTCGCTGGGCACATATGTGTGAAGGTACATTTTCTGACCTTGTGGCTCGAACAATTTTCTTAGACACGAATTCATTATATTTACGTCAAGATAAAGCCTTGTGGTGCTTTGTTATGTGACATCGACGCACTTTGGAACAGAGTTGTAAAATGAGATTTATGTGTTGCTAAGATGTGTGATTTGCCTAGATACCAACGAATGCCAACAGAGAAATCCCATTAGGTAGTTTCCTGCGAAAGTTCCGAAAACAGAGCACTGGCATTTAAATTACGGATTATTTATAAGATGATTCTCTGATCCGTTTATGATAAGACTGTTGGCAAATCAACCGATATTGTTCAAGGGAAACTAAACTTTTTGAAAATCAATCACAGACACTATTTAAAATGCACAATGCATCGTCTGGGTTACAGAGATAACAGAATTGCAAAGGTCGCGTTTGTAGTGGTTTCTAAATAGTTTGTATTTCCAATAATCTCTATTACCGACGTTTAACATCATCTTGCAGATGATTACATCAACAGTTTGCATTTCGTTCTTCTAATTGTTGCACTCTCTATCTTTCATTATGCACAATTCTTTTAGCATTCTTTCTCTTTCAGTTGTCATCTAATGTTCTACTATCAATCGAAACGTTGCGATAGACTATATCTTAAAAGTCCAGTTGCCTTTGGCTGTATGCATATATATACTTAGTTTAATATTTATCCTAAACATGGTTACTTTAAGATTTAAATAGCACATGACCTATGTGCAAAGGAAATAAGAATATTTTATACGCACATGAGCAATAATTAAAACACAGATATTAATGGAAAGAATACTATTTCAACGGCGCTAACCATTCTTAATTGTATTGTTTTGTTCCCTTCTGAAAAAGGATCTACTCCAAGAGGAAAGACTTTGCTCATAGAAGAGATTTGATGTGCAGGACATCAAATAAGATGTACTAAAAGCTGCTTTTCTTGTGATAAATGGGAGACATTTTAATACGTCTATCTAGTCCCCATAACAGGTCTGAAAACCTAGACTTCCAGAGATATTTTAAAAAAAATATATCTCACATAAATGTACATTTGTGTGGTTGGATATAAAAACTTAGGTTATCACAAGAAAGAAGGAGAACTCAGGAACTGATACAATCAGATCCACATCAAGCCCCCAATACCAAAGGGAAAGACAGACAAATACAATAAAGCAGCCACAAAATGAACAGGTGGCAAGCAGTTGGCAACTCTTTCCCAAAATGGTGAGAACTCTGTTACTCAAACTTAACTGACTCTATAATCAACTGACATAATTATTAAAAGAAAAAAAAAACAATAGAAAGTGAGGAGACGGGGCTTAAGCTAGCTTTACGGGATCCCAACCCTCGCCTTCAGCTTCCTTAGTGGTAAAAACATATATTTGTTCGGTCCGTGTGAAGGTCTTCCAACTCATCCATGAACCATTACGGGCAACAGATAACTCACAGATAAAGTCTATAATGAAGCAAAGATAAGACCTCAACAGAGACAAGTAGGGCTGGCTAATCAGAGCTGAAAAGATAATCGATTATCAGTCCTGCCATTGTGATTGATAATCGATTAGTAATCGCTGAAGATTTGATCTTAATTTTAGCTATGACCCTTTCATATGTTATATTGAGCAAACAGTGTACACCCAGATGAGACACCGCTAATCAGGGTCTACACTGTTTGCCACTAATACAGCTATTTAAGACATAACAGTGGGTAGTATATTGGACTTGTTCAAATTTTAGATAAAGTATGATAAGGAGTTGAGGTGTCTGAGTACTAAGGGTAAATACGGTAAAGTAACAAATGCAGAAATCAATGATCGATTATTAGCAAATCTGTAATGATAGTCATTTTTGTGGAATTTATCGATCAATTAATTGATTATCCGATTAATCGTGCCAGCCCTAGAAACAAGCTTGCTTTATAATAGAGCTAAGTTGTTGCTTTGTTGGTGCTTTACTTTTCGTTGGTTTGTAATGTGTGCTGTCCGCCGTGGTTTGTTTACTTAGCTTTTGATGTTATTGGTAGATAACGCTCGGTGATTTTAGACACTTTCTGGGCATTATCTTTAATGTTTTGCGCAGAATGACACTTTGTAAGAACGCAGCACGTTTTAGCGAACACTACGTTTTAGCAAATACGATTTAGTGAATTTTGTGTGCATATGTTATAGCGACCTTTTCAGATACTTTGACCATATAAAATAGCATGTATCACTTGACCCAACCCCCCTCCCCCTTCCCACCCCAGCGATATTTGAGTTTATGGACAAACATAAAGCCGTTCCAACTAAATCCTACTTAAATGTCCACGTATCTCGCTTAGCTGTACCCCTTGTGAAAGGAACTACTACCAAAGTTCAGAGAACCGTCAAGAATTCGACAGTGGCAAAACAGGAAGACTTCAGTTTGTCAAAACGCGCTGCCTGTGAATTTATAATTTTAGCAAATGGACAATTTTAATGTAAACTGTATATATGATTTTAACACTGGCCTGGTTTAAAAATAAACCTGTTCAAATCCTACTTCCAACTCTATGATCGGTGAACAGAAGGCAACTGATAAAACAGATACACTCTGTTACAAGATATCCGATAATGCCTGGGATTTAGAGTCAGAACTTTTCCTAGCGATATGTCTAATGACATTCATGCACCAGGAAATTAAAACGTCGCTCAAACGTATTCGCTCAAATGTTCTTAAAGTTCGCGTAGAGGTATGAACTCTCAAATGTAAAAAACGTATTGCTTTAATCAGTGCAACGACGTGGAGTTGGTGGATCTGTACCACTTCCATGGTTATATATGTTTCATTTTCGAGATAGGACTTCAAGCTGCTAGAATGGGGTGCGGCGGAGCGTGAGGGATATTCTAATTTCTAATTACTCTTCATGTGAACAGACTCATTCAAACCGGATCTGCTATGTTCTGGTTTAGTTTTGTTTTATAGAGAAAAAGGGTCCCTACTTTTTTATGATTGCGAAGTTGTCTTTAAGTACTTGTTACTTAAAGAACGTAAAACGTAGCCACATACTTCGAGATAATTAAGATTAGAATTTTAATTTTTTCTCGAAGTTCATTGAGGTATGAGGGGTTCATTCACTTTGCACGCGACCCACTGTGGTCATACCTTAATAAATTTTGGAAAAAATCAAGTTCATTACTTATATTTACATTATTTTTCTCGCGTACCTTGGAGAGAACTTCACGTTACAGGCTGCATTAAGAGCAGGCGGATTATATTTGGATAGCTTAAGAGCGGCGACGTCATCACAACAGTGGCAGCGTCCAATCAAATCTCCGAAAGCGTCAGTTGTTTTGACGTCACGTCACTTCGCGTGATCCATTGCATGCATGGCGGAATGAACTACACTGGGTTCTATAATTTTCTCTTAGAGTCTTAAATCAAAATTGTAAATATTATTGCATAATACTTAATATCAGGGCTGATATTATTGAATTTCGTGGTCCTTTGAGATTAATGGTCCCGACATTTTATATGAAAAAAAGTCCATTCAAAGTATCTAAAGCTTTTAGGGATTGTTTGTGATGTTTCAAATTTTCATTATAACTCATAAGCGGAATCAGTCAAACAGTCCTCTCTCTCTCTCTCTCTCTCTCTCTCTCTCTCTCTCTCTCTCTCTCTCTCTCTCTCTCTCTTGGATCGGAATCTTCGTGGGTGATTTTTCATACGGACAACGAAGACAAGAAATTATGTGTCTAAACCACGGCAGAAGTAAGGGCGAGGATTGTGGCCACGTAAAATCGATTTAAGCCCCTCAGTGAAATACTTTTCACTGACGTACTGATCTTCTGTCATGGTTTATTTTTGTTATAGTTCGTCTTTGAATGTGTGTGTCGCTTACATCTTTTTGTTTTGAATAGCCATTTGGCCATTTTGTGGGAAAGTAACTGTCCGTTTGGCTTTCTGCTAGTGATGTTTCCATTAGGGTCTAGTTATTTCGTGTTTGTGTTTCTTTCCTTTTGATATCTCTGATGGAAGGTGTGGGGTAATTGTCTCGATTCCTGATCATTGCCTTCCCTTCTATTCTGATCAGACTGCGCACATGTCTGAAGGTATGTTTTTTAACGTTGCGGCTTATAAAAAGGTGGTGGTTATTAGGTTTTACGGTCCTTTCAACAATGTTTCCTCCATATCTCGAGTCGGCATTGTGTACGTTTGTTTGCATGTGAATTTTGGTACAGTGAACCCACGTTTCAACGACAACATTTGTTCTCAAAGATTTGCCATTAAAATGAATTTGCTGTTGTAAAGAATTCTTAATGAGCAGAATGATATGCAACAAATGCCATATTTGTTGAATAAAAATGTTCCTGCATAATTTCTGATCACCTGTCGCCTCTTGAGAGAGAGTTTCCGTAATAGTCAAATCGTCAGTATAATGAATCTTATCGTTGTATCGAGTGTCGGTATAATGAGGGTTGACTGTACTTACTTTCCGTGGACCTTCCACATATGGAGCCGTTGTCTGTCCCAAAATGCTATCCTGTCTAATTTTTATGTTCAGTATAGGGCTGGTGGCATTTGTAAAGTAAAACTAGTTTAAGCCCCCCCCCCCCCGCCCCCCCGCCACCCCCAAGTAATTTTTCTAACGGCCGTTATAAGTAAGGCTGGCACAATTAATCGGATAATCGATTAATTTATCGATAAATTCCATAAAAAAATTTATCGTTACACATTTGCTAATAATCGATCATTTGATTTTTGTGTCTGTTACTTTACCATATTTACTCTTAGCATTCAGACACCTCAACTCCTTACCATACTTATCAAAAAAATGAATAAGTAGAATTTATTACCCAATGTTGTGTCTAAAATAGCTGAATGAGTGACAAATAGTGTAGACCCTGATGTGACGCCGCGTTTGCGGCGTCTCATCAGGGTCTACACTGTTTGCTCAGGCCTTTCTGACCAAATACATACAATAAAGTATAACAAATGGTAAGAGTCATGCTCAGACAGGTAAAATTACGACCAAATCTTCAGTGATTACTAATCGATTATCGATCACAATGACAGGACTGATAATCGATTATCTTTTCAGCTCCGCTTAGCCAGCCTTAGTTATAAGGCGGTATCTGTTGCAATCCTTCTTTCTTGTAGCGTGTGTTTTATCGTTATTTTGTTCCTCAGTCTCCTTCATTGGGGGCCTCGGGAAAGTTGTGCTTCGTGATTGAGCCATCTTCTCTTATATGTTTGGTCTTGTTTACGTACTTAAAGTCTATAATTTTGCAGGCCAGAATGAGAATTCGAATTTGTAATGCATACTTTCTTTCATTAGAACCAAATGGATAGACTTGATAATTTATATGAATGCTCTTGACGTTTACACGCCTGGTAAACTATCACAAGTACCTCCGCGGAGGTACCGATTAAATGGTTGTGACAGATATCCGGAGCTACCTGTGATGGTCAAAAACTAGACATAAAAAGATAGGTGTTCGTCTTTTTTGATAAAATACACAATAACCAGAGAGTTTACTGAAATCAAAGAGTGCTATTCGACCCTTATAGGCATAAAGTTTTGTCACACGTCATATCCCCCAGAACTTTCCATATTTACCAAAGATACGACCTTTGAAGTGGCTTCGAAGTCAGTCCGAAGTACTCGAAACAGAAAAAGACCGATCGTTTTGAGTTCTAAATGCGGATATCTTGCATACAAATCTGTTTATCTTGGTACACTGATGTAAAGTAAACCTATTTGCCAGAATACAGATATCGATAAACTCCAAATAAGGCTGGATTCTTCAAAAAACAGCTAGAGGTGCCTGTGACGTCGTGGAGGTGCCTGTGATGTAAAGAAATATAGTGAAAATCTGAAGAGATATTGCAGCTGCAAATATTGATATAATTCTTCTCTAGATCGCTGCCTGGAAAGAATCATTCATTCAGGGTCGCAATATGCTGTCATAATGTGTATGTCATGAATTTCCATGTTAAAGTTATAAAACATAATCTGCCATCTACACATATGGTGTACCAAAAGTTTAAAAAATGCCGATGCCTGTCACAGTAAATTATGACGCAATTTGAGCATTACCGGAACACTTAAAATAACCTACGTTATTGACCCTTTTGGTAACTCGTATGCGTGTCGCTCGCATATGTCGTATGACGCTCGCTGTATGTGTTGTTGTAGTTTTGTTGTTTTGTTTCTTTACGTCCTCTGTAAATAACTAAACTCATGGTGGGACTATCAGTTGGTTTAAACATATTTATTTCAGAATCAATATTGAGTAAACAAGCAAGTAAACACAAACAAATCATAGGATAAGAACGAAAGCACAAGTACTTATAGAGTTCTTCTCCTTACATTTATAAATATTGTATAAATTCAGGTGGTTGTTTGTCAAATAATGTGTACTACGGATCATGCTGACATTTACTACATAGCAATTATTAAGAAAAAAAATATGCGAATAAAGTAAACAAATTAGACTAGTGATAGCAAAGAAGTTACTATTTTGGAAATACGTAAAGGTCAATGTAATTAACTAATTGTGATTGCAAACAGAAAAATTGAATACATCAAAGGATAGATTATAAGTGAAAAAAAAAAAAAAAAAAAAAAAAGGAATAAGCCAAATGGTGGATAGGTTTTACTTAAAAATGTAAGTTTGGGATGCAATTTGGAATATGAAAAACAAAAAAACGAAAAATGAGAAAAAAAAGTAAACAATATATATATAAAAAAAAAAAAACAAAAAAAACGGATTGGTGAGTGCTAGGGCGCAGGCAATCGGTAAGGCATCCTTGGATCCCGTGAACTGTTACAAAAAGTCGTCGTAGAGGTCATTAACATAATTAAAACCGTTTTGTGTCTATAATATATTTGTGAACATTTTCAAATATGGCAGTGTTTGTTTCATAAGAAAGTGATGGGTCGCCATACAGAAGTAGATTTAAGGTTGGGGTAGTGTACCTTGCGATTGCATTTAAAAGTTCATTTCGCTGTCGCTGATAATGCATACAGTGGAAGAAATAGTGTTGGTTGTCCTCAATGCTACCGCAGCTACATAAAGGTGAGTCAGATATATTCTTTATGAAGAGGTGAAGATTTTAGGAACTGCAATTTGTCCTTAAACGTGTATGCAAGATTTGGAGCTTTCGTTTACCTCTGTAATAATGTTTGGGAACAGGAATTCTATCTTTGTTAAGAAAGGTTTTAAAAGCATTTACAGATTCAGTTTGTGTCGCTGCTTCTGAGAGATCATTCCAAGCTCTAATAGAGGAAGGTAAAAAAGAATTGTAATAGAGGGTTGTTCGGGCATTAATTGGATCAAGATCGTTTGAGTTTCTAAGATTGTAGCGTGATCTGTGTTGGACAGTTTGTGGAACAAGGGAAGAGAGATAGTTAGGACAGAGATTAGATTTCATTTTATAAATAGAGTCAGTTTATGTTTTTTACGTCTCTCTTCGAGATTTTCCCATTGAATTTCATTATATAGAGCATTTAAAGATACTATCAGTTAACCTTATCACACTATTTCTGGGCAGGCTTAGACCTCCTAGGGGGTTAACCGGTAATAAGTGAACATACTTTCGTCAGTTACTGACAACTGCCCTTCTTGAATCAGCGGAAGGAGAAAGAAAAGTAAGTGGGGACCTCTGGCTCTTGAGTTAGACGCTCTACCGACTGCGCTACGCGGCGTGGCTCGCCGTTTATGTTAACTTTGTGGTGAGTGGACTCGAAGGTGTTGCAAGTGATTCACTCTTGCTGTTTTATATTGCCAGCGCTAGAATTCAAACACACCAATAAGCCTAGGTGTTACATCATCAACACATGACATAATCTCGACATTACATCTTTTAATATAATGAAGTGATCGGAATCTTACTGTAAATCGTGTTAAATTCAGTCACCAAATAACCACTATGAAAACATTTTGTCGAAGCGTTTGCAAAATCAACAATATGTCGGAAAATTGCTCTTTTGTCAGCATATTTGATGCACATAGAGGGTATTTGGAGACTGAATTTCAGATGATTTACAGTAAAATTCCGATCACGAGTTACCAAAAGGGTCAACAACGTAGGTCATTTAAGGTGTTCCAGTAATGCTTAAACTGCGTAATAATTTACGGTGACAGGCATCGGCATTTTTTTTTTTATACTTTTGGTACACTATATGTGTAGATGGCATGGCGTGTGATATATTGAGCAAAGACAATTTTCTAGGAGTTGGAATGACAAACAGGCAGCACCTCCATCACCATTCAAGAAAAAAAAGTCTTACTTCAGTGAGTATTCTATGAAAATCTAACTCAAAAGCACCAATAATTCTTTGAGATTATGTTTTATAACTTTAACAAAGAATTTCATGACATACACAGGAATGATTCTTTCCAGGCAGTAATCTAGAGAAGAATTATATCAATATTTGCAGCTGCAATAACTCTTCAGATTTTCACTATATTTCTTTACATCACAGGTACCTCCACGACGTTACAGGCACCTCCAGCTGCTTTGTGAAGAATCCAGCCTTATTTGGAGTTTATCGATATCTGTATTCAGGCAAACAGGTTAACTGTATATCAGTGTACCAAGATAAACAGATTTGTATGCAAGATATCCGCATTTAGAACCAAAAACGATCGGTCTTTTTCTGTTTCGAGTACTTCGGGCTGACTTCGAAGCCACTTCAAAGGTCGTATCTTTGGTAAATATGGAAAGTTCTGGGGGATATGACGTGTGACAAAACTTTATACCTATAAGGGTCGAATAGCACTCTTCGATTTTCAGTAAACTCTCTGGTTATTGTGTATTTTATCAAAAAAGACGAACACCTACCTTTTTATGTCTAGTTTTTGACCATCACAGGTAGCTCCGGGCATCTGTCACAACCATTTAATCGGTACCTCCGCGGAGGTACCTGTGATAGTTTACCAGGCGTGGTTTATGCCTTGTTAACACAAGCAAAGATATTTTACTTTGCCATCACTTTTCAGACACATCAACAGACAGTGAATATGACAGACTGCATGCATGGTTGTTAACCCAATCACGGTTAATAACTTTGCTTCCCTCTTTAATTGCACGCCGGCGGGTTAGACCTCAGATTGTATGATGGTATGATGGTTCCAGCGTTAAGGCTTACTTGAAATTTAATTTTGGGTAATGTTGGTTGGTACTTGATGCTCTATCTTTGATCGGGTCCACCGGACTCTAACTGTTGGTTTTCTTTTGCTCCAGCATTTTAGTTGTTTCGTGCTGTCGAGTCCTCATCGTTGTTTCATCTCTGTAATTAGTTGATATTTTGTGTTCTCGGAGATGTAGCACTGATGAGTTAGGAAGCCTTTATGCGGACTGAACAAATTATGTGTCTAAACCGCGGCAGAAGTAAGGGTGAGGATTGTGGCCACGTAAAATCGATTTAAGCCCCTAGTGAAATACTTTTCACTGACCGTTCCAAGGCGGTTTTTCTGTCATGGTTTATTTTTGTTATAGTTGGTCTTTGAATGTGTATGTCGCTTACATCTTTTTGTTTCGGATAGCCATTTGGCCATTTTGTGGGAAAGTAACTGTCCGTTTGGCTTTCTGCTAGTGATGTTTCCATTAGGGTCTAGCTATTTCATGTTTGTGTTTCTTTCCCTTTGATGTCTCTGATGGGAGGTGTGGGATAATTGTATCGATTCATGATCATTGCCTTCCCTTCTATTTTGATCATATTTTAGGACAAAAATATGGTAAGAAGAATTCCCACCTAATAATCTACTTAAATTTATACCGGACTTTTCGGTCTGACAGGATTTCTGTCGGACCGATAATGGTCCAATATAGATCTAAGTCTAATATCTAAGTTGATCTAAGTCGAATGCTAGCTGGGTAAGAAATCGGAATTCTCAGAATATATACGGAATAATGATCTTCAAAAGTTGCTTTAAAGTGCAAATACTATTAGTTCTGTTTTGGCACTGTCGTTATTCAATCTAACACCATGTCCTGTCCGCCCGGACAATAAACTATGTCCTGAAATAGACAGGAAAAAGAACAGTTACATTTGATTATAGGAACTAGATTACGATAAGATATTGAAATGCTGCCACTGACTTGCATAATGATCTTATGCACGCCTGATTAATGTCACAGAAGCTTGTCTTTTGGAACAGATACAGTAATTGGGACGAGCCGTGCGAAAACATGTTTTCGGGCATATGCGGACAACGGGCACTCTTTTTGCTTGACGCTGCCTGTGTTGTGAAGCTTTCCAATTACAAATTCTGTCGTATGTTAGCACACTGTAGGTCGTATCATCAGATAAAAACTAGTTATATTTTCTTATTTTTCACAGAAAAGAAAACTTGACGCTACATTCAAATTGTCTCCAAAGTCTCTCATGTTTTCTCTGAAAGATTAGAAAATAGATTTCAAATAATTTCTGCTTTTATTTATAGCCGGCTATTAATGTCATGTGAATTCATGTGAATTTTAGCAATGTCTTAACGCCAGCGACTCATTCATAAATTACTTAAAAAGCGTTATACTAAAACATAGCTAAAATGAGACCAAAAGTTGTACCACTCACTAATGATTTTATCAATCCTACCTAAGCCCTATGCAAGAGAGATCGAAGGTATCATTACGAAAACATGCCTATTCAAATATATAGAAAATTTCACCTCCAAAAACTGAAAATATTCAGATAAAAAAACTCTGATATTTTTTATATTTCTGCTCAAAACATAGATTGTGGGTACTTGTTAGAACCGCCTCGGCGAGGCGGTTCTAACGAGTACCCACAATCTATGTTTTGAGCAGAAATAAGGAAAATAATGTATACCCCTGTAAACCCCAGTTTTATTATATAAAAGTGGGGTTTAAGGGGATCAAAATTATATAGGTATGTTTTCGTGATAGTCATAAGGAGGTAATTATGAGATCCTAGCGGGGGCGTAGGGAGATGGGGGGCGGGGACAGATAAATAAGTCATTACTAAATTACCGTATAGGTCTTCTACTATGTATCAATTATTGAACCTATACTAACTTTTTTTTCATCATAAAAACATACCTATTTACATTTGACCCCCTTAAACCCCACTTGTATATAGTAAAACCGGGGTTTACGAGAGTATACATTATTTTTCTTATTTCTGCTCAAAAACATAGACTGTGGGTACTCGTTAGAACCGCCTCGGCGAGGCGGGTCTAACGAGTACCCACAATTTATGTTTGAGCAGAAATATGAAAAATATCAGCATTTTTATCTGAAAACTTTCAGATTTTGGTGGTGCAATTTTCAATATATTTGAATAGGCATGGTTTCGTAATGCCAGTCTCTTATCAGTGATAAGACATGACCGAGGCACATCTTATTTTTATGTCTTTAAGTTTGTTACTGATTCGCCGGTGTTTATACTTCGATAAAATCCATAAAATGAAAACTACATCCTATAATTCCTGACCGGTAATGTTTGCATTTGACACTAGGTTAAATAAGAACAAAACAATAGTTCTAAGACTCCTGCTCAGTTAGTAATGATTTTTTGATCAATCTGCACAAAAGTTATATATCCGGCCCCGAGGTTTTAAAACTTTTTTCATGCTCACCTCAGCTGAGCATGAAATTTTCTCTGCAAGAGTTGGCATTTTCATATTTATTGACAGAGAAATTTTCATGCTCAGCTATATTTAGCAAGAAAGAATTTGCAATTATTAGTAATTTGAGCTTAATACATGTAAGCAGGACAAATTTCATGCTCAGCTGAGTTGAGCATGAAAACAGTTTTATAACCTCGGGGCCCGAACTTGGATTTGAACTTGCGACCCCTAGATCTGCAGTCAGACACGCAACCTACTACGCTGTGGAGCCCGGCACCCACAGTATGCTAAAGGTAAGACGTGAAATGTATTACAAGTTGTAAGAAAAGAAATTTACAGTCTTATCTACATAACGTAATGATACACATTAATATTGTCTAGGGTTGCAGACGGACACATTTATTTGATTTACTGTTATCACAAAGGTCTGTTTGCCAGGCAGTCTTTGTGAAAAATCGCAATGAAAGCTTTCAAAATACTCTGATTTGTTGGTGATCACATTATGTGATCTGCATGCTTCACTTATTTCTTAGATACGAAATTCCGACGCTGATGGAAACTTTCGATTTTTCACAGAAAAGTGACTGAAAACTAGAAAAGTGTTTGTAAAACACTATGCCCCCAAATATACGCTTGTCTATACAAAATGTCAAAGTTAAAAAGGGGCAGAACTTTTACAAAAGAATTTCCCAGGTTCACCAAAATTTATTCAGGTCATCTACACATTGGTTCTAAACTGCTTGCAAAAAAAAATTTTGGTCCTCACCTAAGTGGTGTTTGCTTACAAGAAAAGCATGACATTGCATCACGAAAACATGCCTATATAATACTGACGCCCTTAAACCCCACTTTTATATAGTAAAACTGGGGTTTACAGGGGTATACATTATTTTTCTTATTTCTGCTCAAAAACATAGATTGTGGGTACTCGTTAGAACCGCCTCATCGAGGCGGTTCTAACGAGTACCCACAATCTATGTTTTGGGCAGAAATAAGAAAAATATAAGCGTTTTTTAACTGAAATTTCCCTTTTCTTGGGTTGTAAAATTTTCAATATATTTGAATAGGCGTGTTTTTGTAATGGGGACGAACGGGCGGAAGACAAGCCAAAAGCAATATACCCTCCTAACTTCGGGGCATAACAAACATTCAAGATTATTTTTGTACTAACAGCTCTACGTCTTCTTAATATTTTTACATTATTTCCTAGTTAAGAATCTTTGCTTGAAGGAAAAGTTTTATAATTCAATTAAGTCCAGAGTAGGACTCCGCCGGATCTGTTTTCCTTCCGCCTACTCAAAAGTAGCATTTTGGCTACACATTACGAAAACACGCCTATTCAAATATATAGAAAATTTCACCTCCAAAACTTGAAAATTTCGGATAAAAATACTCTGATATTTTTCATACTTTTGCTCAAAACATAGATTGTGGGTACTCGTTAGAACCGCCTCGCCGAGGCGGTTCGCCGAGGCGGTTCTAACGAGTACCTACAATCTATGTTTTGAGCAAAAAATAAGAAAAATAATGTATACCCCTGTAAACCCCAGTTCTACTATATAAAAGTGGGGTTTAAGGGGGTCAGTATTATATAGGCATGTTTTCGTGATGATTTGTAACATTTTGATGACACAGTTGTCATAATAAGGAATGAATTATTATTTTTGTGGATTTGTCAAAACTGTTTTTATCTCATTATTAAAAAGACATGATTCCGGATTTGTTCCTTATACAATTCATATTACATGTAATAAAAGTAAATTAGGGTTCTAATTTCCTGTTTTATTTACGCCTGAAAAGTTCTCCTAAAGTTGTCAGAAAACAGTAGTAAGACATTATTTGAGGTTTCGCCACGGGAAACCAGTATTTTCTCCAAATAATCGAATTTATACCCTGACTAGCAGGGTAGACACAGGCCAATGATTTGTTTCATCAGTAGCTAACTGTTTGGCATTCAGCCAGCACTTTTTAAACAAATAACTATGCACATTCAAATTATAGGGTGTAGTAAGGGAGTAATTTCCGTAGTTATGCCATAAATAAGTTCCCAAAGAAGAAATGACTTAGACTTTAAAGGAAATTGAAACACTTTTAGGGAGGTAACTGTCTAAATTTCAGTGTCCTCTTCTGAAAATGGGTCTATTCTACTCCAATAGGAGCATTTTTTTTCCTTTGAGAGGAGAGCCTTTT
Organism: Anodontia alba; assembly: GCA_964016985.1. Classification (NCBI taxonomy): domain Eukaryota; kingdom Metazoa; phylum Mollusca; class Bivalvia; order Lucinida; family Lucinidae; genus Anodontia; species Anodontia alba. The sequence goes on from OZ024828.1 coordinate 33,119,129, forward strand.
CATAATAGGCTTGGTAAGCAAGAAGGCAAACAGGAAATCACAGAGTCATCGCCCTTGACCCCCCCCCCTTAATCCCCACTTTTATATAGTAAAACTGGGGTTTACAGTGGTATACATTATTTTTCTTAGTTCTGCTCAAAAACATAGATTGTGGGCACTCGTTAGAACCGCCTCGGCGAGGCGGTTCTAACGAGAACCCACAATCTATATATGTTTGAGCAGAAATATCAAAAATATTAGATTTTTTTATCTGAAAACTTTTAGTTTTTGGTGGTGAAATTTTCAATATATTTGAATAAGCTTGTTTTCGTAATGGTAAAAGTGTTTTGTTTTTTTGTTGTTGTTGTTGTTGTTTTTTTTGTTTTTTTTTTTTTTTTGTTTTTCTTTTGGGGGGGGGGGGGGGGCGAAATCTACCAAGTGTATCCATTGACCTCTATAATGCTTACAAGAACACTACATATAGATACAACAGACCATGAAACATCGTTTTCATTCGACGTCCCCCTACATACTATACATAGGATGTTTCGTCGTAGTGTTTTTTATTATATGTGTTTCACTGTGATATTTCAAAGATGAGGAAGAGGCCACCTATGCGGACTGAATATATATTTGTAAATGGGAGCTGCATCAGAATTAACATCACGAAAACATGCCTATATATTTTTGACCCCCTTAAACCCCACTTTTATATAATAAATCTGGGGTTTACAGGGGTATACATTATTTTCTTATTTCTGCTCAAAACATAAATTGTAGATACTCGTTAGAACCGCCTCACCGAGGCGGGTTTAATGAGTACCCACAATTTATGTTTTGAGCAGAAATAGAAAAAATATCAGAGTTTTTTTATCTGAAAATTTTCAGTTTTTGGAGGTGTTCTGTGTTCGTCTGTGGTTTCATATGTGATGTTTGTTTGGTCATTATTTATTTCTAATCTCTCCTTCTTTTGGTGCCTCGGGAGGGTTTTGCTTCGTCTTTGTGGCATTTCCTGGTACATGTATCTTCACTTATAGTTTTAGTTTTTATAGTGATCACTGTTAAAGTTTTAGATGCTATCTCGCGTGGCTCTAGGTCGGAATTGAATATATAGATCACAGTGACCTACTTGTGATACACATCAGATTATAATACAAAAGATATGGATATAAAGCTAACTAAACTAGACAAGGCATTGCATTGAATGTGGCGAGCCATAGCCTTAAGGTACAGAATAAATGCACTGGATATTTTTTGTGCAATGCAGGTGTTTCGTCAGTAGGTCTTAGTATCCTACGTTCGGTGTATGACACACCATTTATATTATATAATCCAACACATCAAGTTTAGTCAACCTACGTCATATTGTACATGTAATATAAAGTTTACTGTTGTCCTTGCTTTTGTGTCGCAATGACCTTCTTTTGGTATGCAACATACTGTCGTAACTAGAAAAATATCTAGAAGATGTTCTAAGATGTCCAGGCAGAGCCACTATCACAGAACAAAGCCTACCAAAGATACAAGAGGAAGAGCAAACAGACCAAGACAGACAGTACACAAACCACAGATTATCTTCACATATTTTTATCGAAGAGCGTTGGCCTCCTGATAAAGGCAATAATCACTGTCTGGCTTTGTCTTGTGGTGTTATTTTAAAAGTCGTTAATGAGTGTTGGTAATGAATACGATATCGCCCAACATCGGCATTAACTTTTACCACTCTCTGGGCTGATTCAGCAGTCGTCAAATTGATATTTTTTCTTATTTTTTTTTCCAGCAAACAGGATTTGACATTTCATGCAAACTGACAGTTTGCATGAAATATCAAAACCTGTTTTTAGGGAATAATAAGAAAAATATATCAGTATGTAGTCTGCTGAAAATTTTACCCAGAGTTCTAAGCATTAACTGGACTTACTTAAGCAATAAATAACTAATATATTGCGGCTGCAAGGCATAAAATGCACCAACTATAAATCAAAACTTGATTACTGTCGTGTCAATGTACTTTTAATACTAGACTAGTCTTGGGTCAAGGTAAAGCATTTATTTAACCCGTACCGCTCTCTAGACGAATGCAACAGATTACAAGTATTAGCTAGCGGGGTCGTTTTAGCTTCGACATGAAAGCAAGATATCAAATACTGAAAAAATCCATGATATTAGTGGATGAATAGATCGGTCACTCGTAACGTTGCTTACAAGTTACTGAGGCTATATAAGAGGAACAACTCAAAAACAACTTTTATAAGACAAGTTTGTACTTTGCCGCTTCGTTCTGAGCACACATTTTTTATCAGTATGTTGTAGGAAAAGTCAGTCATATTCTATAATAATATTACTCTGATAATAATCGTAGAAAATAAGTATTCTAAGGACTATTTTGTTATTATTTGCATGTCCTGAAGCAGAACTTAGACGAACTATTGTGCGATGCGAAATAAGCTGCCGCGAAACATCCCGCATTGGTCTTTTGAGCAATACCTCTCGCTCAGCTTTTACTAGGGCACTAGATAAGTTGAAAGAAAAGAAAACACGCAGAACATTTAATTGTTAGATGAGGTAGAGTTCCACCCCTTGTGGGTTTTGACCCACCCCCTTTGTGTGTCACTGGGGGAGCTCCGCCTATATTGCAAATTCCTAAAACCACCTCTGCTTGTTACCCAATACTGTAGATTTGGTGAGTTTTACGGAGTATCCATATTCGTCCGCCGATATTCAACTCAATATGAATAAATCTTATTTCTTCAAAGTTTGATGTATTCTCTGGTTTTGTTTATTTATTCGCTATTTATAAGTATCAGGGTGTATAAGGCTAATATATTTGAATGCAGACTTTAGCGTTATCAGCGTTAGCAGGGAGCTATTAGGGGGTGCGATTTTATGTAGTTATTATATTGGTAGCCAAGAAACGGATTGCCGAAATGCTGCATGTTAAATCTGGTGGCGGTTCGACAACCGCCCCCAAAAAGGTCTACTCTAAAATGAAAACGATTTGCTCCTGGGTCCCGTGAGAGGGAGCAAACTATTTCCTTTAAGAGTTGATACCTTTTCTGCAGTTTTGCTTCCCTTCTGAAAAGGGGTCTACTCTAAAAGGTAAGAATTTGCTCCCCGTTGGAACAAATTCTTTCCTTTTAGATTAGATCCTCTTTCAGAAGGGGCTTGGGATGAAGGAACGCAAACAGGAAGTCACAAAAGTTGCCCTTCTTGTACAAATAACGGTAAATAGACTAAGTGTATCAATACCCCTTAGAACGTTGTCTCCGGCCACATTTATTCCAGTAGGGTTTTGGTCATGTTATTATTACGAGCCTGTTTTCGACATCTTTCAGAAGGTCGACTTTTGCCTGGAGCTTTATACAGAAAAAGTTAATTTGCAAAACTGTATCACGATTTAACGCAAAACGTTGTGGCAAAACTATCTAAACATGAACAGTTTTATTTTATTTTATTCATTGCTTTATATCATCACGAAAACATACCTATATAATATTGGCCCCCTTAAACCCCACTTTTATGTAGTAAAACTGGGGGTTACAGGGGTATATATTATTTTCTTATTTCTGCTCAAAAACATAGTTTGTGGGTACTCTTTAGAACCGCCTCGCCGAGGCGGTTCTAACGAGTACCACAATCTATAATTTGAGCAGAAATATGAAAAATATCAGAGTTTTTATCTGAAAATTTTCAGTTTTTGGAGGTGAAATTTTCTATATATTTGAATAGGCGTGTTTTCGTAATGTAATCGTACATTTTCACTAGTTTCCCCATAGTCAAAACGGATGCAAACTATGCAAATGGTGGTCAGACTTATTAGGTGAATGAGAGACAGATTTTCAACAAATTCCGGTTTGTTTTTTAAAATTACCTGAAGTTTTCACTATAATGTCGTGAAAAATCAGCAAAAAGTAGTGTCTATTTTTTAGGATAAAAATACAAATCAATCACTTTATCGCAGAAATTTTACAGGTCAAACATTTTTTTGGCCGCAAATTTAAATTTAGAGTAAATATTTGAGGTCAAAACGTAGAAACAGAAAAGACAAATGATTTCCGATAAGAACATTTTTCATTTAAAATAAAACGCCAAGCTAAGAACGTCTTTCCGAATGCTATCGAAAGGGCAATTGACCAGAGAGCGTAAGATTGAATGTAAACAAAATTGAGTTATCCCCTAACCAATACTTGTATCATTTTCATAATACGATCGAAGTTCTCTTTCTTTTACAAATTACACTGTTTTCGATAGCTACAACATTACGATGGACGCATGCTCTTTGCGCCCAGCCACCACATCGTTATTTATTCCTAAGTACTGCTGTCTGGACGTCATTTTTACAAAAGAACAAATTCTCAGATGTCCAGTGTTCATGGCGTCAACCGGAACCGACATTAATTTTAAGCCCACTGAGACTTCTGTGTAATACATACTAATATCTTCTGTCTGATGGACATCTCTTTCACTACGTGATTTTCATAGCTTTTATCAGAAATATTTCTGCAGAGCCATGACAAAAAGGTGTCTGCGGGGAAAGGGTGAACAGTAAAAGATCCAGGGCAGCCAACAAAGCCGGAAATTCAGATAAATGCTTTTCCTCGGTATCGACAATTTCTACAGTATTCAATGGGATTTTGAGCGGGCAACGAAGGACCAGACCAGTCTGCGCAACCGCGCAGACTGATCTGGGCCTTCTCTGACCGCAGATGCCCGGGAGGCACAGTTTTACTTGCTCATTTGGAAATCCGAGACAACACGTAATTGAGTCCAGTCATGACAAAACTTTAATTAACTTGAAATTACAAAATATATGCAAGCTGCGTACGTAAGACCATCCTGGAAATCAACAATTACGAGGCACACAGTCATTCCGAAGCACCAAAACAAGAAGAGTTGAGGAATGAATAAGATATGGCACAACGGCACAGCAGCTATGACCGACATACCATACAATCAAAGAAGTGTAAGAGAGAAACCACTTCGGAACTGTCAGCAGAAACAACTACATGTACTGTCCATTTGACATCACTTGGAAAGACGTTTTTTTTGTTGTTGTTTTTGTTTTTTGTTTTTGTTTTTTTGTTTTTTGTTGTTTTTTTGTTTGTTTTTGTTTTGTTTCTTTTTTTTTGTTGTTGTTTTTTTGTTTTGTTTTTTTTTCTGCTAGGCGTTTTAACTTAAATGAAAATTGTTTGCTCTGACTGACAATATCTTATCATTAACCATTGGTTTGTTCTCAAATATTTACCGTAAAATTAAATTTACCGTCAAATATTGGTCTGACCTATGCAATGTCTATAGTAGTTATATGTTTTGTTGTTTTTTTTTGTTTTTCTGTTGTTGTTGTTTTTTTGTTGTTGTTTTTTTTTTGTTTGTTTTTTTTGTTTGTTTTTTTTTGGGGGGGGGGCGGGGGAGGGGGCGCGGAGCGGAGGTTGGGGGTGTCTAAGAAAATATCCTTTTCACTTTCCTTTGCTGAATATGAATTATGGATGTTTTGTTTTGTTTTTTGTTTTTCTGTTGTTGTTTTTTTTTTTTTTTTTTTTTGGGGGGGGGGGGGTTGTGTGTTTTTTTTTGTTTTTGTTTTTTTGTGGGGGGGGAAGGGGGCGGGGAGCGGAGGTTGGGGGTGTCTAAGAAAATATCTTTTTCACTTTCCTTTGCTGAATATGAATTATGGATGTTTTGTTTTGTTTTTTGTTTTTCTGTTGTTTTTTTTTTTTTTTTTTTTTTTGGGGGGGGGGGGGGGTTGTGTGTGTTTTTTTTGTTTTTGTTTTTTTGTGGGGGGGGGGGAGGGGGCGGGGAGCGGAGGTTGGGGGTGTCTAAGAAAATATCTTTTTCACTTTCCTTTGCTGAATATGAATTATGGATGTTTCACAACAATATTTTGAAAGTTTCAGAAAAAATGAACTGGCCAAACTTATTAAAAATCTGTCTCCAAGTAACCTACCCTTCAGATTTCTGCATAATTTTCATTCATTTTAACTATGGGAAAAGAGAAATAGGTAGTTACGACAAATTGTTTTACATGTAATCATGACAAAAGTTTGCAAATTTACTTCTTCCGTTTAAAAAGCCAAGCCAAATAAAAGTAAAAATGGATCGCCTTTGGAAACAAAGAACACACAAAATCACGAAAATCGGGGACTCGGTTTTCTTGTCTCTTAATATGCAACACTGTAATTTACGAGGCTGCATACGTCCCGTAGGGCCGGCTTAAGCGGTATTTGATTTTCAAAATAACCAGAATTGGCTCTATGATCCCAAAGACCTGCACTGATGTCGAAAGGACAGTAGGGGACGGGGTGGGGTGGGTTTAAACTAGTTTTACTCGATTGAAACCTCGCCCTTAGTCAATGAAGAAAAAAATCACAAAAAAAAATAAATAAAATAGCGAACTCAATGGGAATCAGAAGCCGGAGCAAAGGGAAACCACAAGTTGGACCACGGTAGGCCCGACCACAGACAGAAGGCTGTCTGGGCAAGTACAGTTCTATACTTGACCTCTTCGGTTAAATGAGTTGATCTTGCATGAGTTCACATACACGCTAAGATTTTGTCATGATGCAGCAACTTAGGAAATGTGTCCTTATGATACCTGCGAACAGCCAAGACCTGCCGATCTGAGTGGTGTTACTGAATATGGAATAAAGGCTATTATTTGACAATATGACATCAGGGTCATTTCTTGCCTTACGGAGGCAAGGACACTCTGAAGGACAGACAGATGACATGATCCCCGATATATATTTTTTTTTTTTCAAAAATTTAAGGCCTATTTATTAACACTCCATGCACACTTGACCCAAATGCGGTTCTGGACGATGCGGGGAATTACTTTGAGCCATCGCATTCCTTTCCGACAAGGGATTTTACTATTTAAGTTTTTTCTTTCGAAACTTAAACAAGCATATTGTCACAACAGGAACTTGTAGACGGCACATAGTTCATGTGTATGTGTGTGAGAGAGAGACAGACAGATAGAGGCAGAGACTTGTGGCCCGTTTCAAAATTTCAGACATTTTTTCACCCAGGTAAATGTTTTTATCGCTGAAGACGTATTCAGAACTTGCCACATTTGTTGGATATCTCATGAAGAATTCACAAAACAAATGACATTTTCATTTTCTATTACAAGGATAATTAACTAAGTATGGTGCCTGGCTGATAATACTAAAGAATCCAGACTGCGCCTTTGATATTATTGGTTGTCTTTCAGATATTTCCATTTCTGTCGCATCGGGCTAGGTGGGTAAATTTCTACTTACAAGTTGCGCCCACAACCAAAGTACAACAATTATAAGAGTTTGGATAGGGTTGTAATATATATATATATATATATATATATATATATATATATATATATATATATATATATATATATATATATATATATATATATATATATATATATATATATATATATATATATATTCTGTGGATAACGTCATGTCATAAAAATCGTATGGCCACACGTAGCATGATACTTTAGCGGGAACAAGTAACGTCAGTCGATGTCAACCATGCATTTTCTATGTATGTATCAGATTTTTAACGCTACCAGGCAACTGAGTCAAGTAGAGACAGCGCCGCATTTTCTAATGAACACTTTTCAACTTTAAAGGCGATAAAATCCAACTTAAAATGCCAAAGGCTCGTTTCATAAATTTCGTATGAAATGATCACTCGTGTAAGAACATATATATATAAAGATTAAACTTTGGTATGAAATTGCTCTGTTACGGTTATTTAAGTCAACTGAATAAATTAATTTCAAAGTAATATGACAATTTGCATAATTAATAAACGTCGCTTATCTTATTAAACGCTATGTTTACCCTTAAATTCGCAAGTTACTTTCAAGTATTTTCGTGTCTTGATTTTTTTTTCTTCCGTTTCTTCATGTAACCAAATAACATCTAGAGAATCCTTTAGACAGGAGCTTCCAAATATGTGTGAGCAGATCATTGGGCGCCAACATCCAAGATGGCCGCCATAATTATGTATGTTAAAACCTTTAAACGACTTATTTTCCAATTGCTGGGCCAATTGAGATAAAACTGCATGTAAATCACCATTGGGATACGAGTTTTCAATTATATGAAAAAATATTAGGGACAGGTGTCCAAGATTGCAGCCATGAACATACATGGTTAATCTTTAAACAACGTTCTCTGTGAATTTGTTATGTCGATTGTACTCAAATTGTATATGAATCATTCTTAGGAAAAGATTTTTCAAATGCGAAAAAAATTGGAAGCAACTGCCCAAGAAGGCTACCTTTATCAGATTTGGTAAAGCCTGTCCTTTAAACGATACCTTCTCCGAAACTACTAAGCCTATTGCCCTCAAACTGCATTTGGAGTATCCACGAGACAAGAGCTTTAAAAATAATGAAATTTATCAGGAACCTGCATCTAAGATGGCCGCCATGACTATATAAGCTTAAACGATTATCATCTTTTAGAATACTAAATCTGATGGCCACTTTTGTATGGGTTCAAAATATTGGAATATTAATATTCATGACTGCCGAAGAGGCTAACCATTACGCCAATAAATCCGATGTAACTTTATATTGCAAAATTAAGGTACTTATCAATATTTACGATGCCGTTTTAAAAATCCTTTGAGAGCTAATCGAACATACTCCCATATGTAAAAACCCAAAGCTGTATTGAGAGACCGGCGCGATTGCCGCGCCGGTCAATAATGAGCGAATGTTTGTTGTTGTTTTTTAAATTGATGAAACTACCCTTGAAAAGTAACTAAACTATCCTTGAAAGTGGTCTGCTTTAACAAGTGCGCCATACGAAAATGAGTCATCAAATCTGTATGCGTATCTTCGCGGTCTATAAGGTCTCCTGTTCTTCTTTGATATATTTTTTCAGAATAAATCTAGCAACAATTTTTGTACGGGCTCAAAATATCGAGATATTATTAGTCAAAATGAACAAATGTTTTTGAAATTGAGGAAATGTTCTAAACTACCTAAACTACTATTAAAAAGAGGTCTACTCTAAAAGGAAAGAATTTGTTCCGAAGGGGAACAATTTTTTTCCTTTATAAAGTAGACCCCTTTTTCAGGGGATTGGTATACAGAAAAAAAAAAAAAACACAAAATTTACCTCCCTTGTCAACTATATTCCGTTCCCTACCTTTTCATGGCATACGTGTTTTGTCAGGAGCAAATAAATAATAGGTAAAGTTTTAGATTTTATTACTAAATACATGTATAGACCAAACAAAAATGTCAAAAAAACTACTAAAACAGATAAAAGAAGGAGAAAAAATGCTATGGCACATGGTTTCTTCTACGTTGTACAAGACATATTATAGGCTATAACAAGAAGTTTACCCTAACCTCTAATCACATTTATAGTAGACGACATTCTAAAAGTGATATTATTTTTCAGAGAAAATAAGACTTGATTTCTAATGTGAATCGTCTGCAAAGCAGACGCTTCACATTAAATGACAAGCCTTATTTTCTCTGAAAAAAAAATGAAAAGAAATATTTCAAGTGTCGTCTGAGGTGTGTTGCAAGCGAATCACATGAAATGTCAAGCCTCCTTTTCTCTGAAAAATTATAAAAAACCTTTTACATGTAAAGTGTCGTCTTCTGAAATTGTGATTAGTGCTTTAAGGGTTGATATATAAGGAAATAATGAGCCTCGCTGTGGTAAAAGGGGTCATCGGGGCATATGCGATTAGTAAAGATCTAGGCCCAGGTCGACTTTTCATATCATCAGGAAAACATACCTATATAATTTTGACCCCCTTAAACCCCACTTTTATATAGTAAAACTGGGGTTTACAGGGGTATGCATTATTTTTCATATTTCTGCTAAAAACATAGATTGTGGGTACTCGTTAGAACCGCCTCGCCGAGGCGGTTCTAACGAGTGCCCACAATCTATGTTTTGAGCAGAAATATGAAAAATATCATTTTTTTTTCATCTGAAAATTTTAAAGTTTTTGGGGGTAAAATTTTCTATATATGTGAATAGGCGTGTTTTCGTAATGTAAAATATCACAATACAATTCCAAAAAAGATTTTTTTTTTACATTTAGCATAAACAATTTTGTGACATCAATCAAGGCCCATAGCTCTGTTAGAAATTGACAAAAATGCCGTGTTACAATCCCAACCTAGAACGTTTCAGTATCAATGCTTTCAGGAACTTTGAAATTTAGCATGCCCGATTCCTTACTCAAGATATACTAAGGGGCAAAAATAAGTATATAGGAAACTATTTTTTATGAGTTACATATATACATAAATTGTTGGTATAATAGTTAAGAACAATCATTTACGCATAATTTGCAACAATTTCCAGGAAATTCTATCAAAGAGCAAGGGAATGACATTTACGGAAACGAATAAGGGGTCTAAATCAACTTTTGCGTATGAGTAGTTTTACTTTAAAAGTGCATTTTGGACAAAGAAACTTTTGTTTTATGCATTTGTATTGCATTCAGTCGACAGAAGGATACAAATGCTGTAAGGACATGTTTCAACTTCAAATGCATAGCAGAGTACACTGTCAAATTTCTATACCAAGGACTTGACGTTTTTGACATTTTCTTTCCTCTTCTGACGGAATGCACTGAATTTCTATGGGACATTAATTGACATTGTTCCGTTAAATAAACGGTTTTAGGAGATTTCATCTGTATGTGGTACAAGGTGGCTAAGCCAGGCAACACTTTTTCGAAACATTCAAGTGCAAACGACCAACGACACTTCAGATGCATTTCAACAATGATACATATGCAAAATGTGATGGAAATCAATCAATATTTCCTCAAAGATATTGAGCTGAAGGAATTTTGTGAAGTCATTCCAGATTCATAACTCATCCATATCAGTTCAAATACAAAGCTTTGTGGAAATCCATCGATTGCTCCTTCGTGGCCTATGCGGCAGGTGAACTTACAAACCATCATGTACATCGTGCAGTCTGATCGGACATCTCTGTCCATTATGTCATTACGAAAACACGCCTATTCAAATATATTGAAACTTTTACAACCAAAAACGGAAAAATTTCAGATGAAAAATTCTGAAATTCTTCATTTTTCAGCTCGGCGGTTCTAACGAGTACCCACAATCTATGTTTTTGAGCAGAAATAAGAAAAATAATATATACCCCTGTAGCCCCAGTTTTATTATAGAAAATTGGGGTTTAAGGGGGTCAAATTTATAAAGGCGTGTTTTCGTGATGTATCATTTTATCTTTAATGTTATTTTGAAAACCAGCAAAAGAACGAGAGACAGGATATTCAAACTGGTTTGGACCTTCGCTGTTCGAATATATTCCGAAGACCCATTTTTCTCATGACGCGGCTATTGTCTTTTCTTTCAGTATACTATGGATGCCTTAAACACGCTAGACTGTACAAAGTAATGGCTAACAAATGATCACAATTGAGCATTTCCTGTCATCTGTGATGTGGCCGCCAACCTCTTGCCTTCTCTACATTGTAGCTGTTTTAAAATTTAGTCTGAGGTCTTCCTTCTATGTATTTGGCTATTCTCGGTAGAGCCGCCACTGTCTTCCTATTCTCTTGTAGTTTCGGGTATTTGTCTAGTTCTTTGTGCACATCGAGGTGTTCCAAATACACAAATAGAACCAAGTCAGCCAAGGTAGTCTGAAGAAAAAGATAAAGCCAAGGTATTAAGGGCCATCGCTGTTCGTGTAAAACAATATATACTAACCAAAGATAAGAAACATAACTTTCGTAAATTACAAAAGCAACGATGACTTATACCTTATGACGGTGCATGAAGCTAACCGCGGACATGCCAGTGGTGGGTAATTCATTAAACTAATGTAACGTCTTCCATCGGCAAGGTCCATCAAGTTTCCTCGCTTTCTGATTGGTAATGCATACAAAATATTTACAGAATACGTATAGAAATTTTCGTCAAGTTACCTGCCTTAATAATTAGTAAATGAAATGCATGATTGAATTGTTTCAGAAAATCATTAAATTATAAAAATAATATAACGTAGATCTAACTGCTTGGGACGCAAAAAAATAATTATTATTTCATCTTCATACAGATAAACTAGCTTAAACTTCGGCCAAAAAACACAAACGTTCCTTACTATGTGTCCACAACAAGAACTTGGTAGTACCAAAACATATGAACGGATTTCTACTGACGAGAGATCTATTGCCAATACCCATTCTATCGATATTACTGCTAAGTTTGCAGTGAGTATTAAAGAAAAGCAAGACAGCCTTCCTACGTTATATTGATTACCGAAACTTCATAAACGACTTTATAAAGCACGTTTCATTGCTAATTCTAGTTCTTGTACGACTACTGTTTTGTCCAAACTGCTAACTTCATGACTTACTGCTGTTAAAAAACATTGGACTAGATACTATGATACTGTTTACGAAAGGGACGGAATTAACTATTTTTGGTCAATTAAAAATTCTAATGATGTTCTCAATAAATTTAAATCTAAAAGCTTTCAGGCTTCTAAATTGTCTACATATGATTTTTCTGCACTGTATACTACGTTACCTCATCATCTTATAAAAGATAAACTTATTGATTTAATTAACCGAACGTTTATTCGGGCGAATACCCAATATTTGGCTTGCAACGTAGAATATGCTTTTTTTCACTTCTGATGTATATAATAATCACAATTTATGGTCGTGTCAAAATGTCTGTGATGCCCTTGTTTATCTTTTGGATAATATTTTTATTAGATTTGGAACTAAACTTTATAGACAAACTATTGGTATTCCGATGGGAACTAATTGTGCTTCTCTTGTTGCAGATTTGTTTCTTTTTTGTTATGAGAGAGATTTCATGAAGTCTCTCTCACGTGAAAATCAGGCTGACATTATTGAAGCTTTCAATTCAACTTCAAGATACTTTGACGATTTATTAAATATTGACAATATTGACTTTGACCAAATGGTGGACCGGATATACCCTACAGAACTCCAATTAAATAGAGCAAATTCTTCCGATACCGAGGCACCTTTTTTGGATTTGAATCTATGTATATCTAATGGTACAGTTTCCACCAAAATTTATGATAAACGGGACGATTTTGATTTTGATATAGTCAATTTCCCTTTTCTGGATGGCGTTGTCCCCCGGCGTACCTCATATGGGGTATACATATCTCAACTTATAAGATTCGCCAGAGCTTCTTCAAATCTTAATGACTTTAACTACCGTAATAAAACCCTTACTGCCAAACTTCTTAGGCAGGGCTATCGTTATTTTAAACTTCGTAAGGCGTTTTCGAAATTTCACCACAGACACAGTGCCTTGTTAGAAAAATATAGCGTCAGTCTGAAAACTCTTCTGCAACAAGGTATATCGGAACCCGAATTTTACGGTGACTTAGTGTACAGATTTAGAAAAATTGTAGGTAAATCTAACTCTTCGGAGCAATTCAGAAAACTTATTAACCGTTATAAAAGAATTGGCTATAGCCTGGATATTATGCGGCAGACTGCATGCCTAGTTGTCAACCCAATCATTGTTGATGGCTATGCTTCACTCTTTAATTGCACGACGGCGGTTCGGGCCTCAGACTCAATGACGGCCTCTTCGTAAAACTTTAACCAGTGGGTTGGGGCTTGACGATATGTCTTTGGTTAGGCCCGCCGTGGTTCAACTATTGGTTTTCATTTACTCTGGTATACAGTAGAATTAGCCATGAGTACTCGTCCTTGTTTATTATAGTGATTAATTTGATTTTTATGTTTTCGCTTTGATGCATGGACTGAGTTGGGAGCCTTTATGCGAACCTAATTTTTATGTATTTATGTATTAAGAGTAGCATCGAGACCCAGGGTGAAGTTAGCTAGCTGTAAAAGTGCTTTAAACCCCTCGGTGGTTTGCTCTACCTCTACCGACCGTTCTAAGGCGGTGGTCCCGGTGTTAGTCTTACTCTTTGTTGCTTTGTGGTTTATTCTACGAGGCGATTTGTTGAATGTCTTTCCGTGTGTCATTTTGTTCTTGTGTTTTTCAGTCCTTTTAGTATTGCGATTACCTCGCTTGGGGAAGAGAGAACTAATCTTAGTGCTTTTTGTACGTTTGTTCGGTTTGTGCTTATTTAGATTTGTCGGTTTCCTCTTCCTCTTGGGGTCTGGGAAGGGCTGCGGTTTGTGATTGTGGCACTCCCTGGACTTTTCTCTTACTTTTTTTGAGACGTCGTAAATATATAAAAGTTTTGGGTATGAGACCTGTCTCATGAACCTTAATTTATAATCAGCTGAGTGGGTGAAGAGACCGCTTAGATCTGAGTATACACTACAACTTAATGTGTTCTCCTGTGCCTCTTATATGCTGAATCTACTTTTATTTAAGAAATACTTGTGACCCGATCAACGGAGCAATGGTTTTATAGAACAGTCAATTATGAGTCATCACGAAAACACGCCTATATAATTTTGACCACCTCACGAAAACACGCCTATATAATTTTGAGCCCCTTAAACCCCACTTTTATATAGTAGAACTGGGGATTACAGGGGTATATATTATTTTTCTTATTTTGCTAAAAAACATGGATTATGTTTTGAGCATAAATATGAAAAATATCGGAATTTTTATCTGAAAAGTTTCCTTTTTTGATTGTAAAATTTTTAATATATTTGAATAGGCGCGCACTGCAACTTAGTATAAATCACCTTTTATTTTGACCAAAGTCCTAAATTATCTCTTAAATATTATATCTGCCAATATTGCTTACGTCTTACTTCTTCAACAGTTAAATTGATTGTGATGACACGTCATCCCTTGTGGGTGATTTTATGTCGTCTCCCAAAGAAAGGGAGAAAAGAGATAGAAGAGATAGTAGAAGAGATAGTAGAAGTGATAAAAGAGAGGAACTGGGAATAAAGAGGACCAGGAATGAAAGTTAAGAAACAGAAGAAATAAAAACATCCCCCCTCTACCCTTACCTGCTACAAGGATAGCAGGCCTTGCCCAACTGTAAGCCAATATTAGTTGGACGCCCAGGTGGCGAGAGATACTTCAACAGTCAAGCGCAGGTTGAGTGCTAGTAGTAGTAGTCAGATTTTTATAATGTAGCCGGGCAAATGAGCCACGTAGGGGCTACGCCAACTGAGTGTTTAGTAGTAGTAGTTTAGATTTTTAATACTACCAGGCAACTAAGTCACATAGAGGCAGCGCCAGAAAATCTGGATTAGTTTTACCCTGACCTTGGCTTGAAACGGTGTCCATGCATAATTCATGCACAGCTCACCCCGCCTGATCGGACGATATGCATAAAGGTCAAGGTCTGTAAGTTACATTTTAGAACGTACGGTCAAAAGAAAAGGGCTTCAAAACGTGTGTATTACCAATACAAAATGTAATCTCACACTTGCCCAAGTCGTGCCACTCGGCCCTGAAAAGGGCCAGGGAGTTATACAGAGGGTCCGGCTGCAGTCTGCTTGGCGATGTATCTTTCTCCGGTCTCTCCCTTGCCCACACTAGCATTGCTCAGGTCGTCGTACCAGAGAATTCTGTTGGACACTGCTTTCCCTCGCTTGAACCGACCCTCAATGTCTGCATAGTTGGCCTCATGGAAGTACTTTGACATTGGCCCCTTGAAGAAGTAGTACTTCGCATCATTGAGGAATCGGGAAAAGTAGGCTGGAAGATCCACGTTGAATTCCTCTCCTTCTCTTTGCTGTCGATAGGCCCGGATTATAATATACTGTGGTCCGTCGGAGAGCTTGTCTGTGACCACTTCATCGAGGTCGTACTTCTCGTGAAGCGGCCACTCTGGTCGACCTGGAGCGGAGATAATCTTCTCATGGGCTGTCTTCTCTGGAGCCTTGACTGACTGCCGCTCTGGAGACTTAGTTCTCTGCATCTTGGGTGGCGGTGGTGTAGGAGTCTTCCTCCTCTGCTGTGGAGTAGCAACCATCGGCCGTTCTTTCTTCGCTGGTGTGACCTTCTTCGGAGACAAAGACAGCTTCTTTCTTGTCTTCTTCGACACTACTTCCTCCCACTCCCCTTCCGGCGAGTGTTCAGTCGTAGTGTCAATGGTCTGTGGAGATTTGGCTTCAGAGTAGGTAGTAGAAGACGGTGTAGAACACATCGCCTCATCCAACTCCTCCCTCTTGTTGGGCGTGGGCGCCGCCATCTTGTCCGCCATCTTTGTTGTCACACCATCAGCAAGTCGTTTCTTCTTACTTGTCGGTTGGTTAGTTTGCCTCTGTGTATTACTTGGGGGAAGCTGCCAAGTTATTTCTAACTTGACAATACGCTACCCCTCCGTCAGCCGCCAGATAGGCCGACCAACAATTGGAAGATTGTTGATCGCTAACGCTCATACCATCGGAACTTCTATAGTTTCCATACTGCTCGTCGCAAGTTGTGTTGAGACTGAGTGTTTCCACCAGGGCAGCTCTTATATACTACTTGGCGCGTGCTCTGATCGCTGCGACCGCTTTCCGAGTATTAGTAGGTACGAATCTTTTGGTCGCTTAATAAGCGAAGATTTCCTCATTTTATCAAAGTCCCGCTCATTTTGCATGTTTATCCTTAGTCCTTTGAAAAAAAAAGTATTAAATAAACAAAAATTACGACTTACTAGGTTTGTGCATTATTCTAAAAGATAAAACGAAGCTTCTGGGCAGATCGACGCTGTAGAGCGCTTCAATGATTGAACAAGTATTAGCTTTTCAAATAAAACTGCCAATAATCGTGCCTGGTTTATCACACTGAGAAAGCTGGAGCTACCATTCTTGTTCGGGACAAACCGCCTGGATAAAATAAGCCAATCTGTCGAGTTCCATGAATCTATTAAATACGGTTCCAGACCTGTGGACCGAGAGCCGTAGACTGGCCACGAATTTTCACTAACTGGCAACGCAAAGACGGACACGGCAAAACTCATACAACAAGTCATTCTGGTTGGCGATACATCGTAACGATAAAACACATCCTTCCGTTAAGTTTCATGAAGCAATCCCCTGCACTTCAGCAATCACTGTCCAGAATTTACAAACAAACTCGGGACGGATAATCTGGGGGATTATTCTCAGTACTCGCCCTAGTCGACCGGCCAACCTTCTGCAGATCGACTTCCAACGAGCCATGCAATGTAGATAGTGGAATCACTTATTGGACGTCCAGCAAATAATGGTGATTTCATAGACAGGCCAAGCTGCATCCATCCATCAAGCAGACAGCCCCCTCCTAAAACACAGTTGTGTATTATTATATTACATGAACACACATACGCGCGCGCGCACACGCGCGCGCGGATGAAACAGAGAGACAGACAGACAGGGAGGCAGGCAGATAGACAAACAGAATTGCCAAGTCTTACAACTGAGTTGTCCTGTCTTATCGATGTCTGTGAATTTTAAATGGGAAATGAATCTATTAATATCTTCAAGCATTTTTAAAGCTTACTGGGGAGCTCCTAGGGCAAGAAAACTCCTTTTCTGGACTTTGCAATCAATATTATAACCATAACGCTACCAATATACTTACTGATGTTCCTACAGCAAACCCTCCTTTACCAGACTCTCCAACCAATTTTTCCAGTATATCCAAATACATAGGAATTTTTTCCTTCCTGAATTGGTCTTTTAACTCACCCTGAAAATTGCCGAAGCTATATGTAAGAAGCTTACGAAAGGAAAAACAGTGTATGCGATATACTAGTCTAATCAAAGAATATATGGATGGTGAAAGTTTATAGGCAACATTTAAAAATAACTTTAATGGGAGCATATTCTGTCGTTAAAGAGTACATTTAGATCCTTCACAGAAGAAAGACAAAAACAATTTAACAAGGTTGCCTTCTGAAAGTGTATCAGTAACCCTAGAAAAATAAGTCAAAATTTTCAAGCCCTTCCGTTACGATTATTATTTCTTTAACCCTACAGACCACGCAGCTAGAACATGTCTGCAGAAATGTTTGCATTCAGAGGAATTTGGTACTTGCAACAGTACTCACTTTCAAGTAAGTGATTGTTGTTGCGCTGTGGTTGAGTGACACGTCAACCCGTGCGGTTACTTTGCGTCATCTTCGAGACATTACGAACACACGCCTATTCAAATATATTGAAAATTTCACCACCAAAATTGCAAATTTTCAGATAAAACAAATCCTGATATTTTTCACATTTCTGCTCAAAACATAGATTGTGGGTACTCGTTAGAACCGCCTCAGCGAGGCGGTTCTAAAGAGTACCCACAATCTATGTTTTGAGCAGAAATGAGAAAATAATGTACACCCCTCTAAACCCCAGTTTTACTATATAAAAATGGGGTTTAAGGGGGTCAAAGTTATATAGGTGTGTTTTTAGTGATGGAAAGTGAAGAAGGTATTGTAGAAATAGCAGAGATATAGAAGAGACTGACGGAAACGCGAATGACTGGGAAGAAAGAGAAGAAGTACCAACATGCCCCTTCCTCCACTTGCTACAAACACAGGAGGCTCGTGCGCAATAACTTACAAATATACTTTACAATCAATGGTTAAACTCTATAACAACATTATTATCTGTAATAACAGCATACAAGTTATACATCATGTTACAGAGTTAAGCTAAATGAAAACACTCGAAGGGAAATAATCTGACATTGTACTTTTCGCGTCTCTTCTCAGTGTGAGTTACCTTTAAAGGAAATGGTGTGTGCATCACTCTAGCCTCAAGTTTTAAAGAGTTTCAAACACTAGAAAGACAACTTGCTACAAAAGTCTCCCTTTGAAAAATAGTGGCAATATCTTTGGCAATATCTTTGAATTGTATCCATACAACATGCATAACAAAGTCTCTATAAAAAAACTATCATTAAACCCACATTTTGAACAGATGAATGTTTATTGACAATCAATTCCAACTCAATAGGCTTACAATTACTAAGTGCGGTTTGACTGGACGAGAGCAATTTCAAAAACGTGATTCATAACTCGATAAATTAAATGAGCAGGGATCGCAGACCTATTTTCTTCGCGCAAAGTTCTGAAATGAGCTATTACCCAATACATATGTTCAACGTTACATATGACTACCGTATTCGACCTTATTACCGCACATACCTCTATAAGCACTCAGTCAAGTAATTTCATAGTCTCCAGAATACAGCCATTGTATTTTTGTCTACTGCTTTATAAAGGCATTTGTTGTGGGTACCCATTTGAATTGCTTCGACTTGTACCCACAACATATACATTTATAAAGAAAATCAGAAAAACAAAAACCCACAAAAACATCCTATATGCATCATTAGATTAAGTCTTACGCTAATCTTTCTCTTAAGTGTACCTTTATTATAGGTGGATACATATTTTACCACAAATTTTCAAAAAAAAACATGAAAAACCTAAGCGCAGGGTGCAATAATCAGGTCGAATACGGTAGTTGGAATTATATGTTTGAAATTCAATCCTTACAAAAAGAAGGCTTTATGTAGTTTTTGAGTGATTTGCACATCGATAAATCCACAGAAATGATATTCATTTATATATTAGATTACTGAATTTTACTGACGTTTCAATCCTATAGACATGGGAACCCCCCATGCTACGTCATGATCAGTAAACATGTATCATATTATGCACCATATTTCCCAAAACATTCGGACAGACATGTCTGAGCACAAAAAAATGTAGACTGACCTATATGAAACTGTTTCAACCGTAAAGCTTTCTGCACGGCAGATTTAAATGAGTCGCACCATGCGCAAATGGGTCTGCATGGACATGCGGACCACGCAAGCCCGATCAGACTGTGCGCAGAACTTGGTCCTGTATTTGCTCATTTGTTACAACAATCTCTTGATACCTGTATTTGCTCATTTGTTACAACAATCTCTGGATATGGGTGAAATCCCCAAAGAATGGTCTTTGGCTAACATCTGTCCACTTTATACATGTAAGAAGTGCGAAAGAGCTTAACCAAGTAACTACCGTCCGGTGTCCTTGACATATGCTCCTTGCAAGATGCTTGAACACATAGTATGTACAAATATTATGGCTCATCTTGATGAACACAAGCTTTTATCAGATAGGCAACATGCTTTCAGGAAGAACCGTAGCTGTGAAACTCAATTGATCACAGTAATAAATGATTGGGCTAAACTTTTGGATGCAGGGGGTCAAGTAGATACATTCATAGTGGACTTCGAGTAAGCCTTCGACACTCCTTCTCATGAACTTCTGAAATGCAAACTCCGTTGATATGTCATAAGCGGAAAAAAAACAAGTATGGATTAATTCATTTCTGTGCCATAGGCAACAAATGGTTGTAGTCAATGGTACAAAATTGCAATGGGCGCCTGTTTTGTCTGGTGTGCCGCAGGGAAGTGTTCTCGGTTCAATGTTGTTTTCCTTGTATATAAACGACATTTGTTCGCTGATGACTGTGTCTGCTATCGTCAGATTGATAGCATTAAAGACACATCGAAACTCCAAAAGGATATTGATCAACTGGGCAAATGGGCCAGGAAATGGGGTATGAGATTTCAGCCCATGAAATGTAACATTATGCAACTACCAGGAAGCGGATAAAAAAAATCAATGCAATTTACTCCTTAGAAGGAACAGTCCTCGAAAATGTGGATAATATTAAATACCTTGGTGTGACAAAGTCTAAGGATTTGAAATAGAATACTCATGTAAGCAATGTTTGCACAAAAGCAAACAGATCTCTTGGTTTCTTAAGACGTAACTATCGTCATGCCCCAAAGCTGTTACGGAAATGGCATACAACAAGGGGTTGGTGCGACCAATCCTAGAGCATGCTAGCCTGTTTGGGACCTACGTGGAATCGTAGTCCAGGAACAGTTAGAAAAAGGTTCAGAATCGTGCAGCTGGGGTTGTGACTGGAAACCTGAGCTTTGAAACTGGAAGTATGATGTATGACTATCATTCTTGAACAGTTGGGGTGGGAGTCTCTTCACAAGAGACGCAAAGATAGTGAGCTCATATTGCTATTCAAAGATCTGAAAGGTAGAGCAAGTATACCTTGTTATGACCTTCAACCCCTAAATAGGCGCAGTAGGAATCAGCAAACAGCTAACATTCGCTTACAGGAGCATTGAATTCTGCAGAATATATCTCCTTACAGAAAAGGCCTATATCAAACTTGTTTGGCTTAGCTGGCTAGATTTGCTCTTTACTATTCGTAAAGACCCTAATATTAATTTTCTCATAGCACGGCGCAAAAGAAATCCTGAAGAAACTTATTGGTGAAACCGCAACAATTTTGTCGATTCGCATCATATTCCCAGTGGTTACTTCGAAGTGCAAATCAAAGTTACTGATTCGTTGTATATCTCCAGTGGTTACTGCGAAGTGCGAACAAAGCTTACCGTTTCGCAGTATATGAAAAGTGCAAAACAAGCATACCGATCGGTAGAATATCCCGCGTGGTTACTGTGAAGTATGAACCAAACTTACCGATTCGCAGAATGTGCAAAGTGCGAACCAAGCTTATTAATTTGCAGTATATGCCAAATGTGAATCAAGCTTACCTATTCACAGTACATCCCTATAGGTTACTGCGAAGAGTGAACTATTATTACTGATTGTCAGTATACCCCCAGTGGTTACTGCGAAGTGCAAACCGAGCTTATTAATTTGCAGTATATCCCCAGTGGATACTGTGAAGTAAACCAAGCTTATCGACTCGCAGTATATCCCTAGCAATTACTGCGAAGTGCGGACCGAGCTTACCGATTATCAATACAGCCCCAGTAGATGCTGCAAAATGCGAGTTTACCGATTTACAGTATGTTTTCCCAAGGGCTACTGCGAAGTACTAACCAAGATTACCGATTGACAGTATATTCCCAGTGGTTACTGATCGGTCCGAATCAAGTTTATTGATTGGCATTATATCACCAATGGTTACTTCGAAATGCGAACCAAGCTAAACGTTTTGCAGTTTATGGCTAGTGATTACAGCGAAGTTCGAACCAAATTTACTGATAGGCAGTATATCCCAAGTGGCTACTGCAAATTTCGAACCAAGCTTAATAATTTGCTGTATATGCAAAAGGTGAACCAATCTTACCGCTTCATTGTATATTCCCAGTTGTTACTGCGAAATGCAAATCAAGAATACCAATTCGCAGTATATTCCCAGTGGATACTGTGAAATGCAAACGAAGTTAACCGATTTGCTGTCCAAGCTAACCGATTTGCGAATTTTGAGTGGCAGTATATCCCCAAGGGTTACTGCGAAGTGCGAACCAAGCTTACCTATAAGCAGTATATCCCCAGTGCGAACCAAGCTTACCGATTGGCAAGTTATCTCCAGTGGTCAGTGCGAAGTTTAAACCAGGCTTACCGATTGGCAGTATATCCCCAGTGGTTACTGCGAAGTGAGAACCAAACTTATCGATTGGCAGTATACTCCCAGTGCATACTGCGAAGTGCGAACCAAGCTTACCGATTGGCAGTGTATCCCCAGTGGTAACTGCGAAGTGCGAACTAAACTTATCAACTGGCAGTATATTAACAGTGAGTACTGCGAAGTGAACCAAGCCTATCGATTGGCAGTGTATCCCCTGTTGTTACTGCAAAATGCAAACCAATCTTGCCGATTGGCAGTATATTACCTTTGTTACTGCAAAGTGCGAACCAAATTATCGATTGGCAGTGCATCTCCAGTGGTTACTGCGAAGTGCGAACAAATTTTACAGACTGGCAGTAAATTCCAAGTGGTTAGTGCAAAGTTCGAGCCAAGCTTACCGATTTGCAGTATGTCACAAGTGGTTTCAGCGAAGTTCGAAACAAGCTTATTGATTCGTAGTATATCCCAATGTATACTTCGAAATTCTAGGCAAGCTTACCGATTTGCAGTATATCCAAGTGGTTGCTGCGAAGTTCGAATCAAGCTTACCGATTGGCAGTATATCTGCAGTGGTTACAGTGAAGTAAGAATCAAGCTCATCATTGGCAGTATATCCCTAGTTGTTACTGTGAAGTGCGAACCATGCTTACTGATTTGCAGTATATCCCCAGTCATTACTATGAAGTGCGAACCAAGCTTACCTTTTTCGTCTCGTCATCACCAGAGAAAATGATAGCAAAGAACGCTATAAATACGTCAAGTAGCGTGTCAAAAATCTGGTCAATCTGCATAGCCTCCCGGTTGCTCTGACCATATAACTCTGTAAAGAAAATAGCAACAGATAGGACCACAGCACTTCATTTCATACTGTCAGGTTTTGAAGAATACAAACTACAGTCGAACCTCTGTAATACGAACACCGAAGGCTCGTCTACCATGGCTAATTCGAACTCGTTTTTGAATATCTACGAAATTCTTCCGATAGTTCTGGAAAACAAATATTGAGGAAACTTTCTTATTTTATCATGAAATTGTATGTTGTGTGTCCTTATAAGAATCGCCTTATTGAGACGATTCTAATGAGTACACTCGATATACAGTTATTGTGTATAAAATCGATAAGATCCCTAAATTATCACTATTTGCTTACTGACCCGCCGTCATAAGTAACCCAGTGGCACAAACTACCCATATCTCGATCAAATTTCTTGGGTCCCAAAGATGTTCGAACTATTTAGGATCGACTGTACCCTGCTATATATATATATATATATATATATATATATACTTCAAGAAAGAATTCCGGCCCAAGATCATTACTGATGTAAGTATTACAGAAAAAAGTGTATAGGGAGAAATATGAAATACCACTGGGCTGAGTGAAATTCAAACCCACGCCGGCTACATATATCTTTTACACATTTTGGCCAAATTTCTAGAGTCCCTAGTAAGTTCAAATGGTCAATACCCGGTACCTGCCTTACAGCAGCCCCTTTGAAATCTTCAAAGCAAGAAAAGAAATGTAGGTTATGTCACAGTAACTGACACAGATCTTGTACGAGGTTACGACGGTCTAAGGTTAATTTGTACTCCAGATATCTTTCTACGTACTTTCATTTTCAAACGAACCATCTAAAATATACAAGTATGCTTATATCTACTGCAGAATAGCTTGAATTATAAATAAGACCACTTCTCGGGGGCGGTGGTTACTTTAGGTTTATTGTGGGACGGGTGTGCGAGCCACTATTTCGAAACCATTCATATACCTGGCCTTTAAAAGAAACGGGCCCATTCATATACTTCGTTTCCAAAATCCTGAGCTATTCATGCACTGCCCTTTAAGTTTTATACCCATTTATTGCTGGTAGTTAGACAAATATCGCAGTCAATTCACCGAATACCAAAGAGAACAAGCAGCCTTGAAATACCGCTGTACGAAAAAATAACGCATATACAGTGATGTCAGAAAAGCGGCGCCTTTCACATATGAATCAAGAAAAATCGGGTCAGTCATACACATTTTGTTGAAAAAGGGGGACTAATCATATACCTGGCAGCGCTGAAAAAGGGGGTCATTCGGCACGTACATCCGACTATGTCATAATTGCGGGTCCCTCTCGCGAGTCGCACTATAGGGGTTATTGCGGGTCGCCCTGGCGAGCCACATATAAATAGTTGTGCTAATAAAACATCAGATATGGATAATACACCGAATCAAGCTTAAGCGGAAGTAACTACCAACACTGTTGACACAGTAGTCGTGCATCAGATAACAAACAGAATAGAATAGAATGTTTTATCATCCAAATATGGCCTCTTTCGGGTATACAATTAGCGAGCTCATTCGTTTCCATACCAATTTCGCCCTCAAATGAAATTTTGCTTCAGCAAGTACGAGAATTCATCAAGACGTTAAAGGAGCACCTTATAAAGGATTGGTGCATCAAGTCCTGGAGTAAGGCAGTGATGTTTGGGATCCCAATGTGTTGTCAGGAAAAGCTGGGAATCGTGCAAAAAGTGCGCAGCCGGATCTGTAACAGGAAAATTACAAATATTGTTACAATTACTTCTAAAGAAGCAGCTTATTTCGCCTCAAATAAAATTATGCTTCCACATGTCCTATACATCATATGCATCCTCCAACATGCAATGTTATGGACCTTAATATACTGTTTTATTATCTTTTAATCTCTTCTTTACTAACACTGATTTTACTTTTAAATTCTCCTAAAATCTAATCCTTTTTTTCTTCTATCACATTTTGCTTTCTCTGGCGCGCACATCTGCGCATAATCCTTACGAAAGAGTGTTGCAGGATGTAAAGATAGTGTTATATATAGGGTGTTTGAGTATTTTAAGTATCATGTTTACTATTTTTCTATAAAAAGAACTTTCTGAAGAAAAACAGAAACACTACATTACAATAACATGTTATTTATGTTCTTGATTCTGGACTCAGTTATTTTTGGTATGTCATAGAATATTTAGAATGTTCCTGACTAAAACTGGAAAATGAGTGATGCCTCTAGTTAATTCTTTTTTTTCTAGAATGTTCTTTGATATTATATAAGGAGAAAAGATTTTCATATGGGCATCTTTGTATACTTCCGTCGGAAATTATTCTATACTAGATTACTTTATATTTAATTCATTCTGGACTTAAATTCTGAATTCAGGAACTTTCAAATTTTGGGATCAGAAACTGTTGTTTAAAGGATTTGTTCTATAAATGCTTGTGGATTATTTCTGAGGGGCTTTGTGACATAAACTTGAAAGGTACTGTTTATTTACATTCTTTAATTTTGAATCGTGTCCTATTTTTTGTGAATAAATATTGTTAATAATTTAAAGCTTGTTGCTGGTCTTTTTCATTTCTTTCTCGTTACGCCTGGCTCGTAACAGAAATTTGGGGCTCGTCCAGGATCGAACATTTTCTTGAGCTAAAACAAGTTTGAGCTTAAAAAAAGAAAAAGAAAAATAAGTATAAATTAAAAACATAAATAAGCAAAAATATTTATTTGCTTAAAAAACACGTATTGACTTTTAAAAAAAATCCAATAAATATAAAAATCTTTATTTGATGAAAACAAGTATTGACTTTTGATAAATATAAATAAGTAAACTCTTAGATTGATAAATTTACTTGATAAAACCAGCAAAAAGCCATCATGTCATTTAACCTCAATGCTTTTATCACTGCGCCTTCGCAGAAGTTGTTAAATTTGGCCAAAAAGTCAGATTTGTTGGACGTTGCTGCTCATTATGAATTGACTACTGTCAACAAGTCCATGCTAAAACAGGAAATAAGAATATTTTCGTTCAATATTTTGGTGAATAAGGAAATTCTTGATTCTTTTGCTTTGTCTCTTGTTCTCGTAACTCAGACAGGTTTGCAAATGCGAGAGCTTGAAATTCAGAAGCATGTTGAGTTTGAAAAATTAAGATTAGAGCAAGAAAAATTTAGAATTGAGCAAGAAAGGCAAATGCGGGAGGAAAAATTAGAAAAAGAAAAGAGGCAATTTAATTTAAGAATGAAAGAATTAGAAATGCAAAACAAGACGGTAAATCCGCAACCTTTAGACTTAGGTGTTCATTTTGATGTTACCAAACACATCATATTAGTTCCTCCATTTCAAGAAAAAGAAGTTGACAAATATTTTCTTCATTTTGAAAAAAGTAGCAGAAAATTTAAAATGGCCAAAGGAGCATTATTCTCTGCTTTTGCAAAGTGTTATAACTGGGAAGGCTCGAGAAATTTATACCCAGCTGACTGTCGAGTAGAACTACATGATACTGTAAAGGAATTGTAAAATTCTTAAAGCTTATAAGTTGGTCCCTGAGGCTTACAGGTAAAAATTTAGGAACTGTAAGAAAGAAAATGAGTCCCATGTAGAATTTGCTAGAACTAAAGAACAATTATGTGGTGCCCTTCGAAGGAAACTGGCTCTGATCATGAAAGACTTAGGCAGCTCATGCTTTTAGAGGAGTTCAAAAGGTGCATAAATTCAGACATTAAGTGCTTTTTAGATGAGAAACAAGTTGTAACTTTGGAAGCTGCAGCTCGACTTGCAGACGATTATGCTTTAACACATAAGGTTTCCTTTATTAATAAATCAAAATACTTCTAGAAGACCATTTTCCCACAATCAGGATCCAAACATAGTCCTAGTAATCCATCTGGCAGTTATAGCCAAATATTTACTCCCAAACCCAAATCTTCTGGTGAAACCAAGGATCAAAATCCCTTATCTTAACCAATTTGCAACTATTGCAAAAAGACAGGTCATATTATTTCTGAATGCTTACATTTGAAAAGAAAGAAAAAAGAAAAACAAGAGGGGTTTAAACCTACAGGCCTTACCCCTTTACGGTCAAAACCACAGTCATGTGTTAAGGAAGAAGAACCTACCCAGACCAAAAGGTCTGAGACTAACTCTGTTATGGAGATTTATGAACCATTCTTATCAGATGGTTTTGTGCCCCTAAATAGTGACTATGCCCACTCTACCCCAATTAAAATCTTACGACATACCGGAGCTTCTCAATCCCTTATTTTAGCAGATACTCTGCCTTTTTCTGAGAAGACTTCCTCTGGGACAAGTGTCCTTATTCAGGGTGTGGAGTGTGGATTTGTTAATATTCCTCTTCATAACATTTATTTATCCTCAGACTTGGTAACTTGTTTAGTGGATGTCGGTATTCGACCTTCTTTACCTTTTAAAGGTGTTCACTTACTGTTAGCAACATTTTTCGGCAGTGTGTTCATTTCTCCAGAAGCACTCCATATGTTTTCATTACGCAAGATAGCCATGGACTACTAGTACATTATTCAACACCATTAAGTTAGCTGACAGCAGTCGAAATGACATGAAAACTCAAAATACAAACAAAACAAAAACCATTGCAGGTTCTTTGACAGGAACGTTTTAGAAATGTTTGTTTAATAGTCATCAACTATGTATATTTTGTCAATGCAACGTAGTCTAAACTGCTGAATTGAGCTTTTACAGACTCAGGTGGGACATTGTGGCCAATGGGTCTCTACGTTTTGATATTTTCAGAGTGTGAGAAGTATCTTTACTGGCATTAAAATGAAAGCACTCCTTTTTCTAATCAGGTAATACTAACCCAGGACTCCCCTATCTAGTTATTTGCTATAGCCGAAATGTTGAAAAACTCTCAGGTAATACTAACTGTCAAGAAACAAAGACCAAGGCACCTATCATTTGTGTACACGTCAGAGGTAAATTTGACAATTCGTAGTGAACAAAAACTCAGAAAATAACTGGATTCATATAGATTAGTTCGATGAATCTTGATACATATGCCACAATGTGCGGCATAATCGTACATACACTTACTGAAGCCAAACGACCCGCTAGCTTTTTGAAAACGCTAATACTTGTGGAACTATATTCGTTATGGAACTTGCCCGGTGCTCTGTTAATTTTAGCAGTCCGCGATCTTAAAAACCAAATCAAAGCACATTAGGGCACAGGGAGCCAATTCTGACACGACTGCTGATTGGTGCAAAAAAAAAAAAATACAGGGAAGCCTGGAGTATTTATTTTGTGTAAGGCGACATATGACTGGTTAATAATAAAGATGAATTAAAACTTATTATTCTTATTTGAAGAAAAAAAATGTGTGTGTGTGTGTGTGTGTGTGTGTGTGTGTGTGTGTGTGTGTGTGTGTGTGTGTGTGTGTGTGTGTGTGTGTGTGTGTGTGTGTGTGTGTGTGTGTGTGTGTGATTTCCTGATTGTTTAAAAGAAACACACGTTTCTGTTTGTGTTTGATGGAGCCAAACGAAAATAGTGAAATTCAAAGCTTCAAATTTTTTATACCTGCCAATTGAGGGGTTGCTTCATTCAACCACCAAAAACTCCAAGAGAGTGCTTGTGACAGTAGTGTTTTTCTCTTCATTTATTTTGCTGTGCTAAGCCTGGTCTTTGAAACAAAGCAAAATTTGGAAGCCCAACCATACCCTAAAATGAGCTCTCAACCACCGAAAAAGGTGGAATTAGTATGGAGATCAATGGGAAGAATAATTAGTTCCCTGTACCCATCAGGATCCTACCAAAGCTTCGCAAAAGACGGTATAAAGCAGGTTACATTGCTAACTCCATTTTTTACTCACTGCTATAGAGCCTTTTTTATTTTCTTCCTGTCAGGCCGCCATTAAGGAGAACAGATACACTTTCAGGGGAGGCAACTCTGTCAAGATCGTTTTGCCTTCCTTCTGAAAAAGAGTCTACCCTAAAAGAAAACTTAAGACTCCTTTTTTCTTTTAGAGTTGACCCGTTATCAAAAGGGACTTGCAACTGAAGCACCGCCTTAGAACGGTCAACCGCACGACTTTGAGGGGATGGGGTCTCCATTTCTGTATTCCGTACACAGAGCAATAAATTTATTAATTTCCTTGTTTCCATGTGAGAACATACTGGCCGCGACAAGTGTAAAGGTGTCTTCGAACATGCGCGAAGTGCACGCATACATTCCGCGCATGCGCAAAGTCTCATCCGGGCATTTGCCCTCCACTGATACATTTTGTAGTGTCAAATGATTCTATTAGCGGAGAATGAAGGCCCTGATCAGACTGCGCGGATGCGCAGGCTGATCTGGGCCTTCGCTGTCCGCATATGCCCAGAGTTACGTTTTCGCATCGCATGGCATGACCCATATGGTGCACTACGCAAGAAAACAACAGTCCCCATGTTATATGCTGGTAACGAATATCCAGATCAGCCCGGACTGTTCAGGACTATAAGAATCCATCATGAGTGTCCATGCAGGATAGAGAAATCTCACCCGAGGGGTACATGTAGGAATTTCAACCTGGGACGAGGCTTGCCGTGTCCCTGGATAAAATTCTTACCTCGAGGATGAGATTTACCTATCCTGCATGGACTGGCTGATGAAGATTCTTTTTCTCCCACCTTTAAGCGGATTGTTCCTAGGACAAACATGGTCATGTGAGATAGAAGTTTCTCACATGGGCAAAAAGCTTATCTCACAAAGGCAAAGGTGGGAGAAATATGTTTTCCATTTACTGTAAAATACATCACAAATCGATAGGACATGATCAGACTGCGCGGATGGAAATGTGAAAAGCGAAGCCCCATGTTGCACTGGGTTTCTTTATTATAGTATCGAAGGTCCCGCCGGACTGATCAGTCTTGGAGTTCATTACAACAATTTTATTCTCGATATGGGGCTCGTAATGGGTGGGGTGAGGTGTGTTGATGCTTTGTTAGGCTCATTTTCATATGCGAAAATAAATTAATGCCCTTTTCATAGCAGTTCTAATTATTTCACCCATTTAACGCATAGCACAGAAGGTAAACATTATTTCAGCAGATGGCATTTTGAAATATTTATATTGTTTCCAGATTAAAGGAATTGTCTGAAATAGAAAAAAAATTATTTTCAGTTTGTTGTCTGCTGAATCTGCCCAGAGAGAGAGAGAGAGAGAGAGAGAGAGAGAGAGAGAGAGAGAGAGAGAGAGAGAGAGAGAGAGAGAGAGAGAGAGAGAGAGAGCTAGGGCGTGGGGGAGTTTTTCGTAAAACATTACGTGAACTTACTTTTTGTACTTTCAAGTATTCAGAGGAACTATTTCTAATGAGTAACCACAAAATATGTTTCTGAAGAAATTGAGAAAATAATCTCAGACTTATTACAAAATACTCCTTCTCTGGTCTTTTTTTTTTTTTTTTTTTCAAATGATAAGTGAATCAGAACATTCACTACACAGTTCACTTGAAACCAGCCACCATACATGGTTACCTTTGTGAAAGATATTATTATAGTTTTATACCGTACAATGATTTCACACGGTGAGCACTTGGGGTGAAAATGTAGACCTCAAAATTACCTGAAACCGACAATGGATTTCACCTTTTTAATTCAAATATAGAAACTTACATTTTTGTCGTAAGAGTCGCATTGTGAAAAAAATACATGTTGCAACGTGCGCCAAACGAAGACTCAGATAAGTCTGCACATCTGCGCAGTCTATTAAGAGTCTTGACTGTCCGCCCAAAGAAGGTTTAGAGCCTTGTCTATCCGCAAATTGAGCATTTCATGCAAACCTGGGTCATGGGGTACATTTTTTCAGGTTGCGGCGCATAATGTGTACATTCAAATCGTTTTAACAAGCTAACATTACAACATTCAGTATGTACGCCAAAAAATCGTATAAGGTGCCAACAAACAGTGTAGACCCCTATCGGAGGTCTAAATATTTTGGACACCGTATTTAACCCGGGTATTCGGCCCTAAGGAAAACAATAAAAGACCTGCGCCCAGTTGTTCAAAGCATCGTTAGCTTAACGAGCTCGTTAGTGGTCAAATTGTTAACTGTTCTAGTAAGTACAATATCTAACTCACAGTTATTTTTGCTGAAACAAATGTGAGTAGCTTTTGCAAATGCAAAAGCTACTCACATTTTTTTCAGCAAAAATATTAGTGTATATGCCAGAGAAAAAAAAAGAGAAAGACAGAAAGAAATAGAGTCAGACATACAGTCAGACAGGATGGCTTCTTGAATTTTGTTCTTTGTTCAGCGTGCAAAGAGTGTTAAGATCAGTTTTCGCTTAACTTACTGAATTCCCTGGCTAGGTGCCTCGCTATAGTGGGGCTCTGCGATACTCGTTGTCCATCTATATCTAATACTGGCACCGTTCCCTGGGGAAATGCTGAAATAAATAAGAACAAAAACATAAATGATCTCATGCATACGAAAAGACACAATTTGGCACCGGTAACCAATGTATATCTTTAAAGGGGGAATGATAAACTTTCAAGGGGGTTAACTCTGAAAATTGATTTTGCTGACTTTTGAAAAGGGATCTACTCTTAACTCCCTTCGGAAAAGGGATTCTACTCTAAAAGGAAAGAATTTGCTCCCTTTCGGAGCAAATTCTTTCCTTTTAGAACAGACGCCTTCCGACGTGAAAAATAAAAACTTTTCTTTTAGACGTAGAGCCTTTTCCATTGGGATTTGGTGTACAGAAAACAGATAGAGGGGTCTACTCTAAACTCACTTCTGAAAGGGGGTCTAGTCTAAAAGACTAATCTTTCTTTTTAGAGTAGACGCCTTCTGGCGGGAGAAATTTCTTTTCTTTTATACGTGACGCGTTCAGAAGGGACTTGGTGTGCAGGAAACAGGAAGTCACAAACGTTTCCTCCCTTGTCAAAAAATGGCGAACATTTATTGCATGTAAGTGTTAACAGTCTTCTGAATCAAAACCTCTACAGTTATGCAGATTAAAGGACCTTTTCCTAACATGGCGGCTCTGGTCAGAATCAACCGTCCCTCTCCATACCCTTTCGTGTGGCTCAAAATTCATATTCAAATTCTTTTATTCTTTTTTTTTTTTTTTTTTCATTCTTTTTCTTTTGAAAACAAAAAAAGGCTTTAATTATGTACATAATTATGAAACATAATACTACCTTTTTATTTATTTATTTATCTATTCATATATATTATTTTTTTTTATTTATTTATTTTATTATCATTATATTATTATTTTTATTATTATTATCATTATTATTATTATTATTATTGTACTTACTTGATTTCAGTTTCGGCCAATCCGGGAATTCAATTCTCACATCCTCAAACTCTTTCCCTGCCGCAGCAAACAACATCCGAGCAATCTCCCCTCGCCCCCGACCATTGAAATACGTCAGCTTATAAGACGGCATGTTAACCTTTTAAAGAGACGATATTTTAATTTTCTTTTAATATTTTTTAAGAAAATAAGACTTGACATTTCATGTGAATTGTCTGACTGGCAGACGATTCACATAAAATGCCAAGTCTTTTTTTTTTTTTCACAAAAAATAATAAATAAATATCTGCTCCAGTTTTACCTAACACTCTATGGGTTATCAGGCCTATTTGAGTTATATTTTGACAATAGTATATTGAAAAGTATATATAATTATATATAATGTTTTCGCCTGGATGATGTACAGTTAGCTGCCACAATTTCATGAATTTTTGTTCTTTTCAGTCCCTTGGCTAGAAAGAAACCTTTCTTTCTAGCCGAGGTACTGAAGTGAACAAATATTCTACAAGCTATACAAGTATTGTGTCCCCTCAAAAAAAAAAAGAAAAAAAAAGAAGAAGAAGAAAAAGAAAGAAAAGAAAAATAAGGAAAGGGTCTGGGGCCGGACTATGCTTATAGATTCACCGAATAATATGAGCCGAGCCACAGCATTTCCTACGATTTACGTATGCAGCCAGCGAAGATCAGCCTGCGCATCTGCGCAGGCTGATCAGAGTCTTCGCTGTTCGCCTTGGGTACCCATGTACATAGGCTCATCCGTGTCTTCACTGGTCGCAAATGTAAATTGCAGGAACTGCTGTGTCCCGGCTTATATGGAGTGCGTGAAAATGGAGCAAAAAGCCCGGTGAGAATTCTTTGCAAAAAGCCTTTCCAAATGACGATGTCAAATTATCACCTAGGATAACCTGTAATTTATTGACATTTTTACCACATTAGTGGTAATTATCGTTGTTAGACCATATTTAACCCTAAGTATTC
This sequence comes from Anodontia alba, assembly GCA_964016985.1. Taxonomy (NCBI): domain Eukaryota; kingdom Metazoa; phylum Mollusca; class Bivalvia; order Lucinida; family Lucinidae; genus Anodontia; species Anodontia alba. Next base: position 33,152,473 of record OZ024828.1, read on the forward strand.
CGACAGACTTGTCTGAGCAAACAACGTCGGCAAAGATTAAAGAAGTAGTTTGATCAGCGTCTGCACTGCTTGGTAGTCAGCTGTGATCTGTACTTGTTTATTTGAGTCTGTGTGTGTGGGGGGGGGGGGGCGCGCGAGCGCGTGCGTGTGTGCCAGTGTGTGTGTGTGTAGGTGGGAGTGGGGTTGTTAAATCAAGTAGTAGTCAAATGGATTTGTTCAAATTTTACGACTATTACGTAAGTGGTTTAACTGAACTAAAATACTTAGGGGACCTTAATTATTCCAACTTGATCAAACTTGATCAAGGTCTGCACTGTTTGCTGTACCTTTAGTACGTTTCACACACGAGTAGGTTGTCCACAGATTCTAAAAAATATGACCCATTAGAGTAATGAGCACATTCACCAAACTCAAAATGACTGAAGTGTCGTTTGCTAGACCAGACTAGCTAGTCTAGCTAGTTTCGACCAATTAGGCCTCATCAGTGACCCTTATATTAACTTTCAAAAAAATATCCATTCACCCATTGTATACTGAATAGACTCTCTCACACTATATATTGGAAGAGTCAAACTTCAATTTTAGGTACATCCAGCTATAAGATTTACATATTCCTAGAGAAAAATGGCTAAACTATTTGCGTTCTGCGGCGTCTGATCTGGGTCTGCACTGTTTGCCAATTGCCCTTTTACGGGTCTCCCGACTACAATGGATTAATGGGCTCAATGATCACAAAGACCAAAAAACATAAACTATACTATAGTGAAGTCCGGGGAGACGGGACTGTTCAACGTTTAGGATAAACACGGTAACGAGGTTTGAGGTTTGGGTATGTAAAGTAAATGCGGGAGCAAGGAAACACACAATGCCATGTGCGAACAGTTAATGCCCCTGATCAACTTGTCTGTGCGCACAATCTAGTCAGGACATTTGCTTTAGCGTACGAACGGAATATCTGAACTTGCCAGTCAGGAAGCACAGCCTTCAGCAGACGATATTTTGAAGCAGTGTTTCTTATTTTCCCAGAAATTGGATTGGACATTCCAGGACACAATTTGCATAAAACATAAAATCTTGTTTTCTGGGAAAAGATCTTGTCAGGGTCAGTCTGTGTGCGAAATATTCGCCATTCAAGAGTTTACGGTCATGTTCGCTGACTGACCACGGACAGAAGGACTCACAAGTCAATTATAGGGCACATTCCGAAAGTCAACCTTACAGTCGGTCGGTCGGTCGGTCGGTCGGTCGACTTTTCTGTGGGTAGTGTAACAGATTACAAAACGCCGAAGACGTTGCCGCCCTGCTACTGCAAACTAATGTTAAACAAAATATTTCAAAATGTCCCTTTTAAGCGCCAATCACAACTGCACCAGACGACATTTTGAGATATTTTTTGTTTAATTTCAGAAAATGCCAGTCAGGAAGCACAGCCTTCCCAAGGCACCAAAAAGAAGGAGAGATGAGGAACAAATAATGACAAAACCAGCGCCATATTTGAAAACATTGACGCTCATACAAGGAAGAGCTGCAACGTAGGAACAGCCTTAGGACGGTCAGTAGGAAAACTATTGAGGGGGGGGGGGGTGGGGGGGGGGGGCTTAGACTATTTTTATTCGTGCGAAACTTCATCCATAATTCTGACCATCATGTATAATTTTGATCCAATTAAACCCCACTTTTATATAGTAAAACTGGGGTTTACAGGGGTAGACATTAATTTTCTTATTTTTGCTAAAAACATAGATTGTGGGTACTCGTTTGAACCGCCTAGATTGTGGGTACTCGTTAGAAACGCCTCGCTGAGGCGGTTCTAACGAGTACCCACAATCTATGTTTTGAACAGAAATAAGAAAAATATCAGATTTTTTTTATCTGAAAATTTTCAGTTTTAGGAGCTGAAATTTTCTATATATTTGAATAGGTGTGTTTTCATAATGGCGGCTCTAAATTACAAAAAAATATTCGGTTCGCAAAGGGGTCCTATACCTCACAGTGAAACATCACAGTGAAACACATATAATCGAAACCACTGTGATGAAACAGAGCAACACAAGAAAACCACAAACAGGGCCACGAAGAAACTCTTAGCCCAACAAACACACAACGTCGCAACAACGTCGTTACAACTATATTGCAGCGAGATTGTAACGACTTTGTGTGTTTGCTACTTAGCATGCTGGGAAAAATTGAAATATTATGTTTATTATTTTTCAGAGAAAACAAGTCTTGATAATCCATGTGAATCGTCTGCTTTTAAAAAAAAAAAAAGAAAAGAAAAGAAGATTTAGAAGTACTACTGTACGCATGGCGGTGTTGGATTACTTTACACGTATATCTAACAAATGAATACTTCACTTATACAAGACTTCTATAGTGAATCTAATAGCGATTTATTCGCACAATACTCCATTGACAAGATAATTAAATATTCTCCTGTATACATCTACGATTACAAAATATAAATCAGTTTTCAAACCGTCCGCCTTACATGTCAGTGCAAACACCTATAGAATACTTTTTTTTTTTTTTTTCAAAAAAAAAATGTTCCATTTTTAACCCTTAACGCTTAGCATGCTGGTTAAAAACTCAACCGTCGACATTTTGAAATATTTTACTTAATTTTTCCCTAAAAATATAAGACTTGGCATTTCGTGCAAATTGTCTCCCTCGGAAAATAATGTATGCAAATAGGCTTTAACAATGCCGTATGCACTTTAAAATAGCTGTGCGAAGAAATGAATTATCCTTGTATACCAGAACAAATACCTTTGTAAGCACGAGTGTTCTCGCCAGCATTTACGCCGTTTGCCATTCTTTTGACTGGGTCCTATTTTAGGATTTAAGTATGATGTGAAATCACGGTGCAAGAACGGATGTGTACAGTGCTTGCGACTGTCCCACTCGTAGTCAACAATGCGTTCATACGGTAGGCAATGCTGGCGCTTTTGCTCTAATTATTATTTTTTAACTTGAAGCCTTGTAATCTAATTATTTATTACATATGAGCTGGGGTATAGCATTTCCTACAAGACTGCATATCCGCCATGCAATAACTCAGACCAGCCTGCGCAAAAGCACAATCTTTATTAGTCATTGCTTCGCGCTCAATGGTTAGCCGAACATGCAAGCTTAATTTAGACGTAGGCAAATGTTCTCATTACGAAAACACGCCTATTCAAATATACTAAAAAAAAATCACCACCAAAAACTGAAATTTTTCAGATAAAAACTTTGCTATTTTTCATATTTCTGCTCAAAACATAGATTGTGGCCACAAGCTATGTTTTTAAGCAGAGATAAGAAAAATAATGTATACCCTGTAAACCCCAATTTTACCGTATAAAAGTGGGGTTTAAAGGGGTCAAAATTATATAGGTATGTTTTCGTGATGTGTTTAGAATGTATGGATGCACAGGGCTATCTAAGTATTCGCTGGGCTCACAAGCAATCTGACAGGAAGTGCTGTGACCCGGCTCAGAAAGAGTACATGTATCTCAGAAACACGTACGTGCGATTTTTATCATGTGCAACAACACAGTTAGCAATCTGCCCAAGTCTGTACCGAACCGTCCGATATAGATTTAAGCAGAATGCTAGCTAGGAATCTACACCAACATGGTGATATGCACATAGTTGCGGCTGTATTATTTGCTGGGATTTATGCCAAAATCACGAAGAATGCAAAACACGTTAAAAATTCCACTGAATGCATCAAACTTATCCTCCATCTAAAATGCAGTCTCCATACACATTCTTATTTATTTATTTTTTTTATTTTTTTATTTTATTTTGTAGATACGTCGACCAACTACAAGTTGCTTAAACTAGTCTAAACTAAATATCATTACGAAAACATGCCTATTCAATTATACTGAAAATTTTACTACCAGAAAACGAAAATTTTCAGATAAAAAATTCTGATATTTTTCATATTTCTGCTCAAAACATAGATTGTGGGTACTCGTTAGAACAGCCTCGACGAGGCGGTTCTAACGAGTACCCACAATCTATGTTTTTGAGCAGAAATAAGAAAAATAATGTATACCCCTGTAAACCCCAGTTTTACTATATAAAAGTGGGGTTTAAGGGGGTCAAAATTATATAGGCGTGTTTTCGGGATATCAAAATAGATTGTCGAAGTGTCTAACAAGCAAATGTGTATCAGAGGACTGATTTTTCAAAGGACAGAGAGCCCCTACAACACTGAATTTGATGCCCTAGGTGATTATTCTTGAATTCATAAAATCTTAGATAGTTTATAATTAGCCAGATTAAAAAAAATCTTAGTTAATGACGAAAATAAGTATTTTTATCATCATTATGCCGTAGGTTGTAAGGGGTGGCTATGTGAATTGCATTTGACGTCACATGTGCCCTTCTTTGGTCGTCAACATTATGTTGGGGGCAGCGGCAATCGTATATGTAAGCGCTTTATGTGGTATCAAAATAACAGAAAACTTGTAACACAATCAGTCTTGTTCAAGACAATATCAAAGAAAGTTATCAGTGTGGAAAAAATCTTGAAACGAATGAAATGGACCTCAACGTGAGAAAACGTACCTTCACACATGTGCGCCCAACGTATCATAACGAAAACACGCCTATATAATTTTGACCCCATGAAACCCCCCTTTTATATAGTAAAACTGGGGTTTACAGGGGTATACAATATTTTTCTTATCTCTGCTCAAAACATAGATTGTGGGTACCCGTTAGAACCGCCTCCACGAGGCGGTTCTAACGAGTATCCACAATCTATGTTTTGAGCAGAAATATGAAAAATATCAGAATTTTTTATCTGGAAATTTTCCCATTTTTTGGTTGTAAAATTTTCAATATATTTGAATAGGCGTGTTTTCGTAATGTACTCAAATCAGCTTGCGCATCCTCACAGCCTGCTCAGAGTCTTCGTTTTCCGCATGATGAACTTTGCATCCTTGGCTACATGTATCAAAAATGCACCCAGTGAAGTTTCTGATCAGACTGCGAATGCACAGGCAGATCAGACTCTTCACTGGGCGCCGAAGATATGTTTTCTGACGTTGAGGTTCAGAAGTTTTAAAACTTCCGGCAAGTATAGGAAAAAATATAACCTTGTCCGGTGATCCGAGGCTTCTGGTTCCCATCTGTATCCCATCGAGTGGAAAATTGAAACCAGAAGTAACAGATCAGCGGACAAGGTTATATTTATAGCGACAGTGAACGATACTAACTTTAACGGCCCGGCCCCAGGTTATAAAACTTTTTTGAGTGCTCAACTCAGCTTAGCAGGAAAAAAAAAACTTCTCTGCTAATAAATATAAAATGCCAACTATTTTCTGCCAATAAATATGAAAGTGCCAACAATAGTTGGCATTTTATATTTATTAGCAGAGAAATTTTCATGCTCAGCCAAGAATTTTCATTTGCTACTAATTTGAGATTTATTAGCAGGACAAATTACATATTCAGCCGAGTTATGAAAAAGTTTATAATAAATCTGGCGTTCTGTGGCGTCTACCCTGGATCTTCCCTATTTCTCAAACCGTTGGACATAAAAAAAGTTTGTGGAAGACTGCTGACAGAATGTCGTCGTCAGTGCACAAGCTGGTGAGTGCGTAGAGTGATACGCAGGAGTGTAATTTTGTCATGACAATTCTTCATTAGACCACAATCTAAACTCTCAATTCGTTTAAGCATGGAGGTACATAAACAAGTTTGTCTCCTCAAAGTATAAAATGACGGGAGATGCTTACTCTCAGCGGCTCTGCCGTAGTCATTTTCTATCTGATGTCTGCGTTTGTCACGTTTTCCAATCATTGCGGTTGATGTCACAGATACTTGCGGTCAGGTGATCGTTCTGACCTAAACTGGTGTCTTGCATAGATTTTACAAAAGAATTTTTGCATTTTACTGTAAATCGAACACTTTTGATGGCCATAAAAATGTTAAGAAACTTCTAGACAAAAAAAAATTGAAAAGACTCTTTCACCATCATTGCTCTTTTTGAGTCATCAAGAGACCAGAATGAGCCAGATCGCTCACCTGAACCAAAGCATCTGTGGTTGATCTGATAGCTCGGTGAATAACAAAAGCATCCCAGCAGGAACACAACATCAAAATGACGTCGTATCAACGTCGATGCGACGTGATCACGTCGCATCGACATTGATACGACGTCATTTTAACATTGTGTGCCTGCTGGTATGCGTGCCTCCAGCCGGCTAAATTTGATACGATTATGTCAATGAGCCGAAAATTAACAGATAAAATGTACCGTCCGGCTTTGCATCCAGTTAAGACTCATATCAGCCTGGGCACTTCTGATCAGAGTCTCAGCTGACCGCGTAAAGAAATTTTGAATCCTTCGCTTACTGGAATTTACCCAGTGAAGATTGATCGGACTGCGCGGATACAGAGGCTAAATGAATACTTCTTTGGGCACACATATCCGAAGTTATATTTCTATTTTTACATAAAGTGGCTTATGTGTTTATACGGCATTTGATGTGAGAAAAACGCTCTTATGTTGCATTCGAATAGCGATTCCTCAGTTCAGTCTGCGATTCCTCGGTTCAGTCTGCGAATCTACAAAATCTAATCAGGACCTTCTCTTTTCAATAGATTCTACAGTCCTGGGGACAGAAGATATACATCTCACGTGAAAATGAATTTATAATCAGTACTAATTACGTACGTACGTCGGGATATTTAAATAGTCCATTTGGAATGCAAGAAAATTTATGAATATAAAAACAAGAAAACAATAATTGCAATATGGTCGACACTTCAGTTCAGATACTTTATTTTCTAATGATAGTTTTGGTAGCAAATCGCCTACAAGACAGAAGCAAAATATGAGACCAATTCGAAAGTATTTTCTCTAAAGTTGAAGGTCATTTTATCATGAAAACAGACTGGTCAACACAGTTCGGTCTGGTTCTCTGCTTTTTGTAAACATATGAACTGCATGTATGGACACCCTGAATTAGTGACTAAAGCGCATGATACGCGGGCTACCAGCTGATCACAACTACGCATTTCCGGTACTCCGGGGAGTGGTTCCCGACGCCTTCCCATCCAGAGCGCCAACAGTGGTTTAGAAGGAAGTCACTGGTCGTTTTTCCGTATATGCTTTTATTTTAGGTAATGCCGCCACTTTCGTCCTGTTTTCTTTCAATTTCGGGTATTTGTCCAATGAGTCCTGCATTTCAAGATGTTCCAAATACACGAAAAGTGCCAGGTCAGCCAAGGTTGTCTAAAAAAAAAAAGATTGTCAGTGCATTAAAAACGTGCAAAATGGCATATGCGAACAGCAAAGGCCCAGACCAGCATCTGCGCAGTCTGGCCAGGGCTTTTACTGTTCACGCAAAACAATCTATAAATAAAAATCTGAGATCTTGCCTTTGGAACTAAAGAACACACAAAAGAATGAAAATCGGAGACTCACATCATGAAAACATGCCTATATAAATTTGACCCCCTTAAACCTCACCTTTATATAGTAAAACTGGGGTTTCCAGGAGTATACATTATTTTTCTTATTCCTGCTCAAAACCATAGATTGTGGGTACTCGTTAGAACCGCCTCGGCAAGGCGGTTCTAACGCGTACCCACAATCTATGTTTTGAGCAGAAATATGAAAAAATATCAGAATTTTTATGTAAATATTTTCAGTTTTTTTTTTAAGGTGAAATTTTCTACATATTTGAATAGGTGTGTTTTCGTAATGAATTCTACTAAGTCTTTTCATATACAGAACACTAGTTTGCAAGGCTGCGTACACTCCCTTACACCGGCTTAAGCGGTATTCGATTTTCAAAGTAACCAGAATGGGCTCAGTGAACCCGGAATAAAAAATCTGCACTAAGGTATGAAGTCTGTAGATTCTAAAATTTTCTTATTGTTCGCACGCTCTATAAAGTCTATGGACTTTGCGATTGTCAGTTTGGAGCTTTTCTGTTTGTATAACTCATGATGTCGATGTTTTGTTTTTGGTTTTTTGTTTGTTTTGTTTGTTTTTTGTTTGTTTGTTTGTTTTTTTCTGTTTTTGTTGTTGTGTGTGTGTGTGTGTGTGTGTGTGTGTGTGTGTGTGTGTGTGTGTGTGTGTGTGTGTGTGTGTGTGTGTGTGTGTGTGTGTGTGTGTGTTTTGTTTTTTTTTTCTCAGGCACTGGCTCAATTTCTATAGCACAGTGATAACAAACTATTATATGCAACAATACATATCAAAAATACAATATTGTTACTAAGAAGTTTTAGTGTTAAACATTATAGATATTGTGGCATAATAGTGTATATTGGTGTATAAATGAAGAAATTCTATTATGACGTAATAATGAATTCTATTTTTAAATTTTACAAATTTTATCACCTTTTTGTTTTTACAGCCGAGGTCTAGCAAAACTTAAACCATAAATTTTATTGTAAAACATGTTTTAACACAAAAAATGCATAAAAGTTTACGTAATGGGGGGGGGGGGGGGGGAGGGGGGGGGGGGGCTGAAAAAAAAAAGGTTCAGGGCGTGAGTGCAAATTCTGATTTGAAAAGCCAGTTTATCTGATAAACGGATACACCCGAACATTTTAAGGAAGACAATTCTTGCAGACCGGGTTGCCTTGTGTTTGAAGGCTTTCAACAGTTGAGGCTACTCTTTAAGGAGGATGCAGAGGGAGTAAAGCATACATTTAGGAGAAGGAGGTCATAGTCAGACTGTACGGACTGTACGGATGTGTTGGTTAAACCATTCATTTGCTGTTCATGAGCTCTTCGTGTGCTGTTCATGTGTGCACGTGCGCTATTCGCGTGTTATTCGTGTATGCATCTGCTGGGACAAGCAACATTTTGTGTGATTAGGTTTTGCGCATGTGCTAGCTCGCTATCTCTAAACTGGTCCCATATCATCCAAACACATGTATATTCACCCTTAATATTCAGATAACTTAAAGCACACGAATCCCCGAATTTCACCTTTGGTTGCATAGATGCTAAAAGAAAAGTCATGTATCGGTTGAATTCATTTGTGAAAACCCCATTGAAATATTCCAAATATTTAGTGTTTTTATTACGGATACACTTTCAGGGGTCGCAACACTGTCAAAATTACTTCTGTCACTTCTGAAAAGGGCTCTACTCTAAATGTTGAGAATTCTCTACTTTTAAAATAGACCCATTTCCAGGAGGGGCTTGATGTTTTGGGAAATCAAACAAAAAGTGGCAAAAGTTGTCTCATTTTAAAGCAAAGATGGCAGACAATCTAATAATTGTATCCAATTCCTTTGACCCCTTACCAGACTTATTCCACACCTTGAAAACATTCATTTTACTACCTGTCGATCTGTTTAAAATCTGGCCCTGAGGTTAGGAAATTTTTTTCATTCTCAACTCAACTGAGCATATTATTTTTTTTTCCTGAAAATAAATATGAAAATGCCAACAATAGTTGGCATTTTCATATTTATTATCAGAGAAAATTTCATGTTCAGCTATGTTTAGCAAGAAAGCATTTGCAATTGTTAGTAATTTAAGATTTATTAGCTGGACAAATTCCATGCTCAGCTGAGTTGCGCATGAAAAAAAAATTATAACCTCGGGGCACGCTCTTTGTTCAGACCTGGCTGTCGGAATACTTATGGTAGATTATGTTTACTCAAACTTACTGAAGTTCCTACAGCAAAGCCTCCTTTACCGGCCTCTGCGACTAGCTTCTCCAGGATATCCAAAAAATTTGGAACTTTTTCTTTTAGGTAGCTGGCTTTTAATTCGGCCTGAAATTTTCAAGATACATTTATAAATACGATATTCGAAAATAAATACGTAACCGCGCAACTAAAAAAAGTAAGTATATAGCCTTAAATATTAAATTATTAAAATATACAATGAAATACGAGGAGCAAGTGTATAATACAGGTATCTCTCGACATCGGCAATTTAGGGCAAGTTTGGTAAATAGTATATTGAATACGTTTCCGAATTACTTTAGGCTACATATGGTAAGTGAGTATGTGTATAGTATATATAATGCATAAATAGGCGTGACAGAATATATTTTCCTTTTAAATGAGGAATGTTGGACTGTCATTCCTGAGTATTTAATGAATATTTACTCTTATCAGTCTGCGCCTCCGCAAAGTCTAATCTTTTTTTTTTTTTTTTTTTTTTTTTTTTTTTTTTCTCTCTCTCTCTCTCTCTTTCCTTCTTTTATTTATTTTTTTAGGGGAGGGGGTGGGAAAGAGAGGGACAGTGCATTCTACAACAAGGCAAGATGCAAAGGCCATGCTTTGACATCACGAAAACATACCTATATAATTTTGACCCCCTTAAACCCCACTTTTATATAGTAAAACTGGGGTTAACAGGGGTATACATTATTTTCTTATTTCTGCTCAAAAACATAAATTGTGGGTACTCGTTAGAACCGCCTCGTCGAGGCGGTTCTAACGTGTACCTACAATCTATGTTTTGAGCAGAAATATGAAAAAAATATCAGAATTTTTTATCTGAAAATTTCCATTTTTTGGTGATAAAATTTTCAGTATATTTGAATAGGCTTGTTTTCGTAATGATTTGTTTTACAGATATGATGCGCAACGCAAATTTTATGTGTCGCACGAGGCAGCATAAGACGTAAGAGGAACTCTTCGGTCAAAAACGACAAGGAATGGTTATCTATCCTCTGCCGGAAATGCCGTGAATTTCACCGCAAGTGACATCTCTGAGACTTTCCCAATACCTATTCCAGACGAGGATGCAATACTTGCAAACGAGGCTTTATTTCTGCAAACGAGGCTTTATTTCTGCAAACGAGGCTTTATTTCTGCAAACTTTGTACCTGCGAATGAGGCTTTATACCTGTTTTTCACTGTCGCTGGAGGAGAAAATTGCAGACATCATTCCGTTAAATACGTCAAGTAATGTGTCAAACATCTGGTCAATTTGGGTTGCCTCCATGTTGTTTTTACCGTACAACTCTGAAATAAAACATCATGACTACTACTGTCTTTTCGACATCCTGATCGTGTTTTATTTTTCTTCTGACTGATCATATCTTATCAGGAACCATTTGTCTGTTCTGTTTCTGAGCTTTTTTTTTTTTTTTTTCAAATATTTACTGTAAAATTAATTTTACGCCCAAAATTGGGTCTGACCTATGCAATTTCTATAGTACATGTAAACTGGATTTCTGGAGAAAAAAAAAATATAGAAATTATTTTTGTTTAAATTATTGTAACAATAATGTGAAAATTTCAGTAATTTTGAATAAGTGGAACATGTTGAAAACCTGCATCAAAACTTCCTATCCTTTTGATTTTTGCATAATTTGCAACCATTTCTACCATGCGAAAGATTTAAATTTTTCGATTTTTTTTAAACCATTAAACAGAATAATTTTGGGGGGTGGGGGGGGCAAAAGCCGTTTTGCGGCGTCTGATCTGGATCTTCACTCAGGCATCTCTTTCCCAATGCTTATATTGTAGCTACTCTTTAAATGCGCCCCGCCCCTGCCACAACACCGTCCTTAAAATCAGATTTATTGGGTATCACTAGAAATTAGGGCTTGCCTTCTAATTTTGAGGTTCGGATTATGCTTCAGGCAGATGGTGTTCCATTGCTGCGAATATTCCATTATCATAGTTATTAATCATAGTTTCAGGAACTTCGTATTACCCTGTTCAGCCCGGCAGCCCAAAATAGATGCTTTGCAAACAATGTAGATCCATATAAGATGGCTCGTTTCCATGGCTCGTAACGAGCCATCTCATCAGGATCTGCAAGGTTTGCCATTCGGGTTTAGATTTTAGATGAAGCTCCTATCTGCATCAGTGGAAATGTCAAAATTCAAGAAGGGAGGAGTCCACTTCAGAAACTCGGGTACGACAGGGTTAATTAAATACTGTTGAAAGGCCAGTAAACGCTGTTTGCCAGAATCTTCAACAACTAAACTGGGGAGAGTTGCATAAATCTAGCGCTACAAAGCGCTTTGTGCAAATGGCTATGCAAAGTTGCGCTGCTAAAAGCGCTTGGTGACGCTACGTGGAGTATTCGAGCTATGCAAAAAAAAATGCATGGAGTGTTTTTCAACACTTTGATCAATAAGGATGTTGAAACGCGTTTGTGTGACGGCAAACAGACGTTCACATTAGAAAAATATAAATCTTATTATTATTAAAACATAGAGACCGAGTTAACAGACATTTTTTGAGAGCGCTTCCTTGATACGGATCGTTGTGTAAGAACCTAAGTCGCTTTCTGCAAAGCGTTAACACTTCCTTGATCTTTGGTGTTAAACTGACTTATTTTTTAAACTTTAAAGCTTGTTGCAGCCAACATTCTATTTTTGTATATTTAATTTTCAGAAAAAATAAGTTGACATTTCATGTGAATCGTCTGATGGCAGACGATTTGCATGAAATGCCAAGACTTGTTTTCTATGAAAAACAACAAAATATAAAAAAAAAAAGTCGTCTGCTGCACGTTTGATTGGCGTTTTATGGCTATAACAATGACAGTCTGTGGTATTTACAGAAACGATTTTCAATGCGATGAACTTTCATTAATCCTTTAGCACTCTGAGCAAATTCACCAGACGACAATTCATTGATACTTTTTCTTACTTTTCCCCAAAAACTAGGGTCTGACATTTCTTGCAGTCTCCATTATAAACACTGCATGGAATGCAAACCCCTATTTCCTTGAGAAAGCAAGGAAAAACACTTCAAAATGTCGGCTGCTGAAAGTTTTACCCAGCAGGCTTAGTGTTAAAACATAATTTTCGAAACCCACCCGTGAAGATGGCATTAGATTTTAACCCTTATCAAAGTATTAAGTGACAAAGCAGAACTGCAGTGGACAACTGTCCGTTGTGTTTGTTTTGTTTTGTTATTATTATTATTATTATTATTATCATCATCATTTTATTTTCCAAAGAAATAAGGCTTGATGTTTCATGTGAATCGTCAGCAGATTTTATTTAGTTTATTTTCTCTGAAAAACAATTACAAAACTTATTCATAAATTGTCTTCTGCTTAAGTTGTGATTGGCGCTTTAATGGTCAACATACTTATACTAATATGTAAAGTAAATATTTAACCTCAACTACTATGTACATAATATGTATAGATCCATATTCTGACCAATAAACCGCTATTATTGCATAAAAAGCAGTGTCACACGTTATTAACAGCCGTGCATTAACCGGCGAAAAGCCGTGTATTAACAAGACAATTCACGCGCTGTAAATGCACGGCTACGCAACTTTCAATATGATCGTACTGGGGCCACAGATTTGCTGCCGTTACGACATGTGTACTGCCCGGCCCTAGAACGAGCATAGTCCGTTGAAAATGCGTTCGCGAGACATCGGTGAAAAGGCGAAACAAAATAGTGCAAGAAATGACGCGAAATGTAGCAAACGTTTTCAGTTTTTATGCAATAATAGAGATCGAACATGGTTTTTCAATGCATTAACATTCGCCAGCTTCCCTCGGAACCTGGTGAATGTTAATGCATGAAAAACCATGTTTGAGCCCTATATTATAGAGCGACTAAACTGACCTGTCGCTTGACCTTTACGGGTACATTTAATATTCATAAGGATTCGTCCACTGCACACTTTAGGCAAGGCAGTAAATAAAGTCTGCATTCCTGGTGAAACAGCAAGTCGCTCACCTGTAGTGATAGGAGTTTGCATTTCATGCAGTTTCTCTTGAGAAGACAATCTGCATGAAATGTCAGAGCATCCAGGGAGCAAATTCTGTCGTTTACAGTAGACCCTTTTTAGAAGGGAGCAAAGTCACTTGACAGAGCTGTCTCACTTGAAAGTGTTTACATTTCCCCTTTAGAACGAACCCCAGCAGAGGCGAAACGTTCAAACAATGACGTCTGGTTCCCGGTTTCTGTGTTCAAAGGAATGGAAAAATGAAGAAGTATTTGTAGACAGAAATTTAGTTCCCTTGTACTGAGATCCTTTCATAAATTGGGACTTCGCTTAAGGAAACTATTTGCTCCAAAAAGATAACACAAAATTTCATGAAATAGTAGACCCAAGAGAGAAGGGAGATAAATGTTTTCATGCCGATGTTATTTCCCTTCAAGTGAAGTGTATCCATTCCTCTTCACCCTGAGTTTATGAAATGGACTTTTCCATCACTGAATTCGGATATGCCCATTGTTGTAAATAGGGATAGCAGTCAAAAATCAAAACAGAATAGCAAACAGTGTATATACTGATTGGATGATGTTGAGCCGTCTGATCGGGATCTACACTCTTTGGAATGCATCTGTTTGGCCTGTGGAGATGAACTGGTCAGATTGGATTTCGATTTGTGCGGCCTACTTACTGAATTCTCTGGCTAAACATCTAGCTATGGTGGCACTCTGGGATATTCGGACTTTTCCATCTATGTCTAAGACTGGCACTGTTCCCTGTGGAAATGCTGAAATTAATACGGTCAAAAGAACAATTATGCAGAAATATACTGCAACAAAACAAAATATTTGGACGTAAACGTCTAAGTAACGGTGCAAATTTTGTTCATGTTCACTTAAAGATATGGGACGTGTATACTTAAGTTTAATAAATTTCCAGGTAAAAAAAAAAAAAGAACAATAATGCGATTCTTTAATGCATGTTTTTATTAAGCTTTATGAAATTTCTTGATTGAAATGAAAATAAGATTGACATTAATCTGCTTATAACACCGTTTGTTATAAGATTTTTAACGTTTGCCGGGATCGTCACATACCGACGATCACGGCAAGTATAAATAATCCTTTGTGAGCTTATCGAATATTCTGCCTTATACAAAATTCCAAAGCTACGATATTAACCTTTACCACTCTCTTGACTAATTCAGCAGACGAACAAATTGGTGATATTTTCTTATTTTTCCTAGAAAACAGATTTTGATATTTCATGCGAATTGTCTCCATCGGAGACAATTTGCATGAAATATCAAAATCTGTTTTCTGGAAAAAATAAGAAAAATATTTCATACTGTCGTCTGCTGAAAATTTTACCCAGAGTGCTAAGCGTTAAGTTCCCGCACCGGTCAATAAATCAATGTCAGACAACGTACTGACAAATAGATCAGCCCGCGCATTCGCGCTCAGAATCTTCACAAGGCGCATTTTGGATAGCCACGGAGGCAAACTTTCTTCATGCGGACAACGAATACTCTGATCAGACTGCGCGGATGCGCAGGCTGATTTGAGTCTTCGTTGTGCGCACGTCAGAAGGTACGTTTTTTCACGTTACGGGCCATATTAAAATACTATTAGAAAATGTACATGAGAAAATGTACCTTATGTGCGTTTGTCTCGGGGACACACATGAGCATGCACTTTCCGTGCAATTACATCAGTGCCTTGTCCATCAATCAATATATTCTATACAGGGTTTTCCCTCACGGTTTAAAAACATGGTTTCCAGGGACTCGCTGGTGTGGAAGTAAGGGGTCATAATAAGACTTAGAAGTTTGTGCTTTATAGATGCTAACTATTTTTCAACTACAGATATAACTTTTTCTAAGCTCAATTGCTTTCAGTCAAAACCCACAGAGTTTTTTACAACCAAAGAAACGAGACAATACTAAAATGTTCATATTCACTATTGAGACTATTTTATATAGTAGTAGGTGACTATATGGACATGTCAATATAACATACTGCAAAACTCTAAAACCATAAAAAAATGTCCAGAATAATATATCAAAAATGCTATACATTCGTGCACTTTATCAGTTAGCCAGCGAGTGCCATCTCTGACTAAAACAAAAATATATATTTGACAAAAACTGTCAGCAAATCTAAAGGACGGAAACCCCGTTTGTCTCGTATCCAGTGCATGTAAGTACATTACTCTAGGCCACAAACAGATTAAAATTCAAAAGCTATAAACAAATGAAATTAATTTTTGATTGATCATAGGGTCCCGAACACAGTTTGGGGGTAAAAAAAAAAACTGCAAAAATGCGTGTCAAGAAAAAACATGCTATAGATGGATGATCCAGTGAGTCTTCAAACGGACAACGAAGGCCCAGATCAGACTGCGTGACAACGAAGGTCCTGATCAGACTGCGCGAATGCGCAGTCTGATCTGGGCCTTCGTTGTCCGCATAAGCGGTAAAGGTTTTTGTTGTTGTTTTTTTTTTTGTTTTTTTTTTCTTTTCGTTTTGCGAAGTATTAATATTTCACTTACTTGATTTCAATTTCGGCCAATCGCCTTCAATTCTCACGTCCTCAAACTTTACCCCTGCTGCAGTGAAAATCATCCGGGAGATCTCCCCACGCCCCCGGCCATTGAAATATGTAAGCTTATAAGATGGCATTTCAACTGACCTGTCCGAGTACTTCGTTGACAGCCTTATATTGCGAATTGTATGTATTTTATATACGGCTATAAGTGTACAGTTGGCTTCCATAAGTCTATGGTTTATTTATCTTCTGCTGTTTCACGTTGTCTAAATTTCTACTCTTGCACAATCTTGCCCCAGCATCTCTTCACTCCATCAGCCTCGTCTGTCCTCATAGCCGTACGGCCGTAGATGTGATGGGTGTAAGAGCCCACCGTTCCTTGGGCTACAGAATGTGAAAGATATGACCCTCTCCTCTCCTTGAGCCCCGAGTCTACTCGTCTACTCATGTGCCCACTTCCGTCCATGTCCCTTTGCACCTCGTCAAACCCCAGCGACCTATCTCGTTCCCTACTTACAGACACAGGGTCCTATACAGTTGCGGCAGTATGGGTGGTGGGAGTTAGAGCCCACCGTGGTTTGAACTACAGTAAAGGCGGGGTCCAACCATCTCTTTTCGCTGTCTTTAACCTTTCATTGAAGGGTACCTATTCACAGCTGGGTGTTTTTCGGTCGATGATCTGAGCAGGCGCGTACCTACAACCTTCAGCACTGCATTGAAATGCTCTCAACACTGGGCTACGATGCCTCTCTTCAGCTTATCCACTTAGCATCCTGGGTACAAATGTCAGCAGTCGACATTTTGAAATAGTTTTCTTGATTGTCACAGAAAATAGGCTTTGACATTATATGCAAATTGTCTCCTAAAGAGACAATTTGCATAAAATGTCAAAGCCTATTTTCTAGGATAATGTCATCAAATTGTCGTCTGCTGAATATGCCCATAGAGGGGTAAAGTTAAAATAGCTATTGGATTGGAACGACGGTCGAATGGATTGAATTAATGTTTGGCTGAAGCTTTATCAAGGTATGGGGAGGGTGGGTCGGCTGGGGCGGAAGGGGAAGAGAGATTTGCGTTTCAAACCCATTTTTTATCACTGAAATTAGCAATTGCTGAAGATAAAAAAGGGATATTCAGAAAATATTCTTCCTAGTTCTCCACGGAAACATGTGTTGCTTTAGAAGCGCCTAGCCGTTTGCGGGTAGATATAAGAAAACCGCTACTTAAGCACTGAAAAAAAAATGTCTTTTCTGAACTGTTTTGTGTAAGCCCTCGCACGTCAATTATAGATAACAATTATCCCTGCATGCATTTCTACTGAGTACCTTGTACAATGTACGTAAATTCTCGTGTAGAAATAAGAAAATAATTATGATTTATAAAAATGTGAAGCAGTACATTTCCCGGATGTGTTATAAGGTAGTTTATGGTTTTATGGTTTAATGGTGGTAGGGAGCTATCGCGCTAAGCAGTGGGTTCTTTTCTACGCGAAGACAATATTTGTATAAGGCTGTCGCTCGGATAAAAGAGAGAGAGAGAGAGAGATCCATATATGAGAGAGAGAATATATATATATATATATATATATATATATATATATATATATATATATATATATATATATATATATATATATATATATATATATATATATATATATATAACATCGCAACCAATGATGCTGGTTTACCGCACGGCAATGTTTTGATAAAAGGATACAACTCAACTTTGGTGTATTAAAAAGGGCAAATATCCCTTTTATTCAAAACGACTTTATCTTTGTGTGTGTGCGTGTGTATGTGTGTGTTGAAAGTTTTGGTAATTTGGACCATTTTTCCCCAAGTCTGTGGATACATGTCGGGAACCAGCTTTCATCGATTTTTTTTTTTTTTAAATGACCGACTTAGAACTGGAAGGTAGCCTTAATATGGCAGTTTTGACGGAAAAAATCGGCAGAAATGAGTTATACCAATGAGATTTTTTTAACATTCAAGATGATTTTCAATGTCCTGCAGATTTCATAAAATCTGAAATTTGAGATATGGCTTAAAGTCGTACCCGCATTAGGAACTTTAGCGTATTCTTATCGTTTGGAACATAATGGATACCATCGCAAGAAAATTTCGAGGGATATTTCGTTCTTAAAAATTAAAAAAAAAGAAATTCGACGATTTCGCCAGTTTTCATTTTAATTTTACGCACGAGTGAGCATCTGAGGGCAACTTTTGTTGAACTGTTCTTGTACTAAAGGCAAGTTGATTAAGCTAAACAAATGCTTGAAACATTGCAATAAATAAGAAAAAAAATAAAAATAAAAACAAATATACCAGTTGCGTTTCTAATGGCTTTAAGTATATATATATATATATATATATATATATATATATATATATATATATATATATATATATATATATATATATATATATATATATATATATATATATATATATATAATGATGGGAGAGGATTTATGTAGGGGCACTGTATAATAAGACCAAGTTGACACTTAAAATACCTTTAACCCACGAAGGGCCGATCACAACGGCAGAAGACGACATTTTGAAATGTTTTATTATTATTATTATTATTATTATTATTATTATTATTATTATTATTATATTTTAAAGAAAACAAGTCTTTACATTTCATCTAAATCGTCTGTTACATGCAATGTCAAGATTTAGTTTCTCTGAAAAAAGTAAATAAAAACAAAAACTTTAAAATGTCGTCTGCTACAAATTTTGCTTGGCGCTTTAAAGGTTAATATATTAAATAAATATTCAGCCTACATGGGGTCTAAAGCACCGTATTGCTATAGATTTAAATTTGCACAAACAGTTACGTAAGACCGCAGTGACATTACTTGCATACGTTTTTATAACAATTTAACCCTTGTCCTGCTGAATGAATTAAGATGCCACGCCCATTTCTAATTTTCAGCCAATCAGATTACTCGATTCAGATTGTTCATAAAAATTCACATACTTAATGACAAACAGTGCAGATCCAGATCAGTTGGCTTCTTCAGAAGCCAACTGATCTGGATCAACATTGTTTGCAAAGGCAGGGTATATCCGGGTTCAGCAGGACTAGGATTAATTCAAAAGACTTGAACCTTTGAACTTAAAAATTACAAATATCATTCTTAACGAAATGAGTCGTGACAAGAGAAAAAGTGCCTATCGAACATGCGAAATTGTGCAGATTCAGAGGTATTTACCGGGCCTTTGCTTTCCATTCTTACATTCTGTAGTGTCCAATGCTCCTGTTAGCGGACGGTGAAGGCCTTGATCAGACTGTGCGCATGCGCAGGCTGATCTGGGCCTTCGCTGCAGGCAGAAGCTCAAAGACACGCTTTTGCATGTCGAGGCCCCTGTGCTCCCGTTTTTAACCTTTTTTGTAATGAATTTTTGAACCTTTAACTTATAATTACAAACACTTTTCTATAACAATCTTCTAATTTTTCACCTTTTACGTAATTCCAGGACATTCAAGGGAGATAACTCTTGTCACAATTGCTTTGCTTTCTATTTTCTGAAAAAAAAAAAGCAAATTCTTTCATTTTAGAGTAGACACTTTTTCTGCTGGGTCTTGGTGTGCAGGAGGCAAACAGGAAGTCAAAAAATCCCCACTTCCCACCCCGCAACCCCCATTCAAAACTGGTGAAAAATGCACCAAAATAACCAATCACAAGTTCCCTTCATATACCAAAGACCCTAAAAAGACGACAAAGGGAGCGACTTAGAAATTGACAATTTGTATGCTTGGTATATATATTTCAGCAAATGACATTTTGCGTCTTTTTTTACACAAAAATATGTTTTGAATTTTCATGCAAATTGCCTCCTCAGGAGACAATTTGCATGAAATCTGAAACCATATTTTCTGAAAAAAAAAGTCGTCTAAGAAAAAAAAACTTTTGATATTTCATGCAAATTGTACGTTAAGGCCAGAGCCTCATAATAAGATCATCACGAAAACATACCTATATAATTTTGACCCCCTTAAACCCCACTTTTATATAGTAAAACTGGGGTTTACAGGGGTATACATTATTTTCTTATTTCTGCTCTAAAACATAGATTGTGGGTACTCGTTAGAACCGCCTTGTTGAGGCGGTTCTAACGAGTACGCACAATCTTTGTTTTGAGCAGAAATATGAAAAATATCAGAAGTTTTCATCTGAAAATTTTCAGTTTTGGTGGTAAAATTTACAGTATATTTGAATAGGCATGTTTTTGTAATGAAATTTACACGTATTTTTTGCTTTTAAGGGTCCAAAAATATGGCCTCTTAACAGAGGTTATTCCTAAATACAGGTGTCATTGAGAACAGGCTTGACTGTACAATCAGATCGATCTTAGAGGCCACCTTTGATAAGCAATTCCCTGTATATAATGCCAGCTTTTTCAAGATTCATAATAGAAAATAACTTAAATTCTAGGAAGTCTAGATATGACAACACGTTCGCACAGCCTGATCAGGGTCTCTAAGGTTTCTCTGAAATGTAAGAGCCTTTAAATATTTGCTGGCTTAAAAAAGTCAAAATCGTAAGAAAACCCTAGAAGTCCAAGGTCAAAGCTCAACCAAAGCATTGACGGGACTGGTGGGTCGATTGTCTCTGAGTGTAGATTGGGGAAATAGTCCTAAACGGGGACCTCAGACTGTTTCATTTAATCCTTAACTTTCTGTTATTTTAGCAAACAGTGCAGATCCTGATCAGACGCCGCGTTCAGTGACGTCTGATTTTGGTCTACATTGTTTGCCTATGTCCCAGTCCATGTTTTAGAGATAATCCTTTATACACTGCACTCTGTCGTCACAGCGACAAGAATAGCGCGGCTACAAATTACCTGAAAGTATGTGCAAATGCGCTGTTTGATTTCATTGGTCAATGATAATCACGTGGACAACTACCTCAAGGAAACTTTGGCATTTGTATACTATGGCTCGATTGTAAACAATCGACCCAAAAAGTCAAAATCATAAAGAAAAGGCTTTGAATAACCAGAGGCTCAGCTTAGGGCTTTATTGATCGCTTACAGAATCATTGGTTAATGCAAAATGCTTTAATGAAAAGAAGGAACAGATCAAACAGGGCGGATGAGCAAGCTAAACTGGGCCTCCACTACCCTTTTTCCTTGGCATACTTGACATGACTGAATATGATGAAAATACATTAGCCGTAGCGTGAGTAAATGTACACTACCTTCGAACATGTCACTGCTGATAACCTTTGTGACGGGACACAGCATTTTCTATGATATTCCATGTGCGCCCAGCGAAGACTCAGATCAGCCTTAGCATCCACACAGTCTGATCAGACTCTTCGCTGTCCGCCTAAAGACAAACTGGATCATTAGCTACCCACAGGATGCATGTGATGACTCTGATAAGACTGCGCGGATGCGCAGGCTGATCTGAGTCATCGCTGGGCGCACATGCAATCTTGTAGGAAATGCTGTGTCCCGGCTCATTTTATCATTTTAAGACCATCCTCAGAGGTAAAAATAAAAAGAAAAAGAACAGTCGAACTTCAATGGCTCGAACATCTTTGGGACCATGGAAATTTGTTCGACCCTCTGATAGTTGATCATGGCGCTAGGACAAGAAGCAAATAGCGATTAATTAGTGAAATCTTTTCAATTTTCTACACGATATTGTATGTTGCTCTGCACTCATAAGAATCGCCTCATCGAGGTGATTCTAATGAGTACACTCAACATACAATTTCATTATAGAATAAGAAAAAATACTTAAATATGTGTTTTCTTGAGCTGTTGGAAGAATTTCGTAGGGACTCGAAAACAAGTTCGAATTAGCCATGGTAAACGAGCCATCGGTGTTCGAGCTATTGAGGTTCGACTGTTTTTTGTTTTTGTTTTTTTTTTTTTTCTTTCTGAATGCTATTTTTTTTCTGTTAAAATGTTTTCATGGTCACTTTTGTCCAATGTTTTGCTTTGCAAAATACAAAAGCTAATTTTTGCAGCCATAACTTATAGAGTTATAGACCCTTAATTAAAACAGTAGTTCCAACCTAAACTCACTTCATATACTACAAATAGCATTTGCATTTCACAAATGTCTTGCACAAATGTCTTTGAGTAAAACCATAACATTATTTAATCAGAAATCCTCATAAAACGGCGGCAGAACTAATGTTAATTTCTACCCGTCTCTTATTATCTCCCTTGGAATGAAACATTTTGGGAATAAAAAATGTCTGCATCTCAGTTGGTGTTGGTCGTTTTGCAAACTAGAGCTGTTTTTAACAAAAGAAATATGTCTCCCCCAAGCTGTATGTGTGTCTGTATAGGGTCTTTATTAAGGTAAACACGATCGAATTCCTTTGCGGCATTTATTTAAGTGTTATGGAGACACAAAATCCAAGGCGAAAATCCTGCACGTTGTCTGATGATGCGTAACGTTTATATGAAGTTTCATAAAAATACATTGTGCACTGAATGGTTTTCAAGTTATACAGCAGACATGAAACTACTTCAAAGTGAAATAACTCCAAAAATATAATGACAAGAGTTATGATTCTTGTAGTTTGCATGTCATCTGATGATGTTTTCTTTTATTTTCTATGAAGTTTCATGAAAATATCTTGAACGGTTTTCAAGTTACAGAGTGGACACGAAATGAAAATGTCAAATTTCAAAGGGGTATAACTTCAATAATGTAGACAATAGTTATGATTCTTGTGATGTGCACGTCGTCTGATGATGCTTTATATTTCTATGAATTTTCATGAAAATATCTTGAACGGTTTTCACACAAAATCATCATTGTTGAATGTCAAAGGGGAATAACTCCAAAAACGTATAGACAAGAGTTACGGTTTTTGTGATGTGCACGTCGTCTGATGATGCTTTATATTTCTATGAATTTTCATGAAAATATCTTGGACGGTTTTCACACAAAATTGCCATTGTTGAATGTCAAAGGGGAATAACTCCGAAAATCTATAGACAAGAGTCACGGTTCTTGTGATGTGCACGTCGTCTGATGATGCTTTATATTTCTATGAATTTTCATGAAAATATCTTGAACGGTTTTCACACAAAATAACCATTGTTGAATGTCAAAGGGGAATAACTCCAAAAATGTATAGACAAGAGTTACGGTTCTTGTGGTGTGCACGTCGTCTGATGATGCTTTATATTTCTATGAATTTTCATAAAAATATCTTGAACTGTTTTCACACAAAATAACCATTGTTGAATGTCAAAGGGGAATAACTCCGAAAATCTATAGACAAGAGTCGCGGTTCTTGTGATGTGCACGTCGTCTGATGATGCTATATATTTCTATGAAGTTTCATGAAAATATCTTGAACCGTTTTCACACGAAATGACCATTGTCAAATTTTAAAAGAAAATAACTACTAAACTGTATAGACAAGAGTTACTGATCTTGTGTTTTGCACGTCGTCTTATGATGCTTTGTAGTCTATGAAATTTCATGAAAATATCTTGAAGGGTTTTCAAGTTGTAGAGCGGACATAAATGACCATTGTTAAATTTCAAAGGGGAACAACTACAAAAGTATATAGACAAGAGTTACGGATCTTGTGTTCTGTACGTTGTCTGATGATGCTTTATACTTCTATGAAGTTTCATGAACATATCTTGAACGGTTATCAAGTTATGGAGCGGACACGTAATTACGTTCTCTAATTCCAAGGGGGAATGACTCCAAAAATGTATAGACAAGCGTTATGGTTTTTATGGTCTGCACGTTGTCACATGATGCTTAATATTTCTATGAAGTTTAATGAAAATTTCTTGAACGGTTTTCAAGTTATAGAGCGGACACCATTGCGTGACGGACGGACGGACAGACTACCGAGGCAAAAACAATATGTCTCCGCTCCTGTCAGAGGGAGACATAATTTTTGAAATTTTGTTTGTTGATTCGGCATCATGTGTCGAATTCAGATAAAATCTCCTAAAACTTTTTACTGAAAAGAGCTTGCCAAATCTCTTATAAACGTCCGATAGAAAATCTACTAGAAGTGGAACGTAATTGACAGTAACATCATTCTTTTGATATAGAAGTTCGACACTGTACTCCGTGATGCATTTGAAAGAGAAACATGTCCATACAGCCATTTTATCCTTTAAGCGACTGAATGCACAAACGTAAAGAGAAACAGGAAATTGTCCAAAACACATTTGTAAAGGGAAGCTACTCATGCTCAAATAGTGCTCCAGACCCTTTATTCGTTTCAATCAATGACATTTCATTGCTTTTTAACCTCCTGAAAATTGTTGCAAATTATGCGTAAATGAGGACACAAAAGGTCGATATGGATATGTAAAAGTCTGATGACAAATCAGAAGTGAATCACCTGTATACTCATTTTAGCCTGTAGGTTTTTATATGATTTTTAATTCGAATAACCGCTTATCTCTAAGTGAAAATCTGGTCAAACAAGAGGTAATAAAATATTGTGAAAAAGAAGAGAAATTGCTCCTCAGCAATTTCTCTTTTCCACAATATTTTCATTATATCTCTAACTTCAGGAGTCAAATTTCATATTCATCTGTGGAATGTGAATGTTCGATTTATTTTTTCCTCAATTCTGCAAATCTAATATGTCGAGGTACCGATATCTCGAAATATTTAAGAGAGTCCCTTGGACTTCGAGATAACGAGAGTCGACTGTACTTCAAGTTTCAAATGTTCATACATACCAGACATTTATTCGATAACCAAGTAAACGTATAACGTCAAAATAACGTCGATCCTATGTCGTAGCGACATTGGAACAACCTTAAATTGACATTTTGTGTCGCGGCCTTAATTCGACATTGTGTATTGAGTTATTGTGTGTGTGTGTGTGTGTGTGTGTGTGTGTGTGTGTGTGTGTGTGTGTGTGTGTGTGTGTGTGTGTGTGTGTGTGTGTGTGTGTGTGTGTGTGTGTGTGTGTGTGTGTGTGTGTGTGTGTGTGTGTGTGTGTGTGTGTGTGTGTGTGTGTGTGTGTGTGTGTTTTAGGGTAACCTGTTAGAAAAAATGGGAAGGGTAGGTAGGACTTTATTTTTACATATTTTTTTTTATGTAGAATTCTAACACTCCTCGCCTATATAGCCAATGGTTAAACTCAGTGATATATTATGCAATAAATCACTGGGCGGAAACGCGCGACGCTATCTGGCGCCTTTCCGACGTCATTTCGACACGCTGCTGACGTTAGCCTTAATTTCTACGACGCTAGACTGTGTAACGTCGTCTTTCTCACTTCAGCAACGTAAGAAATGCATGTAAACGTCAGCGTTACAGTCAAAACTTTTGGCGGGATTTCTTTATTCGATGGCGGAAAGTTCGAAAATCTAAAGGATACAATTACCTTTTCGTCGTTTTCTATGTGTTAGAATCGAAATAGATCAGCTCTTGTGCGTGATTTGTTGAGTAATAAATCACAGTTTGTCGGTCAGTTGTAAGAAGATAAATTACTCGCGCTCCGCGCTCGTGATTTGATCTACTTTACAACTGACCTCCAAACAGTGATTTATTACTCAATAAATCACTGCTAGAGCTGATCTATTTCTTAATTATATCATGATTACCAGAGATATATAGAATTGGCACCATAATTCACATAAAATTTTACCAAGTCTGTTTGACTGTCCTTTGATGTATCTAAAAGTATTGACACAACGGCAAACAGTGTAGACCTTGATCAATGGCAGCAATGGTTTATAAAGACATTGTCATTAAAATGAATATGCTATTTTACAGAATACCTTATGAGCAGATTGATATGTAAGAAGGTCTTGCTTTGTTCTTATTTCCTCATAGAACATATGTTTTGGATATTTGTTAGAATCGCCTCAATGACAAATATCCAAAACATATGTTTCTTAGAAGTATTAAATACAATATTCTTGCATAATTTGTAATGTAATCGTTACATCTTAAGCGAAGGTTTCGTAACAGTCAAATTGTCATTATAACGAATTTTGTCGTTGTATCAAGTGGGCTGTCTGTAGTCAAATAGAAATGTTCAATTAACTAACTATGGTAAGGAGTTAATAGTTCGAATATTTAGAGTAAATACGATATTCATCTTATGTCAGCATTCATGTCGTAACCGTTGTACATTTTTATAGTCAAATGAATTTGTTTATATTTTATTACAAGTACGGTAAGGACTTATGATTTCAGTATTTAAATGTTTTCTCTTTAGTTTTAGTACGGTAAGGACTTATGATGGGAGTATTTAAGCGTTTTTCACTTTAGTACGATAAGAACTTATGATGTCAGTATTTAAGGGTTTTCTCTTTAGTTTTAGTACGGTAATGACTTATTATGTCGGTATTTAATGGTTTTCTCTTTGGTACGATAAGGATTTATGATGTCAGCATGAAAGCATGTCTATATAATTTTAACCCCCTTAAACCCAACTTTTATATAGTAAAACTGGGGATTACAGGGTACGAGTACACACTACTTTTCTTATTTCTGCTCAAAATCACCTCACGAGACGGTTCTAATTAGTACCCTCAATCTATGATTTGAGCAGAAATCTGAAAAATTTCAGATTTTTTTTTATCTGAAAATTTTCATTTTTGGTGGTAAAATTTTCAGCATATTTGAATAGGCATTTTTTCGTAATGAGTATTTAAGGGCTATTCACTTAAGAACGGCAAGATCTTATGATTTCAGTATTTAAGGGCTTTTCCTTAATATGATAAAATCTTATGATGTCAGTATTTAAGGGTTTTTCTCTTTAGGACGGTAAGGACTTATGATGTGAGTACGAGTTTTTAAGCGTTTTTCACTTTAGTGCTCTCTCTCTCTCTCTCTCTCTCTCTCTCTCTCTCTCTCTCTCTCTCTCTCTCTCTCTCTCTCTCTCTCTTTAGTGCGGTCTTATGGTGTCAGTATTTAAGGATTTTTCTCTTTAGTGCGGTAAGGACCTATGATTAGGGTATTTATGTATTTTTCTGTTTAGTGCGGTAAAGACTTAGATTTAGGTATTTATGTATTTTTCTGTTTAGTGCGGTAAGAACCTATGATTCAGGTATTTACGTATTTTTCTCTTTAGTGCGGTAAGGACTTATGATTTAGGTATTAATGTATTTTTCTCTTTATTGCGGTAAGGACTTATGATTTAGGTATTTATGTATTTTTCTTTTTAGTGCGGTAAGGACTTATGATTTAGGTATTTATGTATTTTTCTCTTTAGTGCGGTTTTCTCTTTAGTGCGGTAAGGACTTACGATTTAGGTATTTATTTATTTTTCTCTTTAGTGCGGTAAGGACTTATAGGTATGTAAGGGTTTTCTCTTTAGTACGGTAAGGACTTATGATGTCAATATTTAAGGGGTTTTCTCATCAGCACGGTAAGGATGTAGGATGCCAGTATTTAAGGGTTTTCCTTTTAGTGCGGAAAGAATTTATGATGTCAGTATTTAAGGGTTTGTTTTTTTTGTTGTTTTTTTCTTTTTGTTTTGTTTTTTTTTTTTTTTCTTCAGTACGGTAAGGACATCATATCCGAACATTTACAGTGTATACTGTAATGTTTTCTCTATAATTAAAATGATTCTGGTGACAGATAGGAAGATTTCTGTTTAATAAACATAGATTATAAGATTGAAAAATGCTGATTCCATGTTTGTTAAGTAGCCTGCAGTCATATTTTTAATTCAAATAATGACATATGACATTCGTCTGAATCCCATTTGTATATTTTTGCGTTTTGTTTTTGTTCATTATGTTCTGATACTTGTATGTTGGGTGACATTAATACAAACGAAATACTATTTAAGGGAAATTTACAGATTTGCTTGATTTTCCGCCATCTTTAACGAGGGAGACAACTTGTGTGACTGTCTGTTTGCTTTCCCTTTACATCAACTTCCTTTTGAAAAGGGGTCCACTCTAAAATGAAAGAAGCAAATTCTTTCCTTTTAGAGTAGACCCTTTCCAGAAAACAATTTTGAAATAGCTGCTCCCCAAAAGTGTATCAGTTCCCGTTAACACGTTCAAATATGTTTGTATTATAATGTTCAACATGTGTTCAGAAATGAACATGTTCAAAGCAAAACCTGCAGTATGACGTGTTCGAAAAACGAATGTCCAGGTCAGCTGTGCAGTGTGACCAAGGCCTTCGTCACACGCGCACATGCACACACACGCACACGCACACGCGCACACACACACGCACACACACACACACACACAAACACATACATACATACATATGTTATTCAAGATCTGCGGAATCAGATGGGGTTCAGAGGGTTGGGGTCAGTCCAATCCCCCATGACTCAAAGTTTCACTTACATGGGAAATTGTGGACAAGTTTAATTCTTGATATCGTATTTGGTCTAAATATTTACACACCATCTTTAAATCTTTACATCTACTTCTGAAAATTTTATTTTAATAACTACTAGAAAAAGGACCCGCGCTTGCGCGGGTCTTATATCAAATTTTGATTCATCGAACAGATTTCAATCTGAAAAAAAAAGTTTGAAAGTTATTTTTTTATTTAATTCTATCTGTGTTCAACGCCACGATCTTTTAGTCATATCGCGACGATGTCTTTATATGACAGGGAGCTCAATATTCACCTTTAGGGTGCTGCATCACTAAAATATCCCGCGCCAGACGCATGATATATCACGTTATACCAGGCCGACCAGTTCCGTTTTCTCAATGCTGAGCGCCAAGCGAAAAAACAGCTACAATAATATCATGTTTGAATTCTTTGGTATGGCTTTGCCGGGGATCGAGCACACAACCTCCCGAACGACAGGCGGACGTTCTAGCAACTTAGCCACTGCGCCGGTAGATTCGCAGGTAATCGGCCTGCTGATTTCGGACGGTTTAACCATATGAGCCAGCGCATGACAAACCCAACAAAATGACTTGACTACCCAGGGAGTGTCAGGTTAACATGGATATTCGCCGTTTGATCAGTCTGGCTGCGCACTCGATGGGTCGCTAAGGGTAAAGGTTTCTGTATGCGGACAGTGAAGACAGATCAGACTTGACAGATGCACAGATCACTGCGCATGGTGCACAGGTCATTTTATTGATTTTGCCATGCGACGGCTCATATATGCAGTGTTACCGCTAGGACCAATTACAGTCGAACCTCAATAGCTCGAACCCGATGGTGATCAGATTGGGTTCGGACTGACCCAGCGGTGTTTGAGATGGTTCGAAGAGTGAGTACGACGTAGCTTGCTTATACAACAATTCACCTGTATTGACCACAGTGGAAAGTAATAACTGACCAAAATTAAAATGTTTATTGGGTAGATTTTTCAATGCAGTTTGAAATAAATGAATTTTCCCGAAAAAAAAAATTAATTACGTATCCCATAACGTATGCCATGTCTGACCGAAAACTGTGATTAATTACTCAACAAATCACGCACAATAACTCATCTATTTCGATTCTAACACACAGAAAACGACGAAAAAGAAATTGTATCCTTCAGAATCTTCCAACTTTCCGTCATCACATAAAGACATCCCGCCAACAGTAATGACTGTAACGCTGCTGTTTACAAGCATTTCTTACGTTGTTGTCCCTAGAAAACGACGTTACACCGTCTAACGTCGTGGAAACGGAGACTGGGGTGAGTTGCATAAGGAAAGCGCTTTCATGTAGCGCTCTGTAGCGATTTGTCCTTGCTATGCAACGGTCTGTTTGTTTGGAGCGCTTTTTAAAATGTCTGCCAAAATGACACGATTTTCAAACTAGGAATTTATCGTAAAAAAGTTGCTTCAACGATTGGTTTTGTGTTCTATGGTCATTTCTGCACAATGCACGTCGTCTAAGGACAATAAAATAAATAAGAAACAGTTCATATCTTAAAACGGACACTGACTACGTCGAGCGACGCCATTTTGTTTTGTCGCATTGCTATGCAACAATTTGTTTCAGATAGCGAGTCAGCTCTGAACACAGTTACAAAGCGCTACGAAGCGCTTTTTGGTAACGTACCGTTGCACTGCGAAGCGCTA